>JAFMSR010000015.1:28450643-28925643 GCA_022818135.1 Saxidomus purpurata
CTGTACAATACAGTATAATAGAACTAGATGGTACATGTATATTGTTTTTTAATAGAAGAGGGTCATTGCTCCTATACCGCTCACCTGAGTCAACAGAGAACTTCTGCAACCTATGAGTTTAAATTAATATAATATAAAAATAAGATTAAATTATGACCACAAGTTTTAGAGAAGAAGAGTTTAGAAGACTCTTTGTAGATTAAATAGAGAGAACAGTCCCACACTACTTGGGGCCCCAAACCCCATTTTAGCGATTTAAGTAGAGTCCTTCCGTGATCCTGTTTGTCAAACAAAAAAAAGAAATTCTGATAAGTTGTTTCAGAGAAGATCTTCGAAGTATTTCTATTTGGTTGCCATAGCAACAATAGTTTTCTGTATTGATCAGAATTGTTTAAGCACATTTGGTAAAGGTTCATAAAATGACACCCCGTCTAAGTTTCATTAACATTGGCCAATGAATTTCAGAGGAGATGTCGTTTGAAGCAATTTTTGACAACGAACGACGGCGGTCACATAAGCTCACCTGGCACTATAAAAACATATGTCACACTCACAGAAGACCAGAATGTAACCATAACATGCACACCAAAACTCGATTAGAACCACTTGTGAAATGTTACATCAAAGCGGGGCAAACGGTAGAGTTTATATTTTGACTATATGAGTCAACTTTCAAATGTCAATAACACTGCGGGATAGAAACTGCCCGGAACGCACCCAGGATATGCACAATTATCAAAATCCAGCATGGTTTAGTAGATAAAGCCCAAATAATAATCTTTAAATAAGCGTCTACAAATTATGACATGCACAACAATACTTTATACTGATGCGTCCTGAGAAGTTTTATCAAAATCAAAGGGTTTCTATTAACTTCACGTTTGATGTAGTGAGCGACCTCATACCATAATTTGCACAGCTAAACTTTATATTGATAATACCTGTCAAATTTCATTGTTGTACATGTAATTCAAAAACAAGAACGTAGGTCAAGGTCAGCCAATGCTGAAGTCGAAATTGATGTTATTTCGATTCTAACATGACCAGGTATTACAAAAGGTGAATAAATGCAATTTTAGCGTTATTATGTACGCGAATATTTATGAAATGTCATGCTGCACAATATGACATCAGTTTTACGGCATATCGGTTCCCGCGTTGTTTATGGCATAATAAAACATATTTTCTACTCTTTGTATATAGAGACAAAATCGTGAGTCATGTTAGTATCTTAAATTTCATATGGCCTGGGTAAAACAATATGGCGTAGAAAATACATGTATAACAAAGAACGACGCATGTCGAGATTTTTGTACTTATTTCCTTTTCCACAATGGTATTATTTATTTCCCCAACGTTTGATTTGCGTAAAATATGATGATTTTGCTTCAATTTACATGCATCAATCTTCGATGAATTTCTGCACCTATTAGCTTCCGAAGTAAAGGTTCAATTGTAATATTTCATTAACGAACTATTACATTCAGACTGGTGCACAACGTTTCATCGAAAACAGTTATGTCGAGTACGACAATTTGTTGAATATGCCCAATTGTCTGCTACGACAGAAGGTTACAAAATGAAAACGTGCGTCTTTGTTCTAACGACCAACGACATTATAGTTCCTTTTTCGTCTGGTTAGAAACAATGTTTGATTATATACTCACTTTAGTTCCACGAAACTTCAGATAAAATATGTCAAGGAGAATCATGTTCTAGATTAATTGTACAAATACATTCACTCCAGAAAATGCGGGTCAACGAATACTATTTTGTGAGAAATTACGACGCTTCGAAACCTTGAAGCGCAGGTGAGAGCAGGACATAGCTTGATAAATGAAAACAGGCAAATGATCTGACCTTCAACTTGTCAAACCTCAAAAATATCTATAAGCCTGTGACGATGATGATGATGATGCTGATGGTGATGATGATGATGATGATAATTATTATTATTATGATGATGATGACGGTGAGGACTATGACGATGATGATGACGACGACGATGATTATGATGATGATGAAAGTGGTGCTTGTAGTGATGATTGTAATGTTGATGATAAAGATTAACGTCATTATGTTATACAGACAGTAAGGGTAGAATATATCAATAACAACTAGAACTGTCTTTAATATAAGATGGTCAGCGCGATGTTTAGTATATAAAACAGGTAGCTTGACTTCATAGTGAAAATTCCTGTCAAATTTCATCATAATGCAGTTTAGAAGATGAAGCGATATTTAAGACTTTCTATTAACAGGTGATATTGACCTTTGACATATAGTGACCCCAAATTATTATATGCACAACCAGACTTCGTAAACTGATGCAAGTTTTATTAAAATCCAGCAAATTGTTTAGGAGATACAGTAAAGTATAGTTAACACTTTTCAACAATTCTTTCATGTAGTCCCATGCGCAGCGGTTATTTTGCTTTTAAAACCATTCATGAAAGACTGAAAAAGCGAGATTATTTTACTGACATTATCAAATTAAAAGGTGCATTACATAGTGAATTTTTCAATACAAAAAATGTAAAACATTCTACCTGTTATTTCATTGGCGGTTGAAAGGTTACCAACTTTCGGGGAAAAGCGAGGCCGAAAAAGTTCAATACACCCGTGATGAAAACGTAATCTTACCAGAGACATAGATCTGTTCTGCATCTTCGACCTGATGTAACCATGAATAAATTAACGCATTTCTGAATGATGGCTATCATGCAAGAAAATAATCATTTTTGTTTTGTCCAGAATATTTATATAATGCGTTAGCATGATTCTACATTCCATAACTCTGACATAACATGATGTTGTTCAACATCAAACTGCTGTGTGGTACCTCAAAATGATAACAAGACGTGAAAACTTGTGATGCGACGTTTACAATTAAAAAAGGCGTAATTCGAGGTTGTGCTCAGTTGTCTTTCAGAAATTAAATCTTCTGACTAAGGATAGAACATGTGCCTTGTTGAACCGTATAGATGTCCTGGAACGTATATATCACGTACGTAGAAAATCTGAATGTCGAGTGCATATTTCAGCACGTGTGATATATTCGGTCGAAAATAGTCTTCGCGATGAATAGAACGTATAATATGGCACATATTATTGTGATGTTTTGGGCCCCCCCCGGGGGAAAACGTATACGTTTGAAAATCTTCGAATTTTCATAGGAACACGAAAACGAATATCTCACATGTAGAAAAAGGCAAATAAAAACGAAATTTTGAACGAATACGTCACATTTTGATCAATTTGAAAAAAAAACATATTTAAAACAATCAAATATGGTTGTATTAAGTTATGCGACGCATAGGAAATTCTGTGTCTTAACACAACCAATACAAGTCGATCCGATTCGGTCCCAACACATTGTATGAATTGGAACAAGACATTCCCACTCGAAGGTGTGGATATTCTATTAACCCCTCATGTATTTTATGACCCCTTTAATTTGTATAAATAATGTTTGGTCAAATTTCGATCGGGTGTTCTTGAAAGTTATCGACTGCGTTCGTGTGGCCCTTGAGTGGTGATTATTAACAGGAAATTATCTCAGAACAGCATTGATTATAAAACATCACTATACATTTTTTTCTGTATAACACAATTCATTTATCACAGATTAAACACAGATCAAACTTGATATATTTGATGGCCGGTGAAACAATGTAAAGTAACCGTAAGATGGTAACGACCCTCGATCATTTTTGTCGAGCCCACTTGCGGTGAGCTCGACATAGTCGCCACTTTTGGCAGTCGGTGTATGTGCATCCGTGCGTCTGTGAGCCCGTGCGTCCGTCCAGACTGATTTTGTCCGGACCATAACTTTGACATGCAAGGAGCAATCGTGTTTATATTTGGCATAAATGTTAACCTCAATGAGAAGGAGTGTCATTTGTCGAATTAAGAATGACTTTGTCCGGAGCATTTCTTCTATATACTTGAAGGGATATTGATGTAACAATGCATAAATGTTTACCTTAATGAGACGAAGAGTCATACAGATGAACAAATCCCTATGTCTACGGTCAAGGTCACAGTTTGAGGTTAAAGGTCAAATTTAAGAATGAGTTTTTGTACTGAAGGGTGTACTGACGGATTTTCATACCATTATAAGACAGGGTGTATTGTGCAAGAACCAGGTCCCTAGGTCTAAGATCAAGGTCACACTCAGAGGTTAAAGGTCAAACACAGGATTGAAAATTGTGAATGAAACAATCGTATCTCTTTTTATTTCCCTGCAGCTACAATATCCTTTGTGTAACATTTAGTTTCTTCGATTCAAATCCACCTAAAATCAGTCCTAGTTCCTGGGGGTCACTATTCTTCAAAAAAATAATGACCGGGGTTATTATTCTATGGGCCGGGTTCCTAAACATTGTTACAACGGCTCCGGCAAACGGCCCAGGGACGGGTGGGTTGCCACCCACTTCCTACAAAAGTATAATTAGTAGTTTTATACACTAAAGAATCACAAATAAGTTTCGGTGTAAACTGTCAAAATGTCCAGTACGAATATATCACACGTGTGAAAAATTCGACCGAATATATCACGCGTGTGAAAATACATATACGTTTCGGTGTAAACTGTCAAAAATGACCAAACGAATATGTCACATTAAACACGTGTTATATTTACGGTCGAATATATCACACACGTGTGATATATACGTTCCGGGACATATACGGTTCAACATAGCTCGATAAGATTCAAGAAAATAATTCAAAACCTGTCTTTAGGATTAGTTTTATTTAAAAATTCTTTTGGAATTTTTAACAAAGAAATCTATGTTATTTAGGTTTTTATATTTTTCCGATGTCGCGGTACGAACTACAAAATTGTGAAGCATTATAACTTTCTGTTAGTGGGTGTCATTATGACGTCACGGCGAGCGTTTGGTTAATATGTTCAATTTTGATGAGCTTTTTTCGGCGCAGCCGTATTAAGCTCGCTTTGACCGGAAGTTTGGAACTCTTCAACCGCCAATGAAATGACGAGTAGAATATATAACATTTTTGAAATGAGAAATTTACGCCGTAAGGCACCTTTTGGGTAATACCGTGTGAATAGACTGACCGAAAACAACCTGAAAAGACTGAAAAAGGACCGATAAACAGTTTCTGCAGACCGTAAACAACTTATTTTTAAAGATGATGTATAATTTATAATTTAAGTTTCAAATAAATTAAGGAATTTGTAAATAGTGAAAAACAATCAGTACTAGCGATATAATATCATCTTTAGAAAAACAAGTTGTTTTCGGTCGGCAGTATTTTTTTCGGCGTTTTTTTGGTACTTTAACTTTATTTGTAATACGATATTTACAAATTTCTTCATTTATTCATGAACCTATAAATTTCATAAAAATTGTGCCGACTATCTTTTTAAAGGTAGTTCTTGTTTAACTATTAACTGTTGAATATGTAAAAATATGTGAAATCGCAATGGGAAGAGAAAGATTGTTACAATCAATGTTTACATATATAAGAGAACAATTAAAATTTCATAAATAATTTATAAAAGCTGCTTTGAAAACGGAAAGGTATAAAAGCTGTCAAAACTTTATTAGCCAAAGGGTCTTATTTGTAATACACGTTTAAAGTAGATTTTATGTTCCTGGACGTTTTATCTTTGTTTGACATTTTCTGATGAAATCAGCGGAAACAACTGAGAAATTAGAGTACTCTGACATAAGACGATTCTGGCGTCTTTAGTATATATATATCTGCATTATTTCTGTTAAGGGCAGTAAGTTAGGAGGAGCGAGGCAGAGAAAGCTAGGTGAGGACCGCAGTTCCAGGTTGGCTCAGTTGGCTTAGTTAGATATACACTCAGTTCCAAAAGAAAGTGTGCACTTCTTAATTTGAAATATTTCAATATTTAGCAGACGTATCGGCTTCAATTTTCGCACACTATATCTCATGTGTATTTGTCATCGATCAATTGCAAAATCTAAAATGTTCGCCATATTGTACGTAAACAGATCTCAATTTATAGGCTTTCAGAAAAGTAGTCGATGAAAAATCACAGAAAACAAAGTGCACACTTTCTTTTGGAATTGAGTATACTATTTGTCATGTTATGTATTATCTGAGTAATGAAATAGAAATGAATTATGAAATTTGGAAAATGTATTTTACTAAATAACGAACATAAACTGAATGAACTGTTGTAGCCAGCGTTGTGTCTTATTATGTTACACTTTCTTTGAAATGTCCGCCCTTCAAACTCTATGAAATTGTTTGCACGAAATAACAAAATACAGTGAAACAAAATAAAAGTGTAATCAGGTGAACTTGATGGATTACCTCTGCAATATGTGTCCCGATTTCCGAATTTCTACATTTGGGAAACGTTCTTCCCAGCTTTATAATTACTGTCCCTGGCGTATGACTTCAAGAAAATATTTTTTGTATTATTGCTTAAGTGTTCGATAATGCAGCCTGACAACTGAACAATTAAATGATATAAGTGTTAGATCTAAGTGTCTGAAAGTTACGTGTACACTACCGGTATCATCATGAACATTGGTGTAGGACTTATAATAAGTCTGTAGATCAAGCTGTCGTATAATTTTACATCAGTACTGTTGAGTACTTTGAATTTTAAATGATATTGCAAAAAAAGAAACGATTTCTGACAACACGTTTCGGTGAAGAAGTGACATAGATACGCGAAAAAGGTATACGTCAACATTGTTTTAGAGTACGCAGAAGATCCCTGGCATAATAAAGTTTAAAGAAGTAACTGTTATCTACCATTCTACCAGTAGTTAAATATTCTACATATGAGGAAGTCAAAGTGATGACATGGAACTTCAAAACGTAAAACTTTAGAACGTTCGTAGTTTTCAAATAAGCTGTACAGTATGGCTGTAAGAATGTCGAATCATGATAATGACAGCTGTTGCTCTCCGTTAACTTTAAAGCTGCTTGCTCTCAGTTGCCGTGAACATTTGTTTTTCGAAAATGACATACTTATACATAAAATATAGATAGATTCAACAATAGAAGTAAAAATCTAGGTAGGAATTTGCAAAAACCGATTGAACATGCTGGTTTTACGGCACCGCTACACTATATGTTTATATTGAAATTTCAAAAGCGTTTGCAATGCTTCATTATTTGGAAGCGTGTTATTTCAAATCTACAGATATACTTTGCAGGAATTGATACTGGTACCTTTTTATATGACTATATGTTCTTAAATACGTTATTTTCATACAGTTTGAAGATTTTTATTTTTGTTTACCAAAATCTGATAGCGAGCAGCTTTAAACGTGCTATATCACTGTCGTATACTTGACACGGGTGGGATTTTCCGTGGTACGGTAGAGACATACCAAGATAGCGGACGTAGATGACGGTAGAAGGAAGGGGCTTTTTCTTACATCCCGTTTTACTTATGTGTGCCTTTTTGTTCACAAATTTTGTTGAGACTGAAGCAGAAAACATCCCCACGCGTGCCACTATATGTCTATTCGCCAGTACTTTAATGTTTTTCCTGAAGAAACCCTGTGAACCTTGCAGTTTACAGAAATGAAAAAAAAACAAGCGAGTCCGACGTCCGTCTAGAGTTATTGCCCTGATAGTGCCAAATTGTGACAAGTTAAGAGTAGCCCGGTGTCTTACTTTAATAATACACGTAAAGAAACACCAAATAACAATTTTATTACGAATCACTTTCTTAAATGTTAAAGGATTCGGTTCATTTTTACTTCATTTAACGACTGAACATTAAAGTACCCTTATTTATCTAGTCTCTATTTTAGAGTTGCCTGTGGATGGCTTGGTGAAATGTAAGTTGTATTTATTGCTTTGGCCATTTCTGATTACGTAAACAGTTGCTTTGTTTGTTTTCTTCAGGACTACATTTTGTGATGAAAGAGTTCAAATATTACTCCCCGCAGGAAGACATGGCAGCGGTGTATTGAAAATTTGTACAGTGTCTCCAGATATTGGACGATAGCAAAAAAGTTAATTGTTGACCATGTAGCTTTTCTGGTGTAGATTGACTGTGATAGTGATGAAGATGAGAAATATCGACAGCTGATTGCTTGAACTTCGTTATTAAAGTCACAGTACATGGGCAAAAGTGCTCTAATTACTATAGAATCAAATGGTACAAAATGTCCGGTGTAACACCATAGGCTATTGAACTTGCCGTCCACCAACTTGTTTTGAAAAAAGGCAAAACCGTTCCTACGAATGCAGGTTTGTACTTTATAATGTGAATAAATCGTTTCATGTACATTCCTTCAAATGTTTTTTTTTCTTTCTTTGTGGGGTACAATGACGGGGTATGTCAAGTGTATATCAATTTCTTTTTACGGATCAGTGGCCAATCAAACGGCTGGAAGTTTCCTGGAAGGCAACATATATTAAAAAGCGGTGGAATAAAAACAAGCTTTCACCAAAGACTTCCTGTTGTTTAGGCAGCGCTTACCTGTCTAGCACGAAAAATGCCACCAAAAACTAGTTTATTAACATATTTACCAATAGTTGTCACGCGCTTGAAACCTTTAATACGCTGGACAGAAAGAGGTGTCATATACATTTGTTCTTGCAACACCTCTTTCTGTCCAGCGTATTAAAGGTTTCATGCGCTTGACAACTATTGGAAGGCCTAGCCATGCACACGTTCCAAATGCTAGAAACACATGTGTCTGTTACAGCAAATCCGCTAAATGCGAGAAACATATGTGTCTGTAACAGCAAATCCGCTAAATGCGAGAAACATATGTATCTGTAACAGCAAATCCGCTAAATGCGAGAAACATATGTGTCTGTAACAGCAAATCCGCTAAATGCGAGAAACATATGTGTCTGTAACAGCAAATACGCTAAATGCGAGAAACACATGTGTCTGTAACAGCAAATACGCTAAATGCGAGAAACATATGTGTCTGTAACAGCAAATCCGCTAAATGCGAGGTCCCTTAAGAGACAGAGTCGTATTTTAAAGGTGATCCTGCAGTGACAACTTGTGAATTGGGCTTTCTATTTGTGATAACATTTGGCCATAAAACCAGCAAAACAGTGACCAATATAAAACGCAATGTTATGTTCATCCATAACCCTAATTTGTTTGTTTTTCGTATGCGTGTGTAAACTTGATTTCTGTTGTAGTTGCTCAATTTCTTCAGTTTCTTTTTGAAGCTTCATCTCAAGTTCTGTCATTCTTGGTGTGAGGTCATTCCTTTAGTAACACACGCTGTACACCCTGAACAACAACATAATTATACACAAAATTTAATTTATGTAATCAAAATTAATTTTATGTCAGCTTTAAAATTCTAATTTATGTAGAGGTATCAAATTGAAAATGTAACCTTTACTCAATTAGCTGCCAGTGAACTTGCATTTACGCTGTTATGGTCATTTGTTCGACAGATCCTGCAATGATGCTACTTCACATTGACTCGAGTGTCTCTAACGCAGCTTCGTCTTTTCTTTACGCGTTCGAACCGATGTACTTTAGTTCCTTTCCTTTTTTCTGTCTATACTATTTCAAAGTTTCAATTTTAAGGTTAAGTCCCACGTTTGTGGTACAACATTGACATCTAAATATATACATACAAAGTAAACACGTGATATGGAAAACGGCTAATTGGGGTTATTAATTTCCAAATTACCTTTATCATCTGATAATCTTAAGCATCTGATCCCATTCGCCCATTCCATATGAACATATTATTGACTTTACAAAACTCAATCAATTGGTTTACGTAGTTATTTACAGTACACTCATTATATTTTCTATTCAAAGGGACATTATGCAATTCAAAATTTTGAAATTCGTTTTGTAATTCTTCTAAATTATACATATCTGATAAGACATGATCAATTTGTGTAAAATCTGTTAATCCGCCACATCAAGCATTGTGGTTGCCGAGTAACAACATGTGGTTATAGCCTGAACAATATATAAATAGTTCATTCTGGATTTCAAAAAAGGGTCAGCATGTGCCTATTTTGAATTAATAGGTTGTATATATAAACACAACAAACAAGGTCACAATCATCTAGATCATAGAAACTCTGACTGGGAATAAAGTCTGGATGGCTAGGGTCCTCCTTTGGTTTTCCTGTCAAACATAGCCCGCTTCCGACGGTCCTTCAATTGGTCCGCCCCTGGTTATGCATTGTTATACAGAAGAATTTGAATGAATCTTGCAGTGAAAATGTGACGCTAGTCCTAAGCTTAGATACCATTTTTCAATTGTTCATAAAATACCTCTGTATATTCTAATAGAGTTTAGACCAACAGTGAATAATCTAGCCCTGCGTCCTGCGTCATAGACGCACAAAATATGCAAAGGACGCGAAGATTGGAAATATGTGCGTCCCTAAGGACGCAAGCACGTGAAAAGCGAGACTTGGGTATATGCTCGCGGCAGTTTGTATAAAAGAATATCGTCCACGAACTTGCGTTTCCTGCGAGTATTTAGAAGAATTTTCACATGAAATCGTTAAAAAATCGCGGCACTTCGCGGGTGTAAAATCGCGGTACTTAGAGTGGTGTTTCAGACAGCTAACAGGACATTAAATTAGAATTATCAAAGTTTCCGTGAAAATTTGTATACACGTATTTTTTACTTTTGTACATTTATTAAATTCGAAAATATTTGCCGACCGACGTACATTTGTATAGCTTGATGGTGCATAACCAAAATAAAACTTACTCATATTATACATTGTCTATTCCAAAGTAGTTTTTATAACTCCAAAATAATCAGACTTGTCACTACCTGTCAAAATATTCGGTCTTTTTAATGTCACGTGCTTCGCTTGGATCAAACAAAACTCAGCGTCGGCGTACGTGCTTTGATCTCGTAACATCTGCGGCTTTATAAGTATAGGTTATAGGTCTATATTGCAGGAATAAACAAATTTATTGCGAGGGAGCGTTAGCGAACCGATGCAATAAGTTTTTTTATTTCTGTAATATGGACTTACAGTTTGCCCTACTTTCCAATCCAATCAAATGCCCCTATTTCATTCAAAAAAGCTAATTGTATTCTCCATATTGACTCAATATTTCCAATATGAAAATAATTATTTCACTTATTTTTCCAATAAGTAAGACTGTGACATCACAGAGCTAAGCTCCGCCCTAAATCTCTATATATTTCAATACAAATATTGTCTGTATATGGGAAAACTGTAAGCCGGTTATAGGTCCATATTACAGAAATAAAAAAACTTATTGCATCGGTTCGCTAACGCTCCCTCGCAATAAATTTGTTTATTCCTGCAATATAGACCTATAACCTATACCTATAACCGGCTTACAGTTTTCCCATATACAGACAATATTTGTATTGAAATATATAGAGATTTAGGGCGGAGCTTAGCTCTGTGATGTCACAGTCTTACTTATTGGAAAAATAAGTGAAATAATTATTTTCATATTGGAAATATTGAGTCAATATGGAGAATACAATTAGCTTTTTTGAATGAAATAGGGGCATTTGATTGGATTGGAAAGTAGGGCAAACTGTAAGTAAAAGAAATCGCTAAATAAAATTATTTTATTCAACAAAGTTAATTCTTACGAAAGCCGAGAAGGGTCAAATAAAAAACAAAAAAAGAGGAAATAAACGCGTACGTACGAGAATTAAAAGCGTACGTACGAGAATTAAACGCGTACGTACGAGAAATAAACGCGTACGTACGAGAATAAACGCGTACGTACGAGAAATAAACGCGTACGTACGAGAATAAAACGCGTACGTATGGGAATTAAACGCGTACGTACGAGAATTAAACGCGTACGTACGAGAATAAAACGCGTACGTACGAGAATAAAACGCGTACGTACGAGAAATAAACGCGTACGTACGAGAATAAAACGCGTACGTACGAGAAATAAACGCGTACGTACGAGAAATAAACGCGTATGTACGAGAAATAAACGCGTACGTACGAGAATAAAACGCGTACGTACGAGAATAAAACGCGTACGTACGAGAAATAAACGCGTACGTACGAGAAATAAACGCGTATGTACGAGAAATAAACGCGTACGTACGAGAATAAAACGCGTATGTACGAGAATTAAACGCGTACGTACGAGAATAAAATCACTTACATATGAAAGAGACACACCAAGGAGAAGTCAAGGTCACATTTCAGAGTCAAATGTCAAAATACTGTAACCCTTCAAATTTGAGTCAAATGTTCAGATTATTGATATGACATGCAAGACATAATAATGTATGTTCTAATTGCTACATAAGGTCATGGTATTATATCCCCCAAGGCCGTTGAAGCATTTTCAAGATGATGAGCATAATGTGTTTCTCGGCTATCTTGGTTAATCACATAGTTGTTGAGGTTATGGTAATGAGAAATGCCATTTCTTGTGACAAGGCGCGTTTATGGTGGTAATTTCATCATGTTCAGTGATAGCTCTAGTTGGTAACACAAGTTGAAAATTGCCAATTTTCTCTAAGTCAAGGGCTTCCGTGGCCGATGGTTAAAGCCACCGACTTGAAATCATTGTAACTTCTCATAGATTTAGGGTCATGGGCTCGAGTCCCGCTACCGACTATGTCTCTTTGAGAGAAAGTTGGCAGCAGGGCTCTAGTACTGCATCTTCCTACGAACGATGGCTAGGTAAACTGCCCGCCTGTAAAAATAACCAAAATACGGTCGAAACGGGCTTTAAACTCAAACAACAACAATGCAGGTTCATATTTTTCACTATTCTATTTTCTAAGAGTATGAACAAGTGATAAAAGTTTTTCTCTCTGATAGTCACTTTAAGCAATAAATAGTGCTAACGTTCGAAACCACTTGAATGAATACACGGAAGGTGAAAAATACCTTCGCAACTCCACACTGGCGAGAAAAATAAAAGGAAAAATACATGTACATGTATTGATTACTACACAGACAAATATTGAACAATATTGAAACATTCGATACCGGTATTTTAAAAGAACTGTATCATTCCTAACTAGTTCATGAACTCGAATCAAGAACTAATAAACCCAAGGTCATAAGCTTTTCCATGGTGGTTTCAAGTGTTCATGATTTAATAAACTGAATTTAGCAGTGGTTTAACGTCTCAGCTCATCAGTACAATAACTGGACATAGATCACATAGGCACACACTTTTAAAAATAAGTGGTTAAAGTCCCAGAATCTCTTTGAATTTACTGATATTGTAAAATAAATATACTGATAGGATAATGATATAATCATGTTCACTCTAAAACAATGTTGACATATTCATGCCTTTTCTATTCAAATCGTTTCTTCACGAAAAGAGTTGCCAGAAAGTCTTTATTTTTTACAATATCATGGAAAAAAGTACTGCTCTATAATTCGAACATATACATCGATTTAAACATTTAAGTTAGGAATCTTTTCGGTATAAATAAATGTCATTACCGCCGGTAAGACATCTTTCTTCGTAAAATAAGAGTTACTTGTAATTGTGGTCCTGGGACTTTAAGGAAGATACCTTTAATGACACTTTGAAACAGGAACTTTTTTCAAATAATGAGCAGTATCATAGAGCTTCTATATACTGTACAGTGGAAATATGTGTAAAAACTCGCGAAATACACCTTAAAACTGTAAACTGTGAGTTTTAAAAATCGTTTTTGTAACTTTCACATATCCTTTACCCGGTGTGGCCATACCTACAAAGCACACTGAATATATATCGTTTGATTCTCGTACGTACGCGTTTAATTCTCGTACATACGCGTTTATTTCTCGTACGTACGCGTTTTATTCTCGTACGTACGCGTTTTATTCTCGTACGTACGCGTTTAATTCTCGTACGTACGAGTTTAATTCTCGTACGTACGCGTTTTATTCTCGTACGTACGCGTTTAATTCTCGTACGAACGCGTTTAATTCTCGTACGTACGCGTTTATTTCTCGTACGTACGCGTTTTATTCTCGTACGTACGCGTTTTATTCTCGTACGTACGCGTTTTATTCTCGTACGTACGCATTTATTTCCTCTTTTTTTGTTTTTTATTTGACCCTTCTCGGCTTTCGTAAATTCTTTAAAGTAAATACATTGTAGAAGAAAATTGTTACTTATAAAATATCGACTTGAAGCGCCGCGATTTTGTTATAAACACAACGTTTATTTTAAATAAAGAATAGTTCGAACTTATAAATGTTAATTAAGTTAATTGAAAATGCTTTTCGCATTCACAAATTATCAAACGTTACTCAATCAGTGGTGTCACATAGCTCGAGATTTCAAAGTTAGCTTGTCATCCTTTATGAATGCTCGTATTTTTCACACCTACCGCGACATTCGCGAGTTGGAGAATAAACCTCGACTAATTACAGCAGATTTTTAACGGAAATAAATATTTTATATCTACGTAAAAGGGGATTAATATTTTAAGTAACTCAATACTTTTAGAAACAATTATATTTGAAAAAAAGACACATCACAGTGGCGATTCGCAACGAAAATAATTCGGCGGGGATGTCCGATTCTATTTTCTGACTTTTTTTTTTTAATAATTATTGTATTTAGAACCTGAGGAGGCTGTGAAATTCTGATATTTTATGGCGTAAGTGGTGAAGACCAGAAAATGATTAAAATAACGAAATAAAAAAAAGTGTTCCGGTGCCGGGAATCGAACCCGGGCCGCCTGGGTGAAAACCAGGAATCCTAACCACTAGACCACACCGGATAACTGCATACTGTATAAAACTAATTATAAACTTAATATCAGTATATCAGGATTCACTGAGCATGCGCAAAACGTTAACACGCGATAAATCTATTTCCGCTCGTTGTAATATTTGTAAAAAGAAAAAGGAACAGATTTCTCAAATCAAATTGAAAATTCTTATAAATTCACTATCCAGTTAACTGTTATAGTTGATGCAAGCTGTACAGTAGCGTTTGTAGGTCATATAAGGCCAGGTAAACATTTGTGGTTATTCTTTAAAAATGCAGTGTGATAAAAAATTATTTGGGCCCAAAGTTTCAGTAACGAGTAAAAAATTGTTTTTTATCTACATTATAGAGATATTTATGCGGGCCATTGATGCTATGAAATAAGGTGAAATGATACCACAGCATGCTTTTTTATGTTCGAAAATAAACATCAAATTGCAGGATGCTATCTTCAGCACTTTGTTGGTACATCCCTTGAATTTATAAAACTGATACCGTGTTTGCAAACAAAACCCTGTACTATGCAATATTTTCTTCCGATAAGAGATCAGTGCGGAGGGCAGCATACAGTAGTCCGTGTTGGCTTCGCCGCAACATCATACTGACTTAACGGTCACGGTCACTTCCTTCAGTAAAAGGTGAAAACTCGGTCTTTACTGTAGACTCATATGCAAGTTTAGCTTGATTTCAAACGAAACAAAAAGCTTTTAATAACATACTGTTACTGTGAAAAGTATATTGTAACATCGCCCCGAGCTGGATTCGAACTTGGGCCTCCAATACCCTAAGCGGACACTCTAGATACCACATATATGGCCATAAAACATTAAAAGCTAGCTTAATGGCAAGGAAATACAAGTGCTGTATTATACCTCAACTACATATACCCCCTCTTAACCAGAATTCGTCCTCGAATTCTTGGAGTATGAATGTCTGTGGGACGTTCTAAGTAAAGGTGCTTTCACTTTAACGCTCATGAGTTATTAGTTTATACTAATTTATTTTAGCTCGATTGTGAAGAAAGCTTGTACAAGTTGTAGCTTATCGAGTCACTCTCGAGTCCGCTTCCTGGAAAAACCAGTACTGGTGTCATATGAGGAAGTACAGTACAGGCCTGGAGGATTATGCAAAAAATGTGAAGTGTAGAGTGAGTAGAAAAAACGTGACTTCGCGTAACTCAGAGAAAAAACGAAAATGACTCCATTCAATGGAGTCACTTCGCTGCCGTTTGGAGTGAAAATTTCGATCGCAGGACTTCGTGTTTCTCCGAGTATTTTGGAGAGACTTCGCGTGAAAATATTTATTTATTAAAATATTGGTCAAACAAACCTGTAAAAGCAAGCTGTTGAATTTAGATCCATTGAATCACAAAATTATGTCGAATCAGACATCGCCGCCGACGTTTTTCGTTGATAATTGCCGCTACTGTTTGCAGTGTTATGTTGTTTTTGTTTGTTGTTTGAAAAAGCATTGAGTTATTTTTTTGTCAGAACCTAAAATATTATCACCTTTATGTTGATTTAGAATATTTATTTCCGTTCTGTTTTAAAGAAAATCGCAGCATTCCAGCGTGTCCATTTTTTTGGTCATTAATTGTTTCATCAACTATCGAAGCCAACGTTTTTCCAGTGACAATTTTCTACTATTTATTCTAATGAATAACCTTTGCCGAAATATTTTTTTAACTTCAACCTGTTTTATACATAGAGATTCAGATAAAGCTGCAGGTGTTACGAGATCAAAGAACAAACGCCGACATTGTACATGTGAGTTTTGTTTGATCTTAGTGAAGCACGTGGCATCAAACAGACCGAGATATTTGACAGTTTGAGACATGAAAAAGTAATTATAGACAATAGTCTGATAATTTTGAATTATAGAAATAATAGTTTGGAACAAATAATGTTATGGGTAAGTTTTATTTTTGGTGATAAAATATATTGAACACGCTATATAAATGTACATCGGTCGGCAAATATCTTTGAATGTAATATGCATACAACTCAAAAACATTTCATGTATAGAAGTTCATTAACATTAATTTCTACCGGATATAATATATTTGATTTTCATGTCCCGTAAACTCGTTCATTTACCTGTAAAATCACTCGGAAGTGCTGCGATTTTACTCCCTAGAAGTGACATGATATTTCTCCACACGCGAAGTCACTTCAGGCACTCCAAGCTCACTCGAAGTCACGCTGTTTGTCTCCGAGTTACTCATACGAATGCATTTTTCGCATAATCCTCCAGGCCTGTACTGTATGGTCGTGACCGCAGTGGGGCATCCGGGATGAGCGGCCGACACCATAACCTACACACCACCCCTCCCCTCTAATAACTCATATGAATAACTCATGAGTTATTTATGTTGAGCGCCAAATGTAACCGTGAAAAGTACATCGCCCCAAGCTGGATTCAAACTCAGGTCCTCCAGTACCCTAAGCAGACACTCTACCACGTCGCCATAAAAGCTAGCTCAATGGCAAGGAATTACAAGTGCCGTATTATACCTCTACTACAGTTATAAGTTAAATGGTAGCATTTGCCTTTTTTCCTTTTTAGATGGTACCAGTCCCCAGATTGCAAAGCCTGTAATCAATGTGTTTAAGTTTTATAGTATTCTCATGTTTAGCTTGTCATTTAAATAATCTGCAATCTCTCATTTTCTTCATTGAGGAATATTAGTTTCTTCCATGAACATGCTGTTGAGATAGAAATTTATACCCGTCAACGAGGGGAACTGTTTTTGCGGGAACGAGGCTGTGCATTCAAATAATTAATACTATGCAGAACTCTGGTTGCTATGGCAACAGAAAGGAAAAACTTAAATAATCTTCTCCTCAAGAACAGGAACGCCTAGAGCTTAGCTATTTGGCATGAGGCATTACCTAGTGAATCTCCAGGTCAAAATTGACCCTACACGGGGTCACTTGTTTTTACATATATAGGTTTATGTAGGAAAAACTTTTGAAAATCTTCTTCTATGAAACCACAAGGCCTAGAGCTTAGATATGTAAGATGTGGCATTGCCTAACGGACCTCTACTACGATTGTTCAAACTATGACCCCAGACTCAAAATTGACCACGCCCAGGGATCTCTTGATTTTACATAGGCTTCTATAGGAAGAACTTTTAAAAATCTTATTTCTGAAACCGCAATGCCTTTTTCTCTGCTATTGATGACCTTGTATTATAACCAATGGTAGCCAGGTGAGCAATAAAGGGCCATCTTGGCCCTCTTGTTTCAGTAAGTACTGTAAGCATTTTCCATTTTGCAAAGTTACAAATGCCAATATCTCCAGCAGAATTTGACCTTCACTATTCCCTCTCTGGAGGCAAATGCTAATCAGAACTCAGAAAAAAGTAATCAAGAGTCAGTCATCAATGGAAACAAATGTATATTGTATTAATTAGTTGTGGAGCTTCTTCAAGACACTTATGTAAATACTTGATTTCAATTTCAGGTGCTAAAAGAGCTTTCATAAATGGAAGACAGGCCTGGAAAAATATTTGTCGGCGGTCTTGACTTTGATATAGACGAGTCTGAATTCGAGAAAATCTTTGCAAAGTTTGGGAAAGTCACAGAAGGTAACTCTTAAGTACTATGATCATGATGAATCATTTGTGTATGTTAAAGTCTGCAAGGCCAAATTTTGAGGCTGAAATCTGTAGTGAATGTCTCAAAACATTTCTAAATGTTGTTGCTGTGTAAATATTCTATTCAGAGATTAAAGAAAGTTAATACACATGATTTTATGTATTTAAAACTTTGTTACTCTGCATTTTATAAAAATTGACCATGTGAATCTTGTTCATTTAAAGCAGACGGATTTTCATAATCCCCTTTGACATAGCTACCTGTCAGAACTCTAGGGAACAGTCAGTATGTAACTGATAGAAAAAAGATCAATCTGTAAATAATATGAAAAGTTTTAACCATCAATGGCAATAATGACTTTTGAGTCTAACTAAATTTCCAGTGTTGTTAAAAAGAGATCAGCAGAGCGGAAAATCTCGAGGATTTGGTTTCATTACGTATGAGAATCCATCCGATGCTGACGACGCTGTAAAGTCACTAGATAAACAGGTGAGAGTATAATCTATCGCTCAATCAGAAGTTCACTTCATATAACATGTATGAAATATGTATGTGTAGCCAGGTGAAAGAGTAATGCACACATTTAAGTATTTCAGAAGTTGAGTCATTTTTCATTAAAGATGAAAGTTGAGTCTTCATTGTTGTAGACACTGTGTTTAACTAGTTTTCTCAAGTTTAAAGCAAATTGCCAAAAATCGTATGCTGTCAACTGACAAGCTAAAGTTCAAGCCAGGAATTTCAGTTTGTGCATTTTACAAAGTTAAACATAAATTCAGTGTTTCAGTTTGAAACCATAACTTGTTACACTTGTTTTGTTTCAATTATAAATTAGTATGTTGTCCTATCGAAAATTACAAAGAACTAATTAAAAACAAACTTGCATGGTGTTATCTTGAATGGTACCACTGTATCTAGAGCAACTGAGTGATGATGTTTGTTTAATTAAAGGACATCAAAGGAAAGATGGTACATGTAGATCACGCAGTAAAACCAGGTGGTGCCTCAGGGGGAGGAGGCGACAGAGGAAGAGGTGGATTTAGGGGAAGAGGTGCGCCCAGGGGTAATATTTGAAATCCTAATTTTTGTAAATAGCAATAATGCATCAGATCAAATGAAATAGTTCTTGCATATATGAACTTGAAATGCGCACAAATGTGCATGGTTAAACCTCTTACATTAGGATATTTATTCTCACATTTTATGCCTGTTTACCATTTGCAATCAAATAGAATGCCTTTGAGGGAGAATGCCAGTTTTCGAGTTCAAAAGGTCCGCTGTGTCTGAATTAACAATTTTAGTTGTAAATTCAAGATTTTAAAATGTTACTCACATGAATTTGGTTTTCGTAGTAAGCATGGTAAGTACTGAAAATGAATTCAGGTCTGGAATATTTCCTAAATAGTACAGAGTATAACAAGGCTAACTGATGCCATATTTAAATTCTTGACATTATAAGTCAAGACACAAAAACAAAAGATAAAAATTTCCCAAAATTACAGCAGAAATGAAATTTTCAGGTCGTGGGTTTGGAGGAGGATTCAGAGACAGTGGCCGAGGAGGTTCAAGCTTCAGTAGTAGGGGTGGTGGGTTCAGGGGTCGTGGTGACAGAGGAGGAAGGGGAGGGTTTGGTGGGCGTGGTCGAGGTGGCGACAGACCAATGCGAGGCAGCTACGGAGATGATAGGTGGGCAGACATTTTAATCTCATAAGAAAATCATGCAGTAATAAGTTGCACACATAAAAAATTTTTATTGTAATCAACTTAAAAAATTTTGATTACAGTAATAACCTTAACCATAATCAGTTCATACTGGTAGAAAGAAAATCATGTAATATACTTTTCAATTACTTTATAAATGTTGAACTGAATCTTTAGTTTGTATGCTGATGAGGGCATGTTTATGCACATTGAGTAATGTTCCACTGTATTGTGTGTTATTAGTCCACCAAGTCATTCTACTATTTAGTTTCTCAGGGTGCAGAATTCTGCTTAGATTCAATGGCAAATAATTTCTCCTTACATTCTAACATTTAACATACAAATCAATATGAATTTGCTGCATTGCTTACATACTTTTTACACAATTTCAATCTTACATGATAATTGCACAATTTAGTACCTCTAGGTTCATAATTCTGCTGAGGTTTCATTACAGATTATATTCTCATACACAGTAAAATTAAACAAAGAAATTTCTAAATCTTTCCAGAAATAGTTACAAAAATGACTTGCAAATATTTATCTTGTACATGTACATCCCGGTCTGCTATTTGTAGCACTTGCTTAGAAAATGATGTTAAATATGAAATGGTAAGAGCTGATAAAACTAACAGAAACACATCCATTCTGGATTACAAATAACACATTCTGTTTTTCAGGCGACCACCACCTCCTCAAAGACGTAGTTCAATGGACCGAGGATATGGCGATAGGGGTCCTCCACCTATAAGAAGAGGTATGTTAACATGTTAAAGGTGAAGAAAAAGGAACTTGTCTCACTGGATATCAATGATAGTTTAGCCAGGACGGCTATATCTACTGTCCTTGTGTTGATGATTACATTTCTTACATTGAAACTAAATTTTCTTGATTCAAACAAATTACTCGGATTCGCCAAAATTTAAGTTAAACTTAAGTTAGTTCTTGTTTGTATTGCCCGGAAAGGCAGACTTGTTCTTTTCTTGAAACATCAGACAGGAAAAGCAAATATTCCATAACAGAAATTGCCAAACTTAAACTCAAAGGAGAAGATGAAAATCAGGTACATGTATCTGAAAGTTCATCTGAACTCTATTGAATGGTATTTTGCCATAACATATACATTTCCCAAGCAGAATCATCAGTAAATCATGTTCCGTGTCTCAGTTTCTCAATCACCAAGGGAATTAAACATGAAGCAGGGCCTCCCCTGGCCATTTTTGAATTTCGCCATTGATGTTAGATGAACACTCCCTTTAGAGAAGCTATGGTGGCAACATTGCTGTGAAAATACAGAGAACTAAAGGAAAACAACATCATCAGCAATTAATGAACAGTTAAAAATGTTTTTATGCCCCCCACAAAGTGGGGTGCATATAGCGTTGCACTTGTCCATGCCCTTAGCCGTCAGTCCAGTCCTTCCGTCCGTCCGTCCATTGCCCGAAATCTTGTGACACGCAACTCCTCTTAAACCGGATGGCAGATTTTGCTTAAACTTCCAGGGATGAACAACCTTAATGTGTAGATGGTAGTAAAGGAAGGAATTTTCGCGGCGACCAAATTTAACAGAATTATGGCCCT
The DNA here is from genome assembly GCA_022818135.1 of Saxidomus purpurata. Taxonomy (NCBI): domain Eukaryota; kingdom Metazoa; phylum Mollusca; class Bivalvia; order Venerida; family Veneridae; genus Saxidomus; species Saxidomus purpurata. The sequence goes on from JAFMSR010000015.1 coordinate 28,472,199, forward strand.
TTGTTGATTTTTTCACTATATATCTTGTGAACGCAACTCCTCTTAAACCGGATGGCAGATTTTGCTTAAACTTCCAGGGATGAACAACCTTAATGTGTAGATGGTAGTAAAGAAAGGAATTTTTGCTGCTACCAAATTTAACAGAATTATGGCCCTTTGTTGATTTTTTCACTATATACTATGTAGAAATTTTGTGAACGCAACTCCTCTTAAACCGGATGGCAGATTTTGCTTAAACTTCCAGGGATGAACAACCTTAATGTGTAGATGGCAGTAAAGGAAGGAATTTTGCTGCTGCGGCCAAATTTAACAGAATTATGGCCCTTTGTTGATTTTTTCACTATATACCATATAGAAATTTTGTGAACGCAACTCCTCTTAAACTGGTTGGCAGATTTTGCTTAAACTTCCAGGGATGAACAACCTTAATGTGTAGATGGTAGTAAAGGAAGGAATTTTTGTTGCGACCAAATTTAACAGAATTATGGCCCTTTGTTAAGTTTTTTACTATATACCATATAGAAATATTGTGAACGCAACTCCTCTTAAACCGGATGGCAGATTTTGCTTAAACTTCCAGGGATGAACAGCTTTAATGTGTAGATGGTAGTAAAGGAAGAAATTTTTTGTTGCGACCAAATTTAACAGAATTATGGCCCTTTGTTGGTTTTTTCTCACTATATACCATATAAATTTGTTGACCCCAAATTTAACAGAATTTTGCCCCTTTGTTGATTTTTTCACTATATACCATATAAATAATTGAACATATAAATTTTACATTTGTAATTTAATTTAACATGTACATAAGGTTACCTGTAGATCATTTTAGGTATATGTACAGAAATGAAACAGTGGAATGAAAAAGTTCCACATAAAAATCTTACATACAGATATGCTTGCTCTTGTTTATGAGCACATCTGCACAGTGGGGGCATCCGTGTCCTTTGGACACAATTCTAGTTCTTTATGAAATCTGATCTTTTGTTAAACTTTCACAAATAACCTTGTGCTGCATAGAATTGATATAATTAAACATGTTCCGACAATGTTTGCAGTATATGAAACAAACTGTCAATCATAAACAGTACGTCATCAGTACTTTGTATCTCGGGTTACAAAAAACAAAACAGTCACCATTTATCTGGGTTGTGTGTTTGTAACACATGTTAATTGTTAGATAGTTGGCACACTAGTTTAATACATATCTGTTAAGTGTTTATTGACTCTTATGATCTTCTCAAAATGCCATCCGAAATACATAGACAAACCACAATAAACAATGTAACACTGATGGACTAGTTATCAATATTTTATCGCTAGTGACATAGCTTTGATGTAGTATCCGCCGCTTATGTTTAGCCACTTGTATCAAAAATAAAAAAAATATTTCTAAAAAAAGTATGTGCCAATAATTTTCACCATTAATCAATAATTGTTGCTAAATTTTTCAAATTTGCACTATTGGCAGTCAGCAGTGAAGGCCCTTATTAAGTCACATATATATTTTCAGATGATGATCGCTATGGTGGCATAGACAGAGATCGTTATGGTAGCTCCTCGATATCAGAGAGACGACCTAGAGATCCCTACCCTCCTTCCCCACCACCAAGGTCCATAGACAGGTAAGTTTATATTCCTTCTTATGCTAGCATATATGGAACAGCTGTTTATAGTAGCACAAACCAGTTTAGTTGACTACGTAAATATCTAAGTATGTTAGATTGAATTTATTATCATCTTTAAAAAAAAAATGCTCCCTTTTTACAAAGAGTCCGCAAGTTCATATGATTGTATAAAAGGAATAATAAAAGGAGTCTATAGTGCTCAATACAGAACTTCCAAGATTCCAAACAAGGCTCGTTTGATTTGTTGATCAACACATTGACCTACCCTGGGGGTTACTTGATTTTATATGATAAGTTTCTGTAGGAAACACTTTTTAAAAATCTTCTGTGAAAAGTTACATAAATTTTCATGGCTTTTTCTTCTATAACGAATGTTTTCTTATGACCTGTCTCCCTTACTCATTGAGCATAGTTTGGTAAAATTTTACAGATTCTTGTATCGGATAGTAAATTTGATATACATGTATATACTGTTTATAAATGTGTACCTTTATATACTTGCAGAGACCCTGTGTCGTCATATAGAGATTATGGAATTTCCTCAAGAGATTACAGTCCACCCAGAGAAAGAGTATCCTCAAGGTACAAGTTAATTACTGATTTATACAAATTTGATTATTCTGGATTGCAAAACAAGCTCTTGCAACGTATATTGTTGTCACCACAAATGGAATCGACCCTGAAGAGAGAGAGGCAATGTTTAATTATTGTGTCTAACTTTGCTATGTTAAGATCGTGGGGATTGAACCAACGACCCCCTGATCCTGAGGTGAAAATGCTACCATGTTTAATGTTCTAGAAGTTTTATTCTTCTAGCAGCATTGTCATAATCTGGGACAAATTTGAAGTCTACGAAATTCCAATTTCTTACAAAATAACGCAATGCTATCAAGATCAACAGACGGATTTTCATATATGAGTATCTATAAAATGGGTTCGCTATATCCCATTATGAAGTTTATTAAAAATTGCTTTCATTGATTTCACAGAGACTATTTATCAAGTCGAGACATGACTTTATCGAGGAGTAGTTATGACACAGGGAGAGATTCATACACTACTAGAGATCCCTACAGTAGCAGCAGTAGTAGAAGGGATGACTACCTGACCCCTAGAGAAACCAGAGACGACTACATGTCCCCTAGGGAGTCCAGGGATTATGTGACTTCGCGTGAAACACCACGAGATTACATGCCAAGGTAAATTATCAGAGTCCAGAGCATGTCCGTTATGGAAGTACATAATGAAGACATAGAGGAAATGTAAATTGCACATGTTTTGTATTTCATATGATTTATTCTACTTACACAAATTTCACTCCAAAGTGAAAGTGCTGGAGCATGAATATTTGTCTTTTGCTGTATAAACATTGTAAAATATTCCTTTTGAAGATTAATTTTATCTCAGTTGCCATGGTTTGTAAGCTTTATTACCAGTTTTAAATCTTTCTTAACACTTCATTTCATACTTTAGACATGTGAGCAACATGTCATGATTACTGGCAATAGATTGTCTTTACTGTATCATCTAATGCCATTTACAAGTTTAAATTACTAAAATTAACATATTTATGTCAGCTGTAAACAATGTAAATTCACAGGGAAACCTCAAGAACAATAAGCAGAGACTATGAAAGAATGTCATCAAGGGACTCGTACGATACATACAGAGGTTTGTTCACTATATGATACACTAAGTGTTTGTAGAACTCTGTGTTTTGGATCACTTGTTCTTTATAATTCTGTCCTGAAATTTATTTGGTAGGTTTTAGTGTCTGCTAGTTTATCACATGTAGTAAAAAAATTTGGCAAGGATGTCTACTAGTATCAATACAACCTTACTGAAAATGCATAGTTAGAAAGTAGGCCATTTACTAAGCCATACATCATTACTTAGCCATACAGTTAACGTTAACTCTCTCTCTGAGGTCACTCTACAATGTAACATGTTCTCTGACTTCAGAACGGATGACCACTGGTCCAAGTAGAGGTTACATGAGTGGTAAGTACATTACAAGTGAAAGAAAAAACTCGAACATGGTATTTCAGTTAAATCATTAAAAATATCATACCTACATACCTAAAGCCACTTTGTTCAGTGTCATCATCAGTGTTGAACAGGACTGAGGGTAGACATTTACTCAAGCCACGAGTAGGTTTGTAGTCATAGCTACCTAGAGTATATTCTCCGTGTTCTTCTGTACCTAAAACTTAGGTGAAAAGTTTGGAGAACTTGGATAGTTGCTTCCTGTTGCACTGTAGCCTGAACATCATCGGATCATGAAATCGTACATTGAAAGCGCAGATATTCCAATACAAATGTACTTGTTGTAGAAATAACATGTTTTATAACAAATCTAGAATGAAGTATTCATAAGTTTTCTTCAAGAGAATTAGAGATACTCCTGAATATGTCCTGAATGTCATTGCTGAAAAAAATACAAATGAATAAGACCTTTAGATAGAAACTGCATTAACATCAGACAACTTGATGCAGTAAATCTTTTGTAAACCTACAATGAAAAAAAAAGCATGCAAAGCTTGGCTTTAATTGGATCTGCAGGAAAAGTAACAAAGAAAAAAATATGTTCTAGTTAGAAAAAGTAATTGCATTTAGAACATCAGCATTCATTAAAATTACAAATGGAGAGAAAAATCAGCAAAATGAAAATATCAGAACTTGAGAAGAGTTGTGGATATGATTGGATGGTACAACTGAAAGCAAAAAAAAACAGCCTACTTGAATTTGATCTGAAATTTGCGGCAGAAATTTGTCTTCATGTATGAAGCTTTAAACATAGAAAATAGAATTTCATTGGGCTTGAACCTATGTAAAAATGATACTTATATTAGGAAAATTAAGCAATAGAAATCTAGTAAAATTGGAACAAGAGTCTTTGATGAAGATACCTCCGTTTTAAGAGAATTCTAATACTACTGAGTAAGGCAAAATAAGAAAAATGAATAAACAAATTTGCAATCATGAATTACCTGTGAATTTGATAGGCTAAACAAACACAAAGAGCACTGCCAACCTTTAATTATCTTTAATAAAAAACTTAAATAAATTTGTCCAGATTATATATAAAGCTGTTAGTTGATGGAAAAAAAAATATGAGTTGATCACGAACGACATGGTATTCAAATTGTCTTAACACATCTGAGAAAATACCGTTGTCGGTATATATGAATTCTTTTATGATGCTCCAAAAATGCTTGAATATAGAGATTACAAAATATACTGAGCACAGAACCATAGATAGAGATTGTTGAGAGTTGTGACGGAGGAACAACGAAAATCTGAATTGTAGAGAAATTACTATGAACAACCTTGAGGAAATGAAAGGAATGGACGGAGAGAGACGCAGGAGTATTTGTCACAGCGGACGTCTGAGCAAAAAGGAAAGATAAGCAGAAAGAATTTGAAGTCTGTAGTAATAACAGTGATAGCTTAAGGAATTGAGATGAAGGAAAATGAACAAAAATCAGGAAGAATGTTGTACATAGAAAAGGGATTCTGAGCATATAAACGGGATTATAGCGTGTATCTATATATCAGTTAACTTGCTAGTCAAGAACTCTTTAAAAAGAAGTTAATTTATTATTTGTACTACTACCAGTGAATTTAGAAACTCCCTGAAAATATCAATTTGGACAAAAATCTTGAAATTGCAAAGATGCTTCATATTTAATTAGGAATAAAACATCTGTGGACTTGATGGAATGAACTTCCCTAAAAAGGGTAAAATCAAGCAGTTTAGGTAACTTTAGTCTTGAAAACAACCAATGTACTAAGGATTCTACTGATCTGATCCAGCAACAATCCATCATACATATAACCTTACCTTTTACACATCTGCTGTGTTGAATTTTACCTTATACACATCAGCTGTGTTGTCAGCAATATTGTATTATCAATGAAGCATTTTACAAGTTGAGATATTTTCTTCCAGTTCTGTTAGCCATCTCATCCCTGCCCTATCTGTCTGCTATCTCATCACCAGGGCCTAATATTGTACCCAAGAAGTTTTAAACAATGTGTGTCTAAACAAATCCTATGTCATTCCAAGGGGATAGTGTGATTGGACACCTTCCTACTTTTTGAGAAAGTCTTATATAGTCAGTATAACAGAACTAATGTCCGCCCCTGACCCCAGAAAAACAAAAAAAAAAAAAACCCCCGGGGGGGGGGGGGGGGGGCTTTGCAACTAAAGAATGAGGTGGAAATCAAACGTATTGTGAAGAGCTATGAATGAAGCAGAAAACAAGAGCTTTGCATGTAAAAAGCACAGCTGTAGAAGGTATTGGATATAGATATGAAAAAAATGTTTCTGACGGGTAGAGAATGTTTAAACATTTGTTAAAAGAAGATATGAAAATGTTTAATTTTGGATGAATGTGAATATCACGGGGTTATCAGCAGATTTTAGGAAGTCTACTAAAGAATCTAACAAAGAGTGAATAAATGGGAGAGGCATCACTTAAGAAATCAACAACAGAAGTATGCATATTAGCATTTCTGGATGCAGGATTTCTTCGTGAAAATGAAACATACATTATTAGGTCAGAGTGATTTAAAGTCTCAGATTGAATATTCAGATATATTAGCGAGCAGAAGAAAGAATTGTATGATACTGGATAAAAAAAAATTACCAGCAAGATTGTTCATCTGTATTTTACGACAAGTTTTTACATAATAAGCACATACCAAGAAATTGCTGAAACTATTCTTGTAATGCATAAGGTAGAACTTCATAGTCTTGCAAATTAATATTGAAGTTAAAGGTTGGCAGATCTCACAACAGTAAGGTGAAACTTTAGCTCATACTAAAAGGAAGAAAATCTGTTCGATCGAAACCATCTTTTCACACAAAGATTGAAATAATATATATTTTGATTTGTCACTATATCAAATAGAAGAAAATTGAATGATTTTGATATGTTGACTGTTAGTCATTAATTGTTGTTTTCCTTGCAAAGTTGACAAAATTTGACGTTCTAGGTTCACCCCCTCCGAGATCAAGATCACCTTTGCCTACAAGCAGATCAGCTTACTCCCCACCACCCAGAAGTGCTCCCATGGTTCGTGACATGGACAGAGAGAGGGTTCGAAGTGGGGACTACAGTGCAGGATCCAGGCGACCAGCTTCATATGATTCTCGCGATCCTCCTCCAGTGAAAAGATCTCGTGTAGATGATATGCCGCCATCGAGAGGTCTTCCATCCCGTGATGCACCTCTGTCGAGGGGTCTCCCATCTCGCGATGGGCCGACTAGGGGAATGTCTCGAGAAGGACCCCCTAGAGAATCCCCCCGAGGTCCACCCCGTGGTCCCACTAGAGATGGAGGGAGAGGCGGGCCACCGCCAACATTCAGACGTTAGAGTGTGTCATTGACATAGAACTTCCATGTGTTCATGAATTGTTGTATACATGTAAACTTCACCTATTTAAAAGCAGGTGGTTGTAAACAAGGTCTAATTTTAGAATTTTAGCAAGTGGAGACAATGTATAAAGGAGGTACTGTACAGAAGGATTTTATATGTAACATTTTGAGTTTGATAGTAGGACATTCAAATACTGTTTCTGCCCGAGAAGAAAAGCTAAAAGGAGGTGTTAAAGTACAAACACTTTATGTGGAGAAGTACTGTGTAACCAAGTTAATCAAAAGATTTGGTTTGTGTTTGTCATGAATCTTCAGGCTTTCAGACTGATGCAAGACACAATGAATTACATATTATTTGTATATAATGAAAGAGTCGATATATGTATAAAATGAGGGGCGGGAAGTGTCACTTGAAAGAACACCAGAGGTTTTGTTATACACCTTCAATCATGGACAAAACAGGGACAATAATTTGAGCCCTATTCAGTGTCATAAATGTCATCTTTTTTCATTTCAATAAACATTTTTACAGTTTTATCTATGTTGTTGCATTGAACATTGTAATAAGCATTAAAGAAAGAGACATTCTTCACTTCCATTTATTTTTTTAATGCTGAGTTAAACAAATGTACTTAGCATCATACAGAAAATACTTCTGAATTACATCCTACAGAAAAAACTTCTGAATTATATCCTACAGAAAATACTTTTGAATTACATCCTACAGAAATACTTCTGAATTACATCCTACAGAAAAAATATTCCTAAAAACTGAATTACATCCTACAGAAATACTTCTGAATTACATCCTACAGAAAAAACTTCTGAATTACATCCTACAGAAAATACTTCCGAATTACATCATACAGAAAATACTTATTTTTACATCCTAAAGCAAATACTTCTCTTTACATCCTACAGAAAATACTTCTCTTTACATCCTACAGAAAATACTTCTCTTTACATCCTACAGAAAATACTTCTCTTTGCATCCTACAGGAAATACTTTCTTACAATTTTTGGCAAGGGCAAGGCATTTTGTTTTGTATATCAAGGGATTTCTAGTTAGTATAGAACTGATGAATTATGAAAAAAAGCCTTATGGAACCTGTATTGTAAATGTGAATAGAGCCAAATGTTAGAAATGAACATTGAATAATGAGAAGTAAATAGCTCTGCTGGAGAAATCTTAACATCTGTAGTCTTAAAAATATTTTAATGAAACACAGAGCTTGTAAGTGATGACCTGGAGCATGGGTACATTCACTTTTCGCAACTAATGTTGCAGAAATATGTTCTATTCATCATTCAAGGTAAATAATAAAACAAATTAGTTCACTTGGTTTCATATCGTCAACAAGGAACGAGACTAACGCAATGGTACATGTATATAACTCGTGCTAATAAATAATAAAATATATGCATTGTAAATGCTGCATATATGGCATTGGAAATCTTTTTGTACAACTATTGTGTTCTTAAAACGAGAATCTTTATTTAGCTTTTACAGAACATTGAAGTAGACATGAAATTAACATAAACATGCTGCTCTTACTGTAACACAAACAGGAGAAGAATGTGCAGATAACTCTTACAACAAGAAAGATGAGAAAAAGTGTTGAACCTACAGACTTCAGAGAAGATATGGCACAAATTGAGTCATTTTAAATGTTTTGTATTGAATAGTAAGTTACTGCTATGCCAAAGTGGCCAATTTCAAGGTATTAGTGTGCACAGCAGAAAGATGCCTGGATGTATTAGTATGCAGTGTACATTGTACTAAATGTTTGTTGTTGAAAGAGGAAACAGTGTGTTAAGTAAGTATGGTACAGTATTGTGGACAAATTGGAACACATTACCAGTTGAGATGTTTACAAATAGCCTACAGAAAGGCATGAAAGTTAAGTTTTTTACAAAAAAAGGTAAATAGACCCACAATTGTGTCTTCAGTAACTCACATTGAAATTACCAAGAAAGGTCTGTAGATATAATTGCTATGGAAGACACAACTGAATGAACATAATAGTACTCCTGTTCAACATTAGGCTAGTCACTGGTTTGAATTCTTTGAATGGTATTAAAATTTTTAAGCTGTCTGTGTCCAGTATACCAATGCAAACATCAGAAACTGGCATGTAGCAGTGGCTTGTTCAGTGAAAATAGGATAGATCAACAAATCTTCATTTATATGTTTACCACAGCCTTTGCAAAATATGAAGATTTTATTCTGAAAATTATTGGGAAGCTATTGAGTGCCTACAGATAATTTAAAGATGTAATTTACAGATTTAAATTCTTTGGGGGAGATTTCTCATTTAATAATCCTTACTGGTACTGAGTCACAAATTTTTCAGTCAACAAATCTATGTACTAAGGTAAAACTTGACACTTTTGCGGTGAGAGGCAAATGAGGAATAGATAACATAAAACAAACATTTGCTCCGAGATTTCACATTGAAAATAAATCCAAAGAACATGTGAAATAGATGTAAAGCACAAGGACAAGTGATTGTGCTGAACTTTAGGATGAGAAGGAAAGATGGAACGTAAGTATAAAGGTGAAAGGTATGAACAGACTGGTTATGTTGAGTTCTAGGCTTAAATATTGCAGGGAATAAAATATCTAATATATACATGTACTGTTCAAAATGTTCTTGGACAGGTCAGTATTAGTTTAGTTACAGGGAAAGTAAGGGTTAGATGTAATGTCGCCTAATGTAACTGGGTTCTCTGTTGCTGAAGAAGAGAATGGAACCTCTAGAATAATGAGGTGTATGAAGACAAAGGAGTGTCATTTGGAACATAAACAAGCTAAATGGATTACATGTATTTATACACAATTGACTTCTGAAAACAAATGAAAAAGAGAATATTTCTCATATTATTTGGCTTTGAAATCTTTAGGATTAGAATTAGGTACATTAACCCTACATGTTTAGTACATGTTAGCATTTACTAATAATTATATTAATATCTTTATTTCCTCCAATACTGAAGAGCATAGAATGGAATGGAAGTGAATAGAAACTAGATATTTACAATACAGGCCCTGAATTGAAAATTACTTGTTTAAACACATACGAGGGTTGTAGGGTTGGATTTAGGTACAGTATGATTTAAAGACTACCTGTTTCACATGAAATTATTGTATAGACATAGCGAAATAGTTTCTGCCATAGTCTCAGACCATTTTATTGAACATGTTTAATACTAGTATATTTCTAGCTTGAGCATCTTCGACAGAATTCAGAGAATTTGAGAAGTTTTAAATGCATTGAGGTGAACTTGCAAATGGGGAAAAAGGCAAAATTCATCATGAAGAGACGGCTATTATCACAGAGGGAAAAAAAATTAATAAAAGTAAAATAACAGAAAACAAAAAAAAAAAACACAAGAAAACATCAACACTGCAAGAAAATTTGGCAAAAAATCATTGCAAAGACACAGTGACCTCAACATTGCTGTGTCAAGTTATTGTGAAATAGACAAAGTTTTGATCAACTCGACTGATTTCAAGTTTACTGTTTTCAAAACATACTCGGCTAGACAAGAGAAAGGAAATAAGATATTTTGCTGTGGGAAGCAACATTGAAGGAAAAACTGAAACAACTGAAAGAGTGAAAATGTAAAAACATAAGAAGAGGAACAGGGTAACATATGCTTACTCTCTTCAAAGGTATTATGCTATGGTAAAGTTCTACATTTGTTTGAAGGGTTAGTCTGAGGGTACTCGAATAAATTATCTTTTTCTGCCAAATGAAGTACTGGAAGCAAGGGACTATTTCTTTGTCATCATTCCAATGAATACAAATTGAGCATCAAAGACTGGCAGCAGTGGGGCCTAAATTTCATTTGTTAGATTAAGTTTTGCACATAACAGACATTGGAATGTGTGTTTAACTCTGTAATTTATGTTGTGATGAAAGGGGATAGTATAAATTCTACACAAATGTTTTTTCTCTATCTGGCTTCATTGGTAGAAGTAACTAAATTACTTAGTTCCATTGGAAACAAGATCTTGGTTTAGGAAAGAGGAGTAAAACTCCTACAAGGCAATTATGAAGAAAGTTGGACGGGGAGCATGTCAACAAAAATATTAGTCAGAAGCGCAATCTCATGTAGGCCTACTGGACTTGTTATATTCATAAAGCTCATTTAAAAAAATGGGATTTCAACCAAACAATACCTGAGTTGCTTATGATGTTTGCTGTAGGAAATGATTGTAACAGTGAAAAGTTAATGAACTCAATTTCATCATCATGAAGGATATCATCATTATCATTGTCTTTACTAGTATTTCTTACTGGAACATTGCATCCTGGCATGATGTATACATAATACAAAATGTAATGTAGTTTTAGAGTAGTAATATGTACCACTTGTTTTCTAGTCTGAACAGCCCAGTATGTGGAGCAAAGTTCAATAGACAGATGTGCGGTTGATCCTTTGGATGCCCACTGGAGCTTACCAGGTATAGATAGAGCAGGAAGGGGCATTAACAGCTATGATGCTCGGACAAAGGTCAGAGCTATGTTAGTTCAGTCTCACATTCTGTAACAGTAATTATTTAAATAGTCCTTTCTCGTGTAAGTTCAAACTCTTTGATTTTTGTCACTAACAGACACAACTTCCCTCTTAAAGCAGTTCTAGAAGTTTGAGGTTAGCCTGTATCAGAAAGTGGACCATAATGACTACAAAACAACGAAGTTACTGCAGTTATGTAAAGTAGATTCATGGCTAAAGCTATTATGATGCAGTGTTTAATAACATTTAGAGATGGGGTTGTGGTAGGGAATCAACAATCAAAGTCTGGTTGATGATACTATGTATTCTATTTCTTGTTTTCTTTTAAACTGTATTTAAATAGATGTTGAATAAATGCCCCCCAAAAAACATAAATAAACACCCTTTAATTTTACTTCTTTTGCAGACATGTCGGATATGAAGACTTTGAAGAGTATCATTTATTTCTACATTTTCAGAATGCTACAATTAAGAGAAAACTTACCAGGCTAGATAAATGCCCAGTATCTCTTGTTACTGTGTACTTTATATTTTAGAGCAAAAAATAGGACCGTCATATAATATGTGTTCATCGATACTTGTCAAAATGGACAGTTTCAAACTACTGCGAAAGGTGTTGTGATGGTTTATCATAACCCAAATAGTTTTAAGTGTGTCAGATTACTCGAGTGATGGGACTAATTGTAAGCCATCAGTAAATTAGAAATGGGGTTGTGGTGGGGAATCAACAATCCCAAGTCTGGTTCACTGGTCTATGATTCAGTTCTTGTTTTCTTAAACTGGATAGGACTTTGTAACGCCTCCCAAGAACATTATCTAACTGTTCACTGGTTTTTAAACATGTCTTGAAGAGTATCATTATAGGTCTTTTGTCAGAACTATAGAAATTAGCAAACAGATACCAGAAATTATTTGGTTCACTGAGTAAGTGATTGATTTTGCCTCGACTATAGGTCTTTGTCAGCCCAATTCAGTTTTAAAGTATCTGTACACATGTAAAGTTGGCAGTTGCTGGAATGATGGGACTTTGTCAGCCATAGAAATTATCTGTTCACTGCTTTGACATGCTAGATCTTTGTCAGCCATAGAAATTATCTGTTCACTGCTTTGACATGCTAGGTCTTTGTCAGCCATAGAAATTATCTGTTCACTGCTTTGACACGCTAGATCTTTGTCAGCCATAGAAATTATCTGTTCACTGCTTTGACACGCTAGGTCTTTGTCAGCCATAGAAATTATCTTTTCATTGGTTTTACTCGCTAGGTCTTTGTCAGCCAAAGAAATTATCTGTTCACTGGTTTGACTCGCTAGGACTTTGTCAGCCATAGAAATTATGATATCTGTACACTGGTTTGACTCGCTAGGTCTTTGTCAGCCATAGAAATTATCTGTTCACTGGTTTGACTCGCTGTAGGAGTTTGTGGAAGCATATGACGGTCTGCATTGAAGCTGTTCTTCAGTATGTCAAGTAATAGCAAGCTAACATCAAAAGCTCATTAAACAAAATACTGACAATAGTTTTGCATCTTTATTGTAAAATGTACTTTGCACCAAACTTGACACTTGCATTATTTGCAGGTTTATGGACAGTGTGGATGGCTATGCAGTTGCAGAGTTGGACTCCCAATGCTTGGGTTACATGAATAGGGGTAATGTGGGCATGATCCGACTCCCCAACGATGTAGGATTACCAGAGGGACAATAGTGTCATTCAACAAAGAACAAAACAAAGACTTTATCTGTGGTGTCTTTTATTCTTCAAAATAAACTTATACAATCTTTCAACATAAAATAAAATATGATTCTTTAATTAACGAAGTTTGTTAGATAACCATTTAGAAGAAACAGTAAATGTTGTTTTTTTTTACCAAGGAAACAAATCATTGCAGAATTCAGAAACTTGTGTCCCCATGTTATAAGGTATAATTTGCTATGCATTATTAGTTATACAATTTAACTATTCATTTACACAAAAAATATGTATGTAATTGACTAAAAGAGCAACAAATAAAATGTGAACAACCTTTGTTTTTACAATTTCTGCTTTACCATTTTGTCCATATTTTATCGGTGATGTCATTTTGTACACAAAATGGCATCTACTAAAACTCTATAGTAACTCTTCAGTCTACATTTTTCATAGACTTGGTGGGGAGCATTAGTATGAACAGTTCTTAGTGGTGCAATTATGATATGTCTGGCTGTATTCCTACTTCTCAAGATAAACTTTAATTATGATTTTGCTAAGCAGCTTATTTAAGTAAGTAACAGTTTTTACCAAGTCTGAAATTCTTGCTGTAGTAACTATCCAGGTCAAACAAATCAATGAAATGCTCCATTCTATATTTAGGTGAAATAACAGTGCACTTTCAATTAGAAGGTTGCCCGTCAGTAAGTTTGTTTCTTAGTTCGAACAGTTTTAAATTACCTGGCTAAGTAGTCAACTAGTACAGTCATCATAATTGTGATACTGAAGAAAATACTTCACATTTAAAATGAGTGACAAACATTTTCCCAATCAATAGTTTGCAATAATTCTAAGATGGATGAGTTTATTTATTAATTATTGATATACGGCCAAGATAATTAAGCTAGTTTGATTTTCTGAATTCATAAGACTGCATATAAGATTTGGCCAAGATGGGGACCTGACCAGTAGGCCCTAATTTATTAATTATTGATAATATGGCCAAGATAATGGTATACCATGTATCGATTACTTTGTTGCATAAGGATTTGAGTTATAGCACATTTTGAGCACAAGTGGACACAACTGTGACCAGTAACCAGAGATCGCACCTGGGAGGATCAGCGCTTTTTAAATTTGACCTTGTAGATATTGTGCCCATAAGCTTTTAACTTGTGGTGAGAAAAGCTTTGCAACAGATGTTGAACGAATTTTTTTCTAGACCTGTAGTAGGCTCATCAACAAGAGGCAGGTATATCGAAAACAAATACAAGAGGGCCCTGATGACCCTATAATATACGGCCTATATCACTCGTCTGAGAACAACTGTTCTGAAGGACAAAAAGAAGTTCAAAAGGCGAGAAAATTATTTCAAAATCGTACCAGCCATTTACGAGATGTTTACAGATTTTTCTATTTTTAGCTCAACCTGCCATTATGTGCAGTTGAGCAGGTTGAGAAATTTTAGAAGAGGACCATCTAAGGTGAAGTTTACTTAAAATTGGCTCAGCGGTTCAGCAGATGTCATTTAAGCAATTGTTGACTACATACAATGGGCATTAGGTCATCACATAAGCTCACCATTAAGCACTTTGTGCTAAGGTGATCTAAAACAATACATACCCTCAAAATACATGCTCATACACAAAACTACATGTAGTGAATCAATCATCCATCAAAAAGCAAAGGTGTGAATTAAACCCTGAAAATTATTGCATTGATAATTGCTTATTACAGCCCTTATAAATTCGGGGTCACATTTACTCTCTCGAAGTCACTGCTGTTGCTCTCCGAGTGTATTTTGGCTGAAGGTCTGAACAGTTCGAAACATTTCTATTCCGCAAGTCTCGGACAAATAGATTTTACTGAATATTTTTTTGAACACTATAATTGAACATCTTTAATTTTGATATTGAGCAAGATTTTGTGTCATTTTTAAACTGGCCTGCAGCTTAATTTTCAAAGTAGTACTAACAGGCAAAATGTGGTTTAATATAAATCAGAGGTGAGAGAACTTGATTCATTCTGCAGCAAGCCAAGAATACTAGAGAAGAAATGATGAGTATTTTTGACATTACTTGCAGCAGATGGGAACAAGTCCAGAAACGTCCAGTTCTTTCAGATGTTTGGTTCTAATCATAGTTTTGGTGTGGTGAAATAAAATGCTGGTACTGGACTGGTTAGATACTGATGCATCTGAGAACCAAAGATATTCGTCTTATTCAGCTTTTAAGTGATAAAATCACACATTTATGTTGCCACATTGAGGCAGAAATTCAGAATTAGTACCAGAACTAATAGATTTCAAATACAGAAAATTCAAATTGTTATAGATGAGGGTATACAGTATTAACAATGCAGTGTGATGAGTCATATCAATTTCAATGTAATGAAAAGAAATGTGGTTTCGCCTGTGTAATTGGATGCAGGTAAACATCCACAATACTGTTAAATTTATGATGCATGTACAATAAAAACATAAATAAAATCACTATTATTTACAATATTTCATACTTAAACAAAAATGACAATGCACAACTACACCATACACAGTATCAATTTTGAATTTCTGAATATAATTAAAAGGGAACCTAAGAGAGGTAATCTTAAAAGTGGAGATTTAATGCTATGATATTTCAAAACATTAATTAAACTTAAAGTTTTGACATCTCATTGAAGTTTTGACATTTCATTTGTTAAAATACCTAATGGATGCTGGGTGAGATGTTAAAAAAGACCAAGTCCTGTGACATACTTCCCCTCCTATATTTAAACATGTATTTTTTTTCAAATTAAAACAATCAAAAACACACTGACTAAACATGAATTTGTATCTTGCAAGATCACAGCTTGCTTTGTCAATCAAAATAACCAGAGTAATATTTGTCATGATCTGGAAATTTAAACGATTTGTCACATTTTCGCATAATGAGTATATGTGGTATGTAAACATGATAAAGGTAATTTTGGAATAAAAATCTCAAACATACAAACAATTTGGAAATTTCACATTACACATCGAGACAAACTACAACTCGAGTACATGTAACTTGATCTTTGTGGGTCTAAAGTGGCAGACATCTTCATTCCAATCGGAACATACATTTCTACATCTTGTTCCGAATATTTACTGTGAACATCCTTCCAAAAACCATTACAAGCTGGTCCAAAGTTACTAGTCTAAACTTGTATTGGACTGATTATTTTTTATCTATTTGTCTTCTGTTTTTTTTTTGTGGTAATAAACTACACAACATGAAATTAACTTTAGTAAACCATTTGTCAGTTACTATTGGATTAAAATTAATACAGTTAAATAACTGGAAGTTCCCGTGATCTTTCTTTGTTCTTGGAATTGTCTGGTATTCTAGACAGACCCCATTTCACCTTTACTTTGTGACCTTGATTCTAAAAATACAAGAACGGCAGAAATACACTAAAATAGTTCAAAGTAGAAATACACATACCGGTTACTACTACAGAACATCTTTATTTCGTTAAATATACATATTTCTCTTAAATTCATTTACCAACACCATCGTTTCCATAGCAACTATCTAAATTTATTGATTAAATAATTATTTTCGCCAAGACATGTATATAGAAAGTGTACTATATAATAAACTGTTCAGACCTCATAAATATTCAGCGGTTTCCTACAATAATACATGCATCCTCTTGCTAGCCTTTTCATGATGAGGACAAACTATTTCAGTAAGTTATCCAAAGATCACAGGGAATTCCTGGGAACAAAGGGAATTTTAAATAAGCATGTACATTTATTATTAAGTTATTCAACATTATAAACAATAAGAAATAGAATTTGAAGAGAAAAAAACCTCAAAACTTCATATTTAACAAGCCATTATTGTTCACCTGGCTATAATCAAAATACATTTATTTTCCGAACAGTATTAATTTTTATAGTCCTAGACATGGATTATTGTCTGATAAATCACAGTTCAGATGTGAAGGCATCAAGATGTTGAAATTAACCAACAAATCCTTGTCTAACTAGTTGATCTACTAGAATAAATTTCGTTGATGATTCAGCCAGAGTATAAAAAAAATCTGTAGTTTCTAGGATGCTGTTTTCAAGCAAAATGTTGGCAACAGACAATTAAATACAGTAAATCTGCGACAGGCAAATAAGGAATTTTAAAGACTAGTCAATGAGCTGCATTCAAAGTAAATAACCTTGACATCTAAGTGTGTTAAGATGTGTAAATAATCAAAACTAGAGCTATCACTAAATGTGATTAATACCCCCGAAAGACTGCTTTATAAACTGAGGAAGTTCGTAGTAACAGAATACCTTGCAAAAAATCTTAAATAGAGATATTGTTCTTGGCAATAACTCTGTAATTAGTCAATATAAAGTTATGGTTCTTGTACACTACACTTCCTCTCATTGTGCTGAACCACTGTATGAAGTTGTATTGCATTCAAACCAGTAGTTTTCAAGTTATGCTAAGCGACAAGGAAAAGTAACAAAGGGCAATAACTCTGTAAATACTCAAGATAGTTATGGTTCTTGTACACTGCACTTCCTCTCATTGTGCTAGACCACTGTATGAAGTTGTATTGCTTTCAAACCAGTAGTTTTCAAGTTATGCTCAGCGACAAGGAAAAGTAGCAAAGGGCAATAACTCTGTAATGAGTCAAGAAAGAGTTAAGGTTCCTGTGCACTGCACTTCCTCTCATTGTGTTAGACCATTGTATGAAGTTGTATTGAATTCCAACCAGTAGTTTTCAAGTAATGCTCGGGACAAGGAAAAGTAAACAAGAGGGCCATGATGGCCCTTTATCGCTCACCCAATACAACTGCAGCCTTTCCGACAAATTTCCAGAATATTTGGGCTGAAAATGTTACCTCTAGAGTGTTAACAAGGTTTTTCCATATTTGGGCTCTGTGACCTAGTTTTTGACCCAAGATGACCCATATTCGAACTTGAGCTAGAAATCATCAAAACAACCTTTCCGACAAATTTCAAGGATATCTGGGCTGAAAATGTAACATCTAGAGTGCTAACAAGGTTTTTCCATATTTGGACTCTGTGACCTAGTTTTTGACCCCAGATGACCAATATTCGAACTTGGGCTAGAAATCAACCAAACAACCTTTCTTACAAATTGCCAAGATAGTTGGACTGAAAGAGTAGCCTCTAGAGCCTTAACAAGATTTTTCTATTTTTGGGTCATGTGACCTAGTTTTTCATCCGAGATGACCCATATTCAAACTCGTCCGAGTAATTATTGGGACAAACATCCTGACCAAGTTTCGTGACAATTGAGGCAAAAATGTGACCACTAGAGTGTTAACGAACTAAGTGTACTAAGTGTGGACAGACAACAGACGACTGACATTCATCGATCCTAATTGCTCATTCTGAGCCAGCTCAGGTGAGCTAAAAAGGGCAATAACTCTGTAAATACTCAAAATAGAGTTATTGTTCTTGTACATTGCACTTCCTCTCATTGTGCTAGACCATTGTATGAAGTTGTATTGAATTCCAACCAGTAGTTTTCAAGTAATGCTCGGGACAAGGAAAAGTAGCAAAGGGCATTAACTCTGTAATGAGTCAAGAAAGAGTTAAGGTTCCTGTGCACTGCACTTCCTCTCAATGTACTTGACCATTGTATGAAGTTGTACTGAATTCCAACTTGTGGTTTTCAAGTTATGCTCCGGACAAGGAAATGTAACGAAGGGCAATAACTCTGTAATTACTATAGATAGAGTTATGGTTCTTGTACACTGCACTTCCTCTCATTGTGCTTGACCATTGTACGAAGTTGTTTTGAATTCCAAGCAGTAGTTCTCAAGTAATGCTCCAGACAAGGAAAAGTAACAAAGGGCAATAACTCTGTAATGAGTCAAGATGGAGTTATGGTTCTTATGCACTGCACTCCTCTCAATGTGCTTGACCAATGTATGAAGTTGTATTGAATTCCAACTAGTAGTTTTCAAGTTATGCTCCGGACAAGGAAAATGCAACAGACCACCTGACCGACCGCCCGCCCGACCGACTGACCAACCACCGGGTGACTCCTATATACCCCCCCAAACTTCGTTTCGGGGGTATAATTACTTGATTAATGTCAAACACATGACTGTGTCTCTAGAATACTATGGGTATATCCACAAAATCTACAAATTGAAATGGCAAAACAAAGACAATATATACAATGTAAACAATGCAGATCTAAAACAAATAAGAAAAAAAACAACAGAAATTGCACTTATGTATACAACAAACCACATCGGCAAAGCATAAGGGCCAAGATGGTCCTGTGTGGCCTCTAGAGTTTTTCTATGACTTTACCAGGTTACCTAGTTTTTTTGCCCAGGTGATCAAAATTTCATAAAGGAGCTAGACTTCATCAAAACATTTCTTACCATGATTAGAATCAAAATGTAGTCCTTCACAAGGTTTCTCTCTGATTTGACCTTGATTGTGACCAAAGTTTAAACTAGTTTTTGACCCCATGGGAGACAGTTTCAATCATTCTAGAGTTCATCGAGACGAAGTTTAACATTGTGACCAATGTTCAGGATAACAAGGTAAAAAAATGTGGCCACTTAGAGGGTAACAAGTTTGTTCTATGATTTAACCTGGTGACCTAGATTATTACCCCACATCACCCTGTTAAAAACTTCGGCTAAACTTCATGAAGACAATCAGTCTGACCTATTTTCATGATTGGTATCAAAATGTAGCATCTAGAGTGTTTACAGGGTTTTTTCTATAGATTTGACCGAGTGACCATGTTTTTTACCCCATGTGGCCCTGTTTCAGACTTGACTTGTGAGTCACTCTCACCAACTTTCTTGATAATTGGAAATAAGAAGTGATTTCTAGTGTTCACACATTTTTTTATGAATTGACCTGGTGACCTAGCTTTTTAACCCATGTGACCTACTTTTGACCCCAAATTAGAGTTCAACAAATGATTGGAAACAAAATGTAGCCTCTAGTGTTTACAAGGTTTTTTCATGATTTGACCTGGTGACCTAGTTTTTGACTCCACGTGACCCAGTTTCAAACTCAACCTAACCTTCATCAAGACAAACACTATTTTCATGACGATCAGGCTAAAAAATGTAGCATACAACCTTAAATACTTCTAAGAAAATCACAAATGTTCCATGGGCACACAGCATAGACAGAATGAGAATGTGTACATACAGTGATTCAGTGTGCTATAATTCCTATGTACACCAATCTTTGTGTTCTGCAGTCAATTCACACATACAATAGCAAGAAAAAAAATTAATAGCAACAATCCCAAGATATAGCTCTTTAATATACAACAAAAAACTGTAAACATCCATTTTGTACAGGTACTCCAAAGAAGCAGGAATGGTGATCAATTGTTTATAATGTTCTACTATCACAAGTACTAGGTGCACAGGTAAACGGGTTAAGTGCACAAGCACTAGGATAAGTGGCGTCATTCTGATGAATGATGATCAGGTGCAAGGAATGAGCAATATGTACAATGTGCTTGCAGGGGTCAGACTGAGCTAACAACAGCGTCACTGCAAAATACAGAATAAGCATTCAAAATAATACATTTATTTAAACATGTTCACAATCATTGGATTGCTTAAAGCAAAAATAAGAAAATACAAAATACTTATTAAAAAAAATATGATCATTGAAACTAACAAGAGCTGTCCATAAGACAGCACGCTCGACTATTGTGGGTGTTTGCTAATAAAACAAAACTTTTATCAGTGTAATAGCAAAACAAAATTCTGCTAACTATTAAGTATAAACTAGAAAGTTGAATCATAAAAAAGTCAAAATCTATAACTGTAGATTTAATTTTTGGTAAATTAATTGTTTGATACAAAATTTACCTGAACACTATTGCAAGGTTTGATATAACTACCATAAGTGGTTACTGTGATATGTGCATGATAGTACCCTGCATGCAAAACTTTACCAAATTTTCAAAAAGTCAAACAAGGGCCATAATTAGTACTAAATTTATACAAGAGTTATCTGACTTGACTGTGTGACACCCCTAGAGACATTAACGAAGTTTCAAGTCAATATCATAAGTGGTTACTGAGATATGTGCATGATAGTACCTAGCAGGCAAAACTTTAACCAAATTTTCAAAAGTCAAACAAGGGCCTAATTAGTACTAAATTTATACAAGAGTTATCTGACTTGACTGTGTGACACCCCTAGAGACATTAACGGTTTCAAGTCAATATCATAAGTGGTTACTGAGATATGTGCATGATAGTACCTAGCAGGCAAAACTTTAACCAAATTTTCAAAAGTCAAACAAGGGCCATAATTAGTACTAAATTTATACAAGGTTATCTGACTTGACTGTGTGACACCCTAGAGACATTAAGAAGTTTCAAGTCAATATCATAAGTGGTTACTGAGATATGTGCATGATTGATAGTACCTAGCAGGCAAAACTTTAACCAAATTTTCAAAAAGTCAAACAAGGGCCATAATTAGTACTAAATTTATACAAGAGTTATCTGACTTGACTGTGTGACACCCCTAGAGACATTAACGAAGTTTCAAGTCAATATCATAAGTGGTTACTGAGATATGTGCATGATAGTACCTAGCAGGCAAAACTTTAACCAAATTTTCAAAAGTCAAACAAGGGCCATAATTTGCACTAAATTTTTTCAAGAGTAATCTGCCTTGATTGTATGACACCCTAAAGACATGAACAAAGTTTCAAGTCAATATCATAAGTGGTTACTGAGATATGTGCATGATAGTACCTAGCAGGCAAAACTTTAACCAAATTTTCAAAAGTCAAACAAGGGCCATAATTTGTACTAAATGTTTTCAAGAGTTATATGCCTTGATTGTATGACACCCCTAAAGACATGAACAAAGTTTCGAGTCAATATTATAAGTGGTTACTGAGATATGTGCATGATAGTACCTAGCAGGCAAAACTTTAACCAAATTTTCAAAAGTCAAACAAGGGCCATAATTTGTACTAAATTTTTTCAAGAGTTATCTGCCTTGATTGTATGACACCCCTAAAGACATGAACAAAGTTTCAAGTCAATATCATAAGTGGTTACTGAGATATGTGCATGATAGTACTTAGCAGGCAAAACTTTAACCAAAGAAGCAACGCCGACGCCGACGCCGACGCACAAGTGACTGTAATAGCTCTCCATATTCTCCGAATAGTCGAGCTAAAAACTGTGCACACCCTGCATGCTATGTGTTTCAATTAAAACTGTATTTCAGCTATGAACTGCTAAATGACTCCCTGTATAAACTGCCACATGATCAGTGCTAGTCCAATGACTGTTAATGTTATATATGAAAATGCTAGCACAGTTTTGAAGACCCCAGTGTTTTTTATGACCTACTGTGTAATTTCATGTAACACAGTTCTGATGTTCCACATTTTGAACAAAATTTACGAAGATTGGTGAAATTGTAGCCTCAATAGTGTTCACTCAAGCTTTTTCTTGCGGCTTTAACAAACCGATCAACCCGTTGATCTTGATACCACTTATATGACTATCTTGATGAATTCTTGATTGAGTTTGCATATGGCCATCTGGGGTCAAAAACTAGATCACGAGGTCAAATCATAGAAAACTCTTATGTGTGTTATAGGTTGTATTTTTCATTGACTTTTCATAAAACTTGGCCAGCATGATTATCTTGATGCAATCTATGTAGAGTTTAATGAATATGGATCATCTGGGGTTAAAAACTAGGTCACAGGGTCAGGTATATATAGTTATAAATGGTTGAAATTTGATCACATTTTGACATAAATAGGTCTCAGGTAAGCGATATATGGCCATCTTGGTCCTCTTGTTTTATACTTTTGGTCAGTAAAATTTTTTTTCCTACATCATCTGGTAGGTATTGTTCCAGAAGGGGAAAGAGAACTTATAAGTTTGTTATATACATATGTATACAATAATGTATAAAAAGTGCATTGTGAAAGATTTGAACATAAATTGAAAACCTTTGCAGCATTATAAAGATTATGAGCTATAACCACAAACAACATTATTCCTGAATAAGTGATTAGAAGCAGAAGTTAACCGAGAATTAGTGTACGAGTGAAAACAAGTCCAACCAAAAAGAAGGTACCTTAAACAACTGTCTCTGGAACTTTACTCAGTCCTTCCAAACTGAAGCTGTTGTGTATTTTAAACATTAACTGCATGTTTACAAATTACTACTAAAAAACACTATCTTGGCACATATTTTACAATGGTTGTGTAAAATCTGCACCATTTGTTTTGTACACATACTAGGCTAGCACTGGGAAGTACCTGCCAAAAGTAACACTGTAGGTAATAGGGCTGTAACGAATACACTAAGGGGCGAATACGATACGTATCACGAATACAGGGTGACGAATACGAATATTTATTCATGAATATGAATACTATACTAAAATCATTCAACAAGTGAACATTATATAGCTTTTGCCAACAATATATTACAGTCTGCTGACTAGATAATAGTACTTTCTTTGTACTCAAATCACTGTGAAATAATACTATTCAAACGTAAAAAAACACTGAGTAAACATGTAACTTAAAGAGCTCTGGGTTCAAATGACTAGCACTGTTTAGTAAAAAATAACTAGACACGACTATAGAGTAAAGAGGATCTACGATTTCAACGGTTCTCGATGCTAGACATGTTGTTGATGTAGACGGTTTTTGGATGTCGTAAAATGGGAATTCCCACTTGTTGATATCAAATTTTAACTGAATGTGAAATTTAAATGAATTCAATCAGTTTAAAACCCAGAAAGTTATGAAAATCATTTATTCAATTGTAAACCAACATCAAATATCGGCCCGACGACTTATTAAATAAATGTCGTGAAAATATATGTCAACTGTTGTGGGTGGGGTATTACGACGAAATAGTGCAAAATGCGCTATGAAACGGAAGCGTTTTCAGTAGATTTCATCTGTTTTAGGTAAATTCAAATGATTTTAGTTTAAACTAGAGCTATCACTAAATGTGATTAATACCCCCAAAAGGATTGCTTTATAAACTGAAGAAGTTCGTAGTAACATAATACCTTGCAAACAAACTAAAAAGAGATATTGTTCTTAGCAGTTCCTCTCATTGTGCTTGACCATTGTATGAAGTTGTATTGAATTCCAACTTGTAGTTTTCGAAAAATGCTCCAGACAGGGAAATGTAACAAAGGGCAATAACACTGTAATTAGTCAAGATGGAGTTATGGTTCCTGTGCACTGCACTCCCTCTCACTGTGCTTGACCATTGTATGAAGTTGTATTGAATTCCAACCAGAAGTTTTCAAGTTATGCTCCGGACAAGGAAAAGTAACAAAGGGTAATAACTCTGTAATGAGTCAAGATGGAGTTATGGTTCCTGTGCACAGCACTTCCTCTAAATGTACTTGACCATTGTATGAGGTTGTACTGAATTCCAACTAGTAGTTTTCAAGTTATGCATCGGACAAGGAAAAGTAACAAAGGGCAATAACTCAGTAAATACTCAAGATAGAGTTATAGTTATTGTACACTGCACTTCCTCTGAGTGTGCTTGATCATTGTATGAAGTTGTATTGAATTCCAACCAGTACTTTTCAAGTTATGCTCCGGACAAGGAAAAGTAACAAAGGGTAATAACTCTGTAATTAGTCAAGATGGAGTTATAGTTCTTGTGCACTGCACTTCCTCTCAATGTGCTTGACCATTGTATGAAGTTGTATTGAATTCCAACCAGTAGTTTTCAAGTTATGCCCGGACAAGTAAAAGTAACAAAGGGCAATAACTCAGTAAATACTCAAGATAGAGTTATAGTTCTTGTACACTGCACTTCCTCTGAGTGTGCTTGATCATTGTATGAAGTTGTATTGAATTCCAACTTGTGGTTTTCAAGTTATGCTCCGGACAAGGAAAAGTAACAAAGGGCAATAACTCTGTAATTAGTCAAGATGGAGTTATGGTTCTTGTGCACTGCACTTCCTCTCAATGTGCTTGACCATTGTATGAAGTTGTATTGAATTCCAACATATAGTTTTCAAGTTATGCTCCGGACAAGGAAAAGTAACAAAGGGCAATAACTCTGTAATTAGTGAAGATGGAGTTATAGTTCTTTTGCACTGCACTTCCTCTCAATGTGCTTGACCATTGTATGAAGTTGTATTGAATTCCAACTAGTAGTTTTCAAGTTATGCTCCGGACAAGGAAAATGCAACAGACCGCCCGACCGACCGACCGACCGACCGACCACCGGGTGACTCCTATATACCCCCCAAAATGTAATCATGCAATCTTTATCTATATTCGTAAATATTCGGTTCGGCACATGGCGAATAACGAATACAATTCGGACAAAACTGTATTCGACTAAATCGAATATTCGAATGTATCGTTACAGCCCTAGTAGGTAAGTGTCAATTTTATAACCATTTTAAAGCTGCTCGCTCTCAGATTTTGGTAAAAAAATAAAGTTCTTCAAACTGTATGTAAATAACGTATTTTAGAACATATAGTCATATAAAAAGGCTCCAGTATAAATTCCTGTCACGTATATCTCTAAATTTCAAATAATACGCTACCAAATTCAAAAGCGTTGCAAACGCTTTTGAAATTTCAATATAAACATATAGTGTAGCGGTGCCGTGTAACTGACATTTTCAATCGATTTCTGCAAAATCCTACCTAGATTTTTGCTTATATTTTGAGTCTAGCCTTTAATTTTATATTTATGAATAAGTATGTCAATTTTCAAAAAAAAAAAAAAAAATTCAACGGTAACCGAGAGCGAGCAGCTTTAATTCCAAGGATGCCTTTCAACATTTTCAGTACTAGTTTTGCTTTTAAATAGCCAATGTCTACCCCTCTAGTGTTAATCTAGGCATGAAAAGCGTAGTCTGTATCCTTAAGTTTAGAACTGTAAGTGGTAAGACTACCCTAACATAGTTACAAATTAGTCCGCTGAAATTTTAAATTATCTACCACATTTCAGTACTGTCTGAGGACATCTTTAAATGACAAGAAAATCAATACATTCAGTTCCAGCAAGCTCAGGACAAACATGGACACAAATAAAGCCATGAAAATATGCAGCCAAAATGCAAAAAAAGCAAAACACTACATCTGTACTACAAGCAGGAGGGGTATTTTTTAAGTGCACTAAGTTATAATTTATGATTCAACAAATGGGTGGAGTAATGCCATGCAATACATAGCCCCCAAACCAAATAGGACGGGAGGAGATGAACATATGACTTAAGTTTCATGAAAATCCTTCAAGGGGTTTGGGAGGTAAAGTCACATGAACTTTGACTCCAAGAGTGACCTTGACCTTTTTCATCACGATGATACAAATATTTGACCTACGTTTGAAAACCCATCAAAGGGTTAAGGAGATATAGTCATGTGACCTTTGACTCTGAATGTGACCTTGATCTTGAGCAGGCTTACTTGAAACATGGATATTGCATGTACTCTCCATGAGGTGAAAACTAGGGGTTGAGGGGTAGTGTTTTGACCTTTGACTCTGAAATGTGACCTTGACCAGGCAAGGTACATGTATATGCATCAACTATGGTAAGTTATTTCAAAATTAGTCAAAGCTTGTAGAAGTTACATCCCAGTCACAAAATACCAAAACATAACCCTTAATTACTAGTTTGAGCCCCAATGGTGTCCTTGAACTTCAAGGCAGCCCCTGGATGTTGTAGTTATGCTTTATACAAAACTTTACCCAATTGCGACCCTGGAGCAAGTACAATTATTATTATTATTATTATAGCTCTCCTATTTTCCCTAAAGGTCCAGCTAAACCTGGTCTTTCAAAAGCCTTTTCTGGATTTTGAGGAATATGAACCCTGAATTTAACTTAAGCTCCTTTTCAATAATACTTACACTAACACGTGGTCCCCTTTTGTTGTCTGCACCTTCAATGGTTCATACGAATCATCCAAAAGTGGTGCTTTTGTTGGGCCACATGCCCCTTCTGTTGACGGTAGTGGTCCGCAACGTTTGAATTTAAACAACAGTAATATAACATTGCTCCAGATTAATGATGCCCCTGCAAAATATATTTAATCATAGCATCTATTGGAAAAAAATCACAAGGGCCAATCAGAACACGATATACATATTGTCCTCCAACATAAGTATAGGCAGCAATGTTCTGATAAATCACAACTTTGTTTGTGTACTCTTGGAATATCTATGAAATATATGAAAGAAAAAGTATTTCTAAGACCATAAAGTATCAGAAGATGAGTTCCAAAGGAAAACTATTTAGATTTGGACCTAAGAACCAGGAAGTACCGTGCGGATTATTTAACTCTGACATAGTTTCTTGACATCCACAGACAAATATACTATCATAACTAAACATCCACGCACTTACCTGCCAAATAGAAGGCGTATCGGAACTCTTTCTCCTCTCTAATGAGTATACCTGAAAAGAAGATAACAAAACATATCATCTTCATGCTACGATCTATTGACCATTTCTCGCCTTAGTCACCTATATTTCTGAAATAAACTTGTCCAACTCAATATTTGGACAACACCATTTGTTGTTCATTAGGGGTGCTCAATGAAAATGTAGAAACTTTACAAATTACAGTGTAGATCATGATCACACTTCCACTATAATTAGCTGACCTTCACCTAATCATGCTCATTTCATCCATTTAATTGTCTAAAAACTTCAAAAACTAAAAAAAGGTCATTATTGTATCACTGCCTTATTTATATTAATGACATACATTCTCTCAACATCTCAAAAATAAGGTCAAAGTCAACTAGTGAAGAGTTATTTGATACAGACAGGAAATGACTTTTCTGCCTTGCTAACAAGTATCATGTGATTAGTCTAACACCAGTGTCAAAACTTTTAGCGTAATATATCAGTTAACAACATTGTCATTTAACATATAAAGTATTATTTAACTATTCTGACATCCGGACTTAATTTAGGCCATTCAGATACCATTTCAGTCTTGAAACATGTCATACCTTTCTTGTGCACTTTATTTTTATCTATTATGCACATCACTGTCTTTTGTTTTTTGTTATTTCCTTACTAAGTGACACTTTCTACTTTCATGCACATTGTTTTACGTAAACCCCAGCAAAGCCTGCAGACAACTATGAAAGCATGTAAATTCATGGACATAAGATTTTGTGGAATTTTGATAAAATCCAATTGTGTCGGTACTTGAATTCCATGTTTCATTGTTTTTTAGGAAAATAGTAATGTCGATGTTTTTTGGTTGAGAATTGCACCGTGCACAAAATCTACAAAAATCAATATGGCCCAGGAGTATTTATAGTTTAAAATATGCTGTAGAAAAAAATGTCAACTTGTACTTTAAAAGGTTTTAAAATTTAAATTAGACATACAGTCATGTACATTGTAACACTGAGAAGTTTTTATTTTAGTTCTTAATTCAAATTTTAAAAGTACATGTACATAACGGTTTGTGAAAATGCTTGATAGCATTTGATTTGACTTTATAAATAAATCTTTAACAATCATTGCCAAATAACATTACAACAAAATATACAAAACAATTTTCAAGGCTACATTCTTGTTTTATGAATAGTAATTTTATACAGGGTTACAAAACATTTACCTGTAAATACAATGTACTTTTAATACATTTATCATTTAGACATCTGTCTAGGCGAAGCAAATTATGTTGCGCACACAATATAACTTCATTTTACATTATGACATACATAATTACAACACAACAAAAACTTCATTACAATTTGTAACCTTGCTATGTTTTGATTCCTGATGCGTGTCTCCTTATATGGCTTTTTTCTAAGGTGTTTAACTAATAAAGTGCAACATAATACATGTATAACCTTGTTATGTTTGCTACCTGTCACATGCATGAATTAAGAAAACAAGGTACAGATTTGTTAATTAAATTAAATTAGTCACTGGTTTCAGCTAGATTATTTCATTTCTTCACAGATTATACATGTTCTAGCATAGGGAAAACAGCCCAATCCGCTGGGACTCCAACTTTTTTTACAGATCATCTGTATTTTGGAAACTAAGGTAGTTATTTGCGCCAAAGAACAATGATTCTGACACCTACTTTCAGAGGACACTTATTTTAAAGCTTCTACATTAGATATATAAGAAAAGGTTCTATAGTTACTCTAGTAACACAATCTGATCAAAACTTCACGGACCCTATTTCCCCTGGTAGTAAACATGTACTAGTTAGGTTTTATTCTAATACTCCGAACCATGTCTTAGATGTAGACAGACGGTATGGCTCTGGATATGTAAACAGACAATACCAAAACCATATTCCTCCACTTTAGGCATTGGATAAAATGTTTACAGTGAAACTTTTTAAGACACGGTCAGACAGCAGCAAGGTTTCTGCCACAAATGTTCAAAGTTATGTCACAGTTTCACCTCAAGGGTAATGCATGGCCAGGGTTTCTTTGGTGTTGCTGCCATACAAGGTGTCAACTGTTCACTCAACTGAGCTAAAAATTACTTTAAACAGAGTACAGACTTGCTTTTTGGTTTTAACTGAATGGTTCAAAGTTTAAAATTACATTGTATTACCTATAGCATAGAATGCTATACTTAACTGTTATATGTACATACCTGCACAAGGCCCGCCCAGCAGGCTCCCTACTGCTATCATAAAACAAAGGTATCCATTTCCCATGGCTATATACTCTGGTCCTACCAACTGTCGGGATATTTGTGATAGGAACGTTGTCCAATATCCGCTGTAAAACCCGAATATCAATGTAAAGGCAATCTGACCAGAATACCTTTCAAACAACATCGGTGAAACACCTGTCAATACCACACCTAAGGTCACTGAGCATAGAACTGCAGTAACATCATCGAGGGCACTCTTTCGTCCCATGAATGCAAAAAGAGACCTAGCTGTAAAACTAGCAATGCCAATGCATGCCACAAGCAGAAATGAGTTTTCTAAATCTGTATGTTCATGGATAGCGTAAGCTGGAATATACATGTATATGATTGTCGATCCGAAGCTCCAGAAAAAGTTACTGATACACATGCCATGGAAGATTGGGTTTCTCAAAGGTAAACATGACAACAGCGGCATTAATTTCACTTCTTTGGATTTTTTAATGGGGAACATCAATGCCCCACATACGCACAGGTTAAACGCAAATCCCGCTAAGATTAGAAGTGTTCCTCTCCAAGCATAATATTCAAGTAGGTGTTTTATTACGAACGGGAACGCAATAATTCCGATTCCAACCCCTCCCACTGCAAAGCTCACTGCCTGAAATCTTCGTCGGTGGAAGTGTTGTTCTATAATCATTATAGATGGGGTGCACGCCAAACCAAAACCAACCCCTAGAATAATAAAATTAAATATTGATACAGTTATATGTCTACATAAAATGTAAGCAAGATGTCTGTACCAGTAGATGTTGAATTTGCAAAGCTACAATCACAGTGGGATGCAGATGTTCTTTTTTTACATTTGACTAGGAAAATTGGAATGATGCATAACCAAACTTCACAGGTGACTCTTGATTAATATTAATGATAACCAAATTTTGAGCGTCAGGTCTTCCTGCGACTAAAATATAGTAATAATGTAAACAGGACACAGGTTTCGTTGATTGGCTACAATTAAGCTTTAGATTCCTGTCAGGAAATATAATATAACTGTTTTAACGAGTTTTTTGTTTCGTAAATAATCTAATTTGATCCACCATGATACTGACTGGTAAACGATATGGTAAGTCATCATCAAAAATGGCTTTTGAGATATAGGCATATCCCAAAGGATCATTGCACATACATGTATATACAATGTATATACATATCTGACTGCTGGATGTTACAGATGTTTTAAGGCTGACAATGTTTGCACAGTCACACAGCTAATGTTTTGTGTAAAATAAAATATCAATGATCATTATAAACCCAACATAAAAGTCTAAAGTATTTGGCCCTTGCGTTGTGTAAGAACACATCACAGTACAGATATAAGGTCAGGGTTTATTGTGCTTTAATCACTTAAAATTGCATCATAATTGATGATAACACAAAGTTTTATCTCTGTTCCCTGATAAACTGATTATCCCAAATATTTTACAGTTACAAGAGTGTATATACAGTAAACTCAGCCTGATATGATATTCAGGGGACCAGGATATTATATCGCTATATCAAGATATCGTAACAAGCAACAGTCCCGCCTGATGTGACATTTACTGTAAGCATCAGTAAAGTATCAATAAAGGACAAAACCATTAGCAATGTTCTGTCCTTTAATAAAAGCTATGAAATATTAATAAAGTATCATTAAAATGAGAGATAATTATTTAGAAATCATACATGGACCTATACATCAACAATATTCTTAATCCCTAAAAGAAAGAATCTAGCAAAATAATGGCTAATGTATTTGAAGTCCCTTTCTCTGTGTGTACATCATAATAATGACATTTATGATCATATTGATTAAATATTAATTAGTCGATCATTGGCAGGTGGAAGTACATCAGTACACATAAAACGTATAGAAATTACAATGAAATGTCACTAAAACACCAAATGTCCCTTATTTTAGGTTTATAGGGATATTCCCCAGAAAAATCATTTATCTGGCATTTTATTTGAAATTTTAATTTGCTCAAAAACTATCATAAATTTTCAATATTACAAGGCATAATAATGACATTTATGATCATAATGAATCAAATGTTTATTAGTCGATCATTGGTAGGTGGAAGTATACTGAACAACAAAACTGCTTGTTTCGCTATTGCAGTCAAATCAAGGAAAGGTGTGAAAACTTATTCGCTGCCAGTTTGCCACTTCATATGGTAATTATCATATTAAAAGTTAGAAAATTGACTTGGGGACCAGACAAGTGTGTATTTATATCTGAATTAGCATTTCATCGGATATGTTAACAAGCGGTGTGTGTTAAATTGAGTTTTAACACTATTTACAATTTCAGAAGGAATTGAGTCTAATATACATGTACCTTGCAAAGTATATCACTATAGACGTCCGGAACTATTTTGACTGTTGAAATTCCAACCTGCGTAATTTTCACACAACATTTATGAGTGTGCATGCTTTAAAATGCTTCAATTGGCATTGTAATGAATGAGTTTTCTGGTTGAAACAAAATTGCTTTACTGGTAATACCAATTTAACTGCAGGGTTACGTGTGGTAATCAAAACTAGATGTTGTTTTTTCTTCAAAAATTGACTAATACGTTTTCAGCTATTGTACACTAGCGGAGGGTAACTGTTACATTAAAATGTTACTCCACCAGTAAAAGAAATCAACCAAAGCCTTGGCCCTGGTACTGGTTTGAGAATATGTAAAATGCTTTGCGCTCTACTATTACAAGATAGGAACCAGCCAACCCTGCCTTGGTGAATAGTTATAAGATTTTGGCTCTTCAGTGATGAAGATACGACTAGTGCGGACATTTTGCAGCTACCCAAGTTGTTCAACTATGAACTCTAGTTACTACAGTAAAATAGCCAGAAATGCTCCCTGACTTTAGGCAGTACCATTCTGATGATTGAAATGAAAATTTACCAACAAATTAGTAACAATGCAAGCTATTGTCTACACTACATTGTACATGTACTTGAAAAGACATAAATGTATGCGCTGGGTAAAGTTTAAGTAGTGTCAATGTATTACTCACTGCATTTATCCACAATTAGTCATCATAACCAAAGTAATAAACTTCATACTTGCTGAAGTAAAGACCTAGAATTACTTTGTATCACTGATCAATATGTGACATAAATCACCTTGTGCTTTTTAAAAGACCCAAATTTTCAAGTACAAAACTCATGCATGTTGGTAAATGCAGTTCTCATGCAAAATTCTACAAGAAAGGGCAATCCTTGTATAATTCTCACTTGTTCTGTTTGTTAAGGAAATAACCTCTAATCATATTATATTTAAAAGTTATATAAAGCAACAGTTATCGGAAGAATCCTGATATAAACTTAATCAAATATCCCTGAAAACACTTCTTCTGCAGCTGGACAGTAACTGAGCCTTGCAATTGAATGAAAACTGCCCTGTTATAACAGTACCTGTGAGGATTTGCCGTAACAATCTGAAACCTGTCCTCCCTTGCCTGGAGCCAGTTGTTCGAAAATTTAACCAGCTGTTAAGTTAACCATCGGTTAAATTTTGACTCAAAATAGTACTTGATGTGGGAAAAATTAGTGTGCTGTTTTGAGTTTACTTTAAAGAGATTAAAGTTTTCCACTGACCTTAATACATCCAATAAGTATAAAGTCTTTCAAATCGTTTAAATACAGCCCCAATTTTAAATTGACTGTTAGTTTAACTGCTGATTAAAGTTTCTACGATTAAGCTAACAGTCATATAATTTAAAGGTTATATTATTTTTCTACAGTTAAAGACTTTTAAAACAAATTTATGAATTCGAGAGAATGAGGACTAAGAAATCTTCAAAGCAAAACCAATATATTTTTGCTATTGTTGCCCAACATAATTATTTTTTCAATCAAAAGTTCATACTGAACAGTCGGTTAAAGTTTTGAAGCTGGAATCAGTTTGTTTTTGTCTTTGCAATCTGTGAAGACTTTGATCAGTCAGCAAATCCATGCAGTTTAATTATGGTCTGCAATATGTTACATTAGCATGGTACTGTCCAAAATGAACAATGGGTAAGTCTGTTTGATAAATCTAGCAGGGTAAGGGTCTGTTTCACAACTTACCTGTCATTACACCGTATGTTAGATAGAGTTGATAAACATCAGTAACAAAGACTGATGACGCTAGACCGCCGGCAGATACAAGACCACCAAGCATCACACATACTCTACTCCCAAACTTACTCATCAGGCAACGGAACACAACACCTGAAAATCAATTAACATTTACACTTCAGTTTTGTAATTACTTTAAGTAACTTAAGCAGTAAATCCCCAGACCACGTGACTGTATCTATATACATTTCAAAACAAAAGCTAACAAATCATGTTGATGAGAATTTTCATCCAAGAATAGATCTATAATAAACAACTACTGGCAGTTACACAACTAGTGACAACATTAGGGAGATTGAAATAAGCTGAGACAACTTTTCGAAATCCCTCTAAAACAAACTGGTATAAATCTAAGGTCATGTATATAGGGTTATACATTGCACTGTAGTATAATGGGTTCAGTGTATTAGAAGCATAGAACTACAGTTATCATATGTTGCAACTTAAGTCTACAGCTTAAATAAAATAGCATTTCAAACAAATGGTGCAGACAGTTATTAAGCAACTTCACGTAAATTTTAATCATATCAACAACCTTTCTACACACCCACAGTAGATCCCTATCCCTCCTGCCCAGGCCTATAAGAAAATGCGCATTTATAGTGACAAATATAAATAATAAATCTGACAGAAAGAACCACAAAAACAAGATCTCTGTTAACTGTACCACAACCTTTATCACAAACAAGCTGAACTACTTACTAGTAAGTGCTGTAACATACAGCTGTATGGATCCTGCCCATGACGTGTCAAAATGATCTTCGGAGAAAACATCCTGAAACACGACTTGGAAGATGCCAATGCTATACGTAATTCCACACACTATGAACTGTACAAAGAACGACCCAATCACAACAATCCAACGACTCCCATCTTCCCCTGGGTCATTCATATCTGATGAACAACTAGCAGCCACCTGCTCAATCATCTAGCCACTGAAAAGAAATTAAAATGTTTTAGGGGTTTGTCTTTTCTGTCAGTTCCTGTATTGTTTTTCAAGTTAACAGCAGTCAGTTTTACTCTAGGCACTTTTATTGCTCCACCAGTACCCTCAGTGCTTTGATTCTGAGGTACAATGTAGTTAGTGCTAATTCTGCACAAACAACTGACACATGTCTCTTATTAGTATTTCAGTTTTATAGGTGAATTGAAAGATGGTTCAGATTTACATGTACAATGTACACTGATATAACATTGTGATACTGATAGATAACACTTTAAATCTATAGTAGTAAAAATACTTAAATGGTCTAATTGTTTATATTTTGCAGGGCATTTTTTCCATATTTGGGGCAAGAACTCTTGTAACCTGATTGTTAATGATACCTTTAAAGACTACATTGAAGTTTTAAATCAATCCCATGAGTGGTTACTGAGATATGTCCATGATAGTACCTTGCATGCAAAACTTTAACCAAAGCTGCAACGCCGACATACATGCCATGCTTCCGATATTCGCCGGGTCCTCCCAGTATTTAGACCCTAACCCTGGCGCCCGCGAAGCTCGCAAAAACACTCCCGGTAAAATTAATTCTGACAAATATCCCTACGAAGCTCATAAATTTTTTAAAATATCAACCTATGTCCCATTTTAAATATACACAGTCATTACCCTGGCACATAATATCAATAATGCAAGAAGTATAACCTAGTTTGGATAATGTGACAGTGACGTAACAGATATATGTGTACACAAAAGTTTACAAGCATTGTGTAAATAGGTAGAGCATGTATATACGAAAGGGTTATAGGCTTTAAAATACATGAACATATAATAGAACGGTGCGTTGGCGCAGTGGGTAAGGCACTGGAATGTCCACAAATAAAGATTTTGCCGAGGACTGGTTCGATCCTCCTCGAAGCTTTATATTTTTTTCCATTGAATTATTTCAGAATTACTTCAGATAAACTTTTAATAGTGTATACACATGTTTTACAATCTTTTTAAACAAACAATAAACTTTGAAAGATTCTATAACCATTTCAAGCACGAGCATTTCGTGCTTACTGTCATCTCGTGTTATGGAATTATGAATATGTACATTGAACTAGTACAATGTACTACCAACATTACGATGATTTGGACAAGACAACTCTTCAGCGAGTAATAAAGGTACCTTGTGCCTTTTAACTGTTGCTGTTTGGTGAATTGTCAGGTAAAGGCAAAAATTATCTTCATTTGATTGTTTAATTTGTTCTAAGTACAATCAGAAAAAAAAAGAATTAAAATGATTATAGAAGTAAACATATCAATGAAACAAAAAAGTAGAAATAAATTAAAACGATCTTACTAATAAAAGGAGAGTAAATTTTTTATGTACATGTCCCTATATGAACTCCTGTTCGACAAAACCAAAATAATCAGAAACCGGAGTCGTTACCTACTGCACTATAGTGACATCGACTGTATGTAATGTACAATATAATATATATTGACATTAATTACACCTAGTGCTCTCCCTTGTGATAAGATAGCATTTTACCCGATAAAAGTAGACTTTTCTGTTGCGTCATTGTAAAATTATCCTAACCGGACAGTACTAGTAAATGTGTACAGTCGATTAGGTGACAAAACTGTGTTGTCACCAGTTTGTGTTAATTGTCCCTAACATCTTAGGTAAATTGCCTGAAGGAAGATTAGCTGTGATTGGTAAACTATTCAAACAGCAGAAATTATCCGTTACAAACAAGTCACTACTCTCCAAACATGCCGCTAATTAAATCATTTAAACTATCGGAAACCCTTTGCGTTCTGATTGGTTTAGGGTGCTTAACAGGTGATGCCTTCAAATTTTATTAGCTGTCAGTGTATTGTAGATCGCCATGATTAAAGATCCTCAAAGTTTAATGCAAACCGTGACGTAGTCGTCATTTTTAGCATACTTTTCAGAAACAATGTGTAAAAAGATACACGGATTTAACCATTTCCATGAACCATCAATAGTAAACTGATGATAAACTGAATTCACAGGTTGACATAAAATTTTAGAGTTGTCCGCCTTCTAAAAAAGTTGTGACAGTTATAAAATATCATACAGTACAGGCCTGGAGGATTATGCAAAAAACGCGAAGTGTGGAGTTATATTAGATAAAGAATAATAGACAATAGAATTCTAAGAGAACAAAAAGTGTAAACAAAAAACGAAACGAAAGATTAATTTAACAGCTGTACTTTCAATCATATTACAATTTAACAGCTGTACTTTCAATCATATTACAATAAAAATCTTTTTTGGCCACAATTTGAGTGCCTTCTTGTGGTGTGGCTTGGATATAGTTGAACAATTAAATACAAAAACAACATATATCAATAACATGTTTCACTTAACTTCTATCATGCCATGCAAAAACTGTGACAATTGTCAAACTACAATTGAACGCTCAAATAAACTTTAAAGACGGGCCATATATGTCTCTCACATCCAGTTTGTGGGTTACTATTATACTAATTTCCTGTTCTACTCTTAGGAATTCTGCATCAAAGATGGCAGACAATCTCTCTGAAGAGCCATCCCAGAATTTTGCCTTGCTAAACTATACTAACGGGGACGGGTATTACTGATTACCGAAAACAACTTTTTACCGGAAACAACCAAAAACAAATGAGATTACCGAAAACAAATGATATTTCTAGCCATGAGTGGATTTTCAACGATTTAGATAGAAGATGATAGAAGATGATATGTTTATATAATATGTCTAATTTTGATCATATGTATTACCATTTAAGAGACATATACATATTTTTGTCATTGCCTTCCAGTTTCCATTGTAATTTGAGTTACTTCCCTTTACAAATATGAATACATATATGATTCACTGTCATCGCTTTTAAATCAAGCATAATTTTAAATTGTGAATAATTATGAATTATGAAGTGTTCGTGATTTTTTCTTTGTTATACTTAAAAAGCTTAGTTGTTTATACTAAATATGACAGACAAAGGTGTGGAAAACCGCATATTCTATGTTTTTTGCAGGCACCAGTTGACAGAAATGACTTTTGAAAGAATAGTTTGAATTGAATGGACAATGCATCATTGAAGGTGTTAGTCTTTTCTGCTTTGGTTAATGTTTGTAGAATGGTCCAGCACGTAGGCCAAAGGATGAAGAAGATGAATGATGTTGTATCACGTTCCGATTGTCACTGATTCAGAAACAATAATAATATGTAAAATGCCGATTTGCCAATAAACTTGAAACTAATTACACACATTTCATAGTGAACAATGTTTATAATTCTACTATTCTCTGTCTTCCTTTCTATAACGCTATAATATGATATATGTAAAGTAAACACAATAAAATACAGTATGAGATGATCTCCAGTTACATGTATCACGGTAGTATACACTACATACTTCCGTGCATTTATATTCAAAACAAAACATATTTAATCATGAAGAATGGGGCGTTAGAAGTTTCGTTAAATGTATAATAAACGTGGCTAAAACGTTAAAATATATTATGATATAACAATTCTTACATTACTGCTTAAAGCAAAAAGAACTTAACTATGATTTATTCGAATCTTCATTGCAATATGTATGAAATTAGCAAGCTTGATAATTACAGATTTCTGTGAAGTAGCCATAACTTTCCTGAATTTGCTAATATCGTATCAAAATAAAATTAAAAGCTGGTTATGTCTGTATGACACATCGCATCTGGCGTATAGCTATCTAATATGACCACTTAAATCAGATACAACTACTGCACGTGCTAAAGGAACACGTGACTTTTACCAATGCTAAATGCCGTACCTTACATTACGGGTTTTTCAAATCTAGTATTTCATTACAACTCAACTCAACTCGACTCAACATCCTTTTTATTTCTGTCAGGTTACATGTGTAACAAAATGAAAATAACAGCTACAAATGTACATAAAATGTGGGTATTTAATATCGTCTAAGGGAGGTAATCGTTACAACATAAAGTACACACTAAGTTACATCGAACTAATTCGCTTAAAATCTAACGTATCATTCTAAAATTACACATATTCAACAAATACATCTATTTTTATAATTTAGAATAATAAAAAGTGTATTTAACATAAAGACTATTAAATTATGACTTGTTTCCGGTAATCTCATCTGTTTTTGGTTGTTTCCGGTAAAAAGTTGTTTTCGGTAATCAGTAATACCGACGGGGACCTGATCCGATGCAACTTCTGTATCACTTGGACACTCTGCTAGGTCCCAGCTACTACACTATAATACTCTTATCTGTCTTAGGATGTTGCCAGCAGGCCGGCAAAATGGTTATGATAAATTCAGCCAGAAACGAGCATGCCCAAAACCCTTAAGATCCAAAGACTTTGCTAAACGTGCTTTGGGCAAAGGTCAAAACTTTGTTTTTCTCAGGTCACATACGATCTACTAGGGATTGTCAAAAAACATGCTGAAATAAAGTTAAAACCTTCGCTCATGAATACTGCACAAGTGTTCTACTGACAGCGTATTAATTTACCATACATACGTTTTATTTCTTCACTGCAAAAGGTTAAAGTTTTCCACACAAAAAGTAAATTACGACGTAATAGCCATTTTTGCAGTTACTTCCCTTACATCCTGGTTTAATATCCCGTATACGGTAACATCGGGGCCTTGAACATCAAAGCACTGAAAGGGTGGCTCGCAGACGTTCAAATCCCCGTCGCAGCGCTGAATGTTTTTTAAGATAGGTCGGTCAAAAGCTATACATAACTTATGTCTGTTTTATGTTGAAGGTAACATACATAAACTTTGTATTTATATTTGTATTTAGATGCCATCGCTCCCATCCAACTAGAGGTCATGTACTGGTTCTAGCCTGATGTGTATCAAATACAAATACTTTTCATACTGCTAGGGTATCGAATCCGGATTTCCGTGTACACATGATTCTCTCTACCTGTCAGATACTTAGGAAATGATAAAAGTGTCCCTGTATTTTTTTCGTTGAATAAAATACAGTCAAGAGTTCGGATGCGTAGTAATTAATTTTAATGTTTCGCATTCGAACTAGTAACTGTATTTTATTTAACGATAAAATATTGGCACATGTTTATTATTTCGATTCTAACACGTCATTTTCTTTGAAAACTATCCCGATCTTTATTTAACTCGTAGCAGTACAGATCATTGTAACTTTAAAACGAGAAATAGAATAGAATAGAATGTTTTTATTTTCCAATTAATGGACGCGCTTGTTTACATACGTCACGTCATAATGTCATTTCGCAGCACGTCTTCCTTGGATAAACGTGAATCAGAATCCCCCGCCGTACTGGACCACATTTCTGAAGGGATAAATTTTGGTTTGGGGTTATTACATTATTTGTGCAAAATTAAATAAACATACATGAAAAAATTTCTTACGTTTATATATATATTATATAGGAAAAACAGTGTATAAGTAAAACAACCATACCCCTTGCCAAGGATGCATTTCCTTTAAGCAGTTTTGGTTAAGGCCCATAAGAGTATTAATTTGACCTGATTAATTAACATTATAGGTAAAACAAGTTAACACTTCATTGCAGAATTTCACCGAAGTTGTATCTTTCCTAATTTTAACATATGGAAGAGAACAGTTAAAACTGCAATAAAACGACTTTGGAATTTGAATGGAAAAATATAATTATTTGTGATGACAGTTTAAGTCAGTTTATTCTAGTCCACTCAATATACGAGCCTTGCAATTTATGGTACTTTTGCCAAAGCTATAGTAACTTTCAAGAAAAATGTACCTCTACATTGGTACTATTATGTCGCTTCTTTTCGAGAAAATACGAAACACAATGCATTAAGTACAATCTAGTTACAAACAATATAAGTAGTCATTTACTATTATTTTGCCCTGCCACCGACAATACGCGAAACAAACTTTAAATTGGCAATCTTTTGCAAGTTTAATGGGCAGACGGAGGGACAGACGGAAAGATGGACAATGCTAAAGATATATCCCTCGCCTTCGTCGGGGATAAAAACTATGTCCTACAAAACACTTTTTTTTTTAAAGTTGATCCTGCTGTTAAAGAACGGTGTGTGTGTGTGTGGGGGGGGGGGGGGTAATGGGGGCAGATCAGCTTAAAATCAGATGCAAACTATTTCATATACTTAAATCACCGTGAATAAATACTGCATTTATTACAACAGTTACTTTTTGCGTAACATATTTAGTTGCGAATCTGCTCGTAATACCTAAAATATATTTTTATTAGAATATCACTTCAGTATTTTTGTGGAGGCGCAGCGGTAGCCCAGGATCGGAAGGTACCGGGTTCGATTCCCACCAGTGCAGTAACGACAGTATCCTTCGGCAAGATACTTATTCTACACAGCCTGTCTTTTTTTATTAATACTATCTGGGAGGGCGTCTGGATAACGATTATGTCGACGATGCAAGGATTTGTTACGCCATCGAGAATGAATAAATTAGTATAAAATACAGAGAATTAATGTAAAGCAAATATATAAATCATGGAGCATATTGCCTAATGTTTACAAATGCACACCATATCATGCATGAAGTACTTGTTGATATACAAAGATATGCAGTATGCATGCCAGTAACTTTCAATAGTACCATAGTGTTTATATTTGTGACCCCATTAAGATGCTGTTTGTGGTTTTTGAAACGGCCTTGGAGCAACAAAAGCGGAAAAGAAATGAATAGTCCCGAAAAGCTGAAAAATATTTCCAAAGTTAAAGACCTGAATTGAGTGAATGTGTGAAGCATTTATTTCCATTTTAACAAAACCGACCATAATAAGTAAGAAATGAAACGTACATACCTGAATATGCTCTTAAATACATGTTCGTTTGTCATAATCTTTAAACTTTAACAACAATAAATAACATTGATATGAAATATGCGTTTTTGAAAACACGCAAACTATTACTGCACAGTATCTTTGTCACTATTTCTGACTTAGTTTAAACCGTATCCTTCAAACTGACCTACATTTATCACTCTTTGTTCTGATCAGGCGATATTTACGTTTAAAAGTTGATTCCTATTAAATAGATATATTCGTATCAGTTAAATAGGATAAATTTAATATTATTGTTGTTTTGTGAGACAAAAAGTTCACAAGATAAACACTTAAGAAAATAATTCACATATATGTAATTTTGTTCCACCACTAATTTCCATTATTAATTTTGCTGCTGACACACCTAGGTCCAACATCGGTGATAAAAGAAAATGTCCTCGTTTATGGACAGTAGTTTACAAGTTGTATTACGTAAACCAGGAGTATCAAGTAAATTTATTCATACTGAAAACACACATTCTACTGATATAATACTAAAATTAACGATTTCAAAAATTATTCTTTAATATTTTAAAATTATTCTTAAATATTTTTTTTTTAAATCATTTATCTAACATACAAATGTATCCATATGGAATATTATGTTGTTGACTGACCTTGCTTGCAATGTTAACTTATACATCACCCGTAGAGGTTAAAATCTGTATCAATTTACTTATACAGTATGAACACGTTAAGTTCAATAAATAGTAAATTAGCATATGAATGAAATGTATTGCATTTCAGGAAATATTGTGGCATGCATTTAATGGAGAAAAAATGCATATAGATAAAACATTGCCTTTAGGTGAGCTACTGAATAGTAAGTACATCACATATAAAATGTCGACATTATATCACTGTTATCATTAAATAAGATAATACGCTGATACGATAATATAGTACACGTTTTTAATATTAACCTCGGTAGAACATACGTGGACCCACCATGGCTGAGTTGTGGGGCTGTTATCGTACAGTAATTACGTAGAGCGTTAGGATCGGAGGATTCGGGTTCGATCCCACGTAGTGTCATGTAATGGCAGTCTCTGTCTCAGTCTCTGTCTCTCTCTCACTCTCTCTCTCTCTCTCTCTCTCTCTCTCTCTCTCTCTCTCTCTCTCTCTCTCTCTCTCTCTCTCTCTCTCTCTCTCTTTCTCTTCTGTCTCTCTCTCTCTCTGTCTCTCTCTCTCTTTGAAAATTATTTAACAAAATTTTGACACGCTATTTAAAGCAGAACGCAAAATTAACTTGAAAGTGACGAAACTGAAATTAGAGGCAAGACTATATAGTATAGTTAACACAATCTTACAGTACCAATACGAATATCCAAATATTATTGGTTAACATTCTGTCTGTTAAAACAACCCCATTCGCAGAGTTTTTAAACATTATCTGTTACAATTGTGTGGTAAAGGCCCGGGTATAACCTTCTGTCAAAGCGAATATATCAACATAACATTAATTTTAATGTTCCATAAAGTACAGGGGGCTGGCTACCCATAGCTGCAAGCCTTGTTCAAAACGTTCATATGCGTTAGACATTTTATTACACTTAGTATCCTGCTTCTTTTTGTAAGCATAAGCACGACCACTTGTTTTGTTTTATTAGTTCAAACTTTATAAAGACCTTTAAAAAATGAACAGGTTCATTTACTTTGTAAACATAGTAAAAAGACAAAAAACCATCGAAGATTTTGCCAATTGAAATGCTAGCTTTTATCAGGTGCTATCCGAAGAATGTTTTTTAAAAATAGGTAAAAATACAGCAAAGAGGACATTTGATTAATGCAAGAATGACCTTCCGCAATGCGTAGGAGTCGCAACCTAACATGACTCGTGCATGCAGACTAATATAGTGGGAAATGTTTATACAATACTCCAAAACTGTGTATAAAATAGTATTTAAACATTCTTACATTCTTTTTGAAAAAGTCCAATATTCTACTTCCATATTTTATGATATAAATAACTTGAAGCGAAAACAGCGTTACTACAATAACTTTCTCGTTTTGTGCTAGTGCATACAGTCAAAGTAGTTTAAATTTTGAGTAATTTAATGGTTCGCTGGATTTACCGGTGTTAACATTTTACTACCTTTTATACATAATACATCAGTATAAGTAGCAATGAACGTCCCGATTTTGGTTATTTGTGTCATTGCAAGGTTACTATTTTTTTCAATATCATTAATTTAAACCTAGTAATTCCACAAAGAAAAGTAGTGGTAGTTGTGATATTTGTGTACAGTATGATACTTCACATAGAGCATAATATAATTCGATCTAGCCATACTATATAATGATCAAGCACGATACTCAGAACGCCATGAATTCTTTGAAAACATACAGGGAATGCTTTATAAATTATAATGATTTATTTCTGTTATTATATATTTGAAAAAAGAATAATAAGAATAAATGTTACATAATAGCTGGGTTATCAAATCTAATGAGGCTGTCAAATGAATGTATTACAGTCAATAGAATATAGCGGTTATACAGATTCATTTAGTTTAGCTAACGTAGTAATATCCATTTCTTCGAGCATAAATCGGTGCCAAATGTATGTCTTAAAATTATTATGGCCACCGTCAAAT
This sequence comes from Saxidomus purpurata, assembly GCA_022818135.1. Classification (NCBI taxonomy): domain Eukaryota; kingdom Metazoa; phylum Mollusca; class Bivalvia; order Venerida; family Veneridae; genus Saxidomus; species Saxidomus purpurata. The sequence continues at coordinate 28,516,616 of JAFMSR010000015.1, forward strand.
CATTAGAAAAGAAACGTATAATTACTTCTTAAAGCTGCTCGCTCTCAGATTTTGATAAAAAATAAAAGTTCTTCAAACTGTATGTAAATAACGTATTTTATAATATATGGCCATATAAAATGGTTCCAGTATAAAATCATGTCGCGTATATCTCTTAATTTAAAGAAATACGCTACCAAATTCAAAAGCGTTACAAGCGCTTTTGAAATTTTAATATGATCATATAGTGTAGCGGTGCCGTGTAACCAACCTTTTCAATCGATTTTTGCAAATTCCTACCTAGATTTTTGCTTATTTTTTCATTCAAGCCTTTAGTTTTATACTTATGAATAAGAATGTGATTTTTTTTAAATATTTTTTTTCAACGGTAACTGAGAGCGAGCAGCTTTAAATGAAAATCAATTTATTCATCATTTAATTCACCTTGAAGGGGAAACGAAAATAATTCTGTAATATATATTTTCATGGTGTAAAGATATGTTTTCTTTCAAATAAGGAATATGTGTACAAAAAGTATGTGGTCAAACCACGCAACGAATGCAGTGAAGCAATTCTTCAAGGCTGTGTTTCAGTCCTGTCAGGGGAGATAACTTTGAGGTGATTCCTTTCATTAAGATATCCATGTATATAGTTAAAGAGTTGAATATTGGTATTCCTTCGAATTTCTGTATTATACATATTGCGAAGTAGTTCTGTGTAATTCGAAGGCAAGTACTTTTTAATTCTTTTGGACTCGACGTTTTAAGAATCTAGGATTCCCCATCTGCCCCAATGCGTTCACTTTGCCATCTGATTTGCTAACGTTCTCTCTGTGATGTCGGGCGAGCTTCTTGAACGGGCCGAGCTTTTAATCAGTCGAACAAAATCGGAGGCGAAGCGACATACATAGTTGTAGTATGTGAAAGACTTATCGTAACATTTTCCAGCGAACGGAAGGCACTATTTGAACTCAGTATCTCTCTAGAAGATCACACAAATGCTCAACCGAAAGGAACTGTATTTGAGACATTTAAACTTCACATACGCCAGCTTATTCAGCTAAAGTAATAAAAAAAGAAATTTAGAGAAATCACACCTAGATCTTGTAGCGCAACTTGAATCATATGAGGATGGTCATAACTGTCACACACGAAAGCAGCAACCATCAGCATACCGCGGAAGAAATTAGCAAAACTCGGATAAACCATGTGATCGATTTGCACGCAGAAGAAGTCACTGTAGAACTTGAAAACTGTGATGTCCATTGTACTAAGTATTTTTCCAGAAAAATAATCAGCGAAATACGAAAGTGCAGTGCTATTTAAATAAAACTTACATTTGAATTTGCGTGAACAAATTTGTTTGAACATGGATAATCAGAGAAATAGAAACTGACTGAGATATATAATATACAATGTGGTAAATATACATAATTTGTTCATCATTAAATCGCATAATTTACAGACATTATACTTTGCAACAACTTAATTTGTATTTGATTTTTTTTTCAGTATGTGATACTTATATGTGACACTTGAAGAAATACTTAAGTATTTTGTAATGATACTTATAGACTATAATGTTTATAATAAAAGTGATATCTTGTATTCCTATTAATTACACGTTTGGTATCATTTAATACTGATGTACCTGACATACTATGAAGGATTGTTATATACTGTGATGGAATTTGATATTTTAAACACTAAGGCAAAACTTCAAATTAGAATACAAATGTATCCTAAATTTTATAGGAATAAAATTAATTTGAAGGGAGGGAAAGTGTAATGCTGTGCATTTTTGTATTCTTAGTTTCTTACCTATTTAGGTTATATAATTAACATTATAAGAATTTGTTCTTAGATTAATAGTTTACACAAGAACTGTCACTTATTTGTTTTTGAGAAATACTTGAGAAGTTTTCAAATTGTCAAAGCTATTTTTTGTAATATTAGTGCAAAAAGGGTTTCTCCTTAGGAAATATTTTCAGTTAATACTGTCCAGAATTATAATAGGCTTTATTCTGATAGAAATTCTATGCAGACTATATGTCAAGGCAGTTTCAATGTAACAAGAATCGGCAGGAAATGACCAATTTACATATGCTGAGGTTTATATGGGTGCGCACCATAAACCGGTTTAAGCTCCCCAGTGGTGTTTTTGCCACTGACCGTTCCAAGGCGGTGCCCCACTGTGTTCCTTTAATTGTTCGTTTTGTCCTCGTGTGTTTGCTTTGTATGTGTGTGTTGGTAGTGTATATGTGTGTGTGTACATGATTGTGTGTGTGTGTCGTGTGTGTGTGCGTGTGTATGTATGTGTGTGTGTGTTGGTGGTGTGCACTTCTGGGTGCTGTGGGGCTCGTTTTGGGGAGGCTGCGTTTTTGGTACGTGGCATTCCCTGTTTGATATTATTTTTGTTTTTAAAGCTCTAAAGGGTTAATGTTGTTTTATAAGGATGCTGATAATTCATTGGTTAATGTAAATTTACATACCTAATTTGAAATGATTTTATAGGTCAGAAATTGAGACACATGTATACAGTATAATGTTGTGGTGAGTTTTCAAAGAAACGGGTATTCGAACTAGGTTCTCGAAGGTGTACACATTATTGTTTTTACAATATTTGTTTGTTTCCAGAGTGAGTCACAATGTAGACTGTCGAACACCTTCTCGAAGTCAACAAACACCACATAGAGCGGACTATCTTGAAAGAGTGTGTCGATGCATGTCGAGAAGGACCAGACTGTGGTAACTGACGATTGGTTTTGTTGATGGCAACTAGGTCATTTGAGATCTTGTATAGAAAGGATAGACGAGAGATCTTTCTGCGTTCCTGTAGCGAGGTCCATTGAAGGTCTTGGATCATCTCATTGACGGTACCTGTGTTTGACAAAACGTGCTACTCGACGTTGTACCATTTCAAGTTTGTATATATCATCTTTTTCATACGGGATCCCAAACAGAGCTGGCATATTCCACGGTGAGCCGAACAAGTGATTTGTATGCTGTTTCTTTTATTGATGATAATGCGATGTTCAGATCGCTTCTTACAAAGTTTAAGTTTCGGTTTGCTTTATTTGTAATGGTACTGATATGTTCTCCTCAGTCCAGGGATTGAATGGTGGTGACTCCAAGATGCTTGGTCGATCCCGATCCAACATGCTGGAGAGACTGGTTATGAAGGCGATAGTCATAATGGATTGGTTTCTTCTTCCAGGAGATGCAGATGACTTGGCACTTGTGTGGATGAAAGGCTATTTTTCCACTTCTTCTCCCATTGTGCAAGGTTTTCGCAGTCAGAGTTATTGGCTACAGTTAGGTAGGCGATGGTATCATCCGCGAAGAGGCGTACCGTGGCATCAAGATCATGTCGAATGGCGTTCCAATGCACCGAACCTTGTAGAACGCGAGATTCCACCTTCTCTTTGTCAGAAGATACTCTTTCATGGACTACTGACTAAGAGCGACCGCTCAAGAAAGCCCTAATCTAACGGTTGATGCGTCCTTTGATGTCGCAATAGTTCAGCTTGTAGAGGAGAAGACCTTGGGGATACTTTTTCGAACGCCTTTGAGAAATCCATGACAAGAACGTCTGTCTGTTTACCCTTTTCCAGATTTGGAGATATGTCGTCCGTGAATTATGTGAGCTGTGTCTCACAAACCCGACCTTTACGCAAGCCATGTTGAAGTGGGTACGAGAAGTTGTTGATTTCCCCATGTTATATAATGTGACTAATAATAGTATGTTCCAGTAGTTTACAGCAAATACACATAAGGGAGATAGAACGGTAGTTCTCAGGGTTGTACTTGTTCTCTTTCTTATATATTGGTGATACATTGGCTCTCCGCCAGTCATTGGTTGTAGTGCTGGTAGCAGGTGAGCAGTTAAAGATAGTGGTAAGGATAGGAGCTAGATGAGAAGATAGTTCCTTCAATACTCGAGGAGTGATTCCGTCAGGACCTGGAGATTTGTAGGGGTTCAAGTTGTTAAGTAGTTTTTCTACTCTGTTGTTTGTGATGGAGACATCAGGAGCTACTGGATGTTTGATCGGTTTTACATATTCCGCAGTGATGAATTGATGGTCGGGGCAAGAAGAGTTTTCGGAAAAGACAGACTTGAATTTGCGGTTCAAGATCTTGGCTTTGGCTTTTGGATCTGAATGGAGTTGACCGTGTTCCCTCAGTCCAAAAATAGACGTGTTATCTTTTTTCTTGTGTTTCATGAAGCTCCAGAAACGTTTAGAAGTACCATTGTCGGTATCAGTGGTTCTTATCAGTTTGTCAATGTAAGATCAATATGCCTGACGGATTTTTGTCTGGAGAAGTTGATTAGTGCATTTATATTTAGCTATGTGGAATATGTCTTTCGATTTCTTCTTTGCCTTGTAGAGCCGATCTCTTTTCTTCACAAGTTTTTTTTTTTTTGATTTCAGGAGTGATCTGAGGACCGGAGTCTTTACATTTTGCCATTTTGTGTGTAATGTGTTGGTAAATGCTAGACTTTAGATTGTTTTTAAAGGTGTTCCATACCACATCAATATCTAAATTGTTTTTGACTTGAGGTTATCTGTGAATGGAGATGGTTTGTATCAGCTCGTATGCTGTTCCATGATGGATGCTGCTAGATTCACTGATTCTTCAAACTAAGTAAGACTGGGATCATCGCTAGTTTCTGGATTGTAAAAGGAGCACAAGTAGAGTATTTTAGAACCCACCAGGTTAATCCTGGTCCAGATGATCTCACATCCAGTCTGTAGTTCTGGAACATCTGTACTAAGTAGAGTTTCTCTGGTGGTTAAAGTACTCCGCCGCCAGAGCGTCCAGTAACTGTATGCCTATACTTTCGCCATAATATGTAGTTGGAAGGAAATATCTGGTTGTCCGTTTTCGGTGTATCTAACCATGTTTCTGTTGCCATGATAATATGAGGCTTCGTACATTCTATGATATTCTCAATTCTATCCTGCTTTTTCTTTATTGACTGGCAGTTGATGTTGAGGATACGAAGTGGTGGACAAGTTGTCGTCTGCGACGTCCTTGATTACGCCGTTTTACGATCAGGAGTAGAGGAATACTGAGGTTTTATGTAACGACTCGAGTCTGTGCTTTGCAGACTTGTAGAGCTGATTAACAGTAAACTATATGGATTAACAGTAGTGATGGAGTGGAGATCGAAACAAATGGTGGAGTAATTTGGGTTGTTACAAATAATGCAGTCCCATCTGATAGCACTGTCTTCATTCAGAGGTAGGTGCCTGTGTGAACGACCTGGCATTCGTTGTGGTATCACTGATCACACGTGTCTCAAATTATCGCTCGATGGTCCAATGTGACCGGTTTATCACAGGTGCCGCATATGTAAATGGTGCTGTCATTATGAGCCTGGCCTGGGTTGAGCTTGATATCAGTTAGCTAGCAGGAGAATTGCAATGTAGCTGAGAAGACCCCTTGGTTTATATGGTTTATCAATATAAAACCTGGAGATGGTTGCCAGAATTTCATGTTGTGGCAATAGTCAGTGCTAACCCAATTGCAGACCAGTGCTGGTGTGTTTATTGATACCTGAAGATCCTTTGGTAGGATGTTCTTAAAAAAAGCAGCATAGGTCATCAAATAAAGAAGAAGCATCATATTCTCATCAATATTATATCTCTGTTTACATTTGTACAATTTTAAAATGGCTACCGAAGATCGTTGATTCAAAACCGGAAGTGAATGAACAAATCTGGAAATTGTGTAGGAGGACGTCAGGACCGGGATTTCACCAATAATTCCTACTTTCAACCTGTAGATGATACTTTCGTTTATAATTCTGCTGGCTTCCGTTATCAGTGAGAAGAAATAAAAGAAAAGTAATAAAAAACAGACTCGGAAGAGGATAGACATCTGCACTTTATTGCATGCGCACCCCAGACCCCGAAATAAAGATCATCCATGCGTTTCAATGAATTTTTCGGATAGCACCAATTTTCTTTGTAAAAAGGGAGTTTGCGTAAACAAATCCTCTATCAAATCACTTTCGGCTGGGAATGGGCGGCACTTTTAGGTTATAATTGGGGACAGTTTGTCGATAGTTTTTAACATGATTTCATGAGTCCACCCTCTGTTCGAACGTTTTATTCATTTATACTAATATTATAAAATAATTAATTCTCAATTGCGCGTAAGTTCTTACATTTTAAATTAATCGCTCTCGAGACTCACTGCAGATGGAATCGACCTCGAAGAGAGAGACAGAGAGAGCATATGTTTGCCTTATGACACAACCGCCGTGTCACTGGTGGGGATCGAACACAGGACCCTCCGATCCTGAGGCGAACCGCGCTCTTACTGCACCGCCGCTGTTCGATTGCTCGGTCGTCCGTTCACCAGTCCGTCGTTTGGCATAACCCTTTATATAATATGGGTCAGCATCATGCATATATTAAGTATACCGCAATGGACGGCCGGGTAGGGGTTTAAAGTTCCAGAGAACTGTCTGAAATGTGTTGTCTTTTTCGTGATCTCTATGTTGTTACCAACCGTGGAACACTGTTGGCTGAAGAGATTGATTTTAGCCAGAATCTACACATGAAACATACAAGAGGACAGTGAGTGTCCCATGTCGCTCATCTGATTTCCATTGCATTATTTTAGCTGAATAAAATTTCATAAGATGGCAAAATTGTAAATATAAATATGAATAAACTAAATGACAAGTGTATTTGTTGTTCGCTAATAGAGTCTCAATATAGTTAGAGTGGGGGAACCTATGCTGGAGGTATTTTGAATGTATATCAGCTGTTCAGAAAGCAGGAAATCCTAACCATTTTGATTTGAATCAGCGAAAATAATATAATGTTATCCATGCTAAATCGAAACGAGATGTTGATGTGCGTCATCACATGACTATGTCGTTCTGGGAGCATGTCAAAACTTGAAATTTCACTACAAAGGGAACCAATGCTGGAGGTATGTGATATTTGACAACCAACAGGTGGGAAACAGTTTTTAGAGCCTAAATATTAACTAACAAGAGATAACAGTTTCCATAGAATATATATTTTCATACAAAAGAAATAAGTTTTATCAAAAATGCTAACTTTAACTGGGTGATTTTGATGTCTATATTTAAATTTTTTCTAGTGAAATGGATCGAGTACAATTGTATCGGCTGCTGTGATGTCACATAGCTGCACACGCGGCTATCACTACGTTTGCTGTAAAAGCATCTCATCGACTGTCAATGCTGAATATACCCTGAAAAATATTTCTTCATCTGTTTTTCTGTAAATGGCCGTTTTTCGGAGATACCACCAGCATAGAGATACCACCAGCATAGGTTCCACCACTCTAGATGCTTGTAGGCAATGGTCATTGTTATGTTATATATTTAACATAACAGTGACCATGTTCTCGACACTTACAGTATTAAACGCCCATGTATTTTAATGATTCCTACCGTCGAGATATGGCAGGTAAGTATCCCTAAGCATACAACCAAAAGCAACAAAGATCATGTAAGAGTCATTATCTTGGTAATCCCCCCCCAAGACAGTTCCTCCAAAGACGTTTCCTCCCAAGACCCCCTCCCCCCTCCAAAAAAATGGGGGGAAGGGGGTGAAATGTTTAGTAAAGTGAAGACTTTTCACCCCCAGTACATTTCAATATTAAGAATACATTATTTGATGAATAATCATTAAAAGGTTTAAAATATTTGATTTATTTGGTAAGATAAATTAACGAATATTTATATAAATATATTTTTCTAAGTCAAGGCAAATGAACACACTGGATGTTGCAATTACTTGTATCATGATGATATAAACTTAACAGTATGATGTAAGTGTGGTAAGTCATGTAAGACTTGGATTTTTTCCGACGAAAAGTGTGTACATTTGTGTGAAAATCAAAAGATATTATGAAATAATGAAATGATTACAATGTATAATATTATGAAGATAAAGTGAGTGGTACTATGAGTATTGTATTATAATATTCAAATTAAGTCCTGAAAGAAAGTCAATTGCATACCGTTATTTTGAATATATATAACATATATTTAAGTCCAAAGTCAGCACATCTAATAATCATAAAAGCAAGAAATAAAATTCTGTTTAAATTATAATGATGTCAGTTTCAGTTACCATTACCATACATTGTACATCAATCAATTACACTGAAATTGTATTTTACACATCAGTACAGTGTTGCAACAAACATTTGATACATAGCCATAATTTATTGATTGTTGTCCCTTAATTGAGCTTTAACACATTGTAAGATGTGCTGCAATCAACAGTTAATCACCCTTGTCAGATTAATAACCAGAACAGAACAGAACATCTCTTTTATTTTCACCCAGATACAACATGGGGTTGAGTACATATAACATTAAATTAATAAATATTTATCAGGTCATTTTGATCGAAACCGGTGTGATGGGGGTGTTACAGCGACTTAATATGTTATACAAATCGTATGCATGCTGCCCTTATAAACAAATTGGAAAGTATGTCTATTGCAAGCATTTGCTTATATAAACAGTAAGTTTATGTACTGGTTTCTTGTGCATTGATTAAAATCAAAGGTGTTCGTTTTGAATTTTACTTTTCGAATGACGTCATTCGTTATGTTGCATATTTTAAAAAAAAACTCGTTTAGATGTTTAAATTTAATGATTATAATGTTAATTACTTTCTTGGCTTTCATTTTCACACATTGATGTTTCTGTCAAATGTGCACATTTATATGCCATAATAAATTTGAAAACTTGCATGTACATCAAATAGGAATTTAACATAGGTCTTTTTTAAAAGGGCATGCCCTACAACAAGATTTTTGTTATTTCAGATGTGTAAAATTGGATAAATGTACACACACATCAAATACATGTATTAAATGAATGCATTTTTAAAGGAAAATAATACATTGAAAAATGTATATTTTGTACATAAATGCAAAGTTTTGCAGAAACCTATGATAAATTGGCGTCCACAACATTTTGACAGTTACGCCACTTTCCCATTTAAACACGATGTGGTGATGGAAAAATACCTTTCTAGTGTAAACGAAAAGAAATATAGAATAGCCCTCACTAAGTTAAGAGTTTCGGCTCATGACCTTGCAATAGAATCTGGTCGATATTCAAATGTAGACAGACATGATCGTAAGTGTTTAAATTGCTGCATGAATGTAGTAGAAAATGAATACCATTTTCTGCTAGTTTGTCCCAAATATAGAAATCTCAGAATTAAATTTTTTGCACCATATTTCTGTAGATGGCCTACTATAAATAAGTTTATATCTCTCATGAGCTCCGATTCAGAACGCATTATCAACAGTCTATCAAAATTTATTTATCATGCTTTCAAACTTAGAGCACAGGAATGACTTTTTTAACCACATGTATGTAAATTGATTAACTAAATGGCGATCAAAACTATATATTATATGTTCTTCTTTGAACTGTTTAAATATTGAAATTGTCTTTACTATTCAGATGTGTATGGCTATAAATATGTGTATACTTTATGCCAAATAAAATTTATGTTATATCATGTTATGTTATTTGGTCAAATGCGATAATTAGTCTAATACCTTTTTCAACCAAACTTGTTGAAAATATTGGTTGAATTTGTAGCACACAAAAACAGTACATGTAGTCATTGTTATGTCAAACAGGCATACTTGATTTAGATTTTCTATCTATGTTTCAGGTTTTATATATTAAAAAATACTTTTATGTTGTTGTGATTTTTGTTTGTCTTCGGTGTTGACTGTCCCGAAAGCGTTGCGTGATATTAAGCTTAAAATTAATTAAAATGCAATTTTACATAGAAGAAATACCATAAGAAAAGTTAAGTTGCTGTCTTTATAGTAAATTAGATAATATCAAGGACCTAATTACACATGTGTAATTACACATGTGTAATTAGGTCCATGATAATATATATAAACCAATTAATACCTAAGTGATATGAAAGGTGTCAACAACTGCCATTCAAAGGGTGTTGATTAAATCACAGCCTCTAATAAATAAACTGAAAGGAGTTGTAAATTCGAAATTTAACACTGAATTTACAGTTAAAAGCGTCTGCTAAAGCTATGTTACATAACATTCTTAGTTAAACTATGTCTTAAGTCATTAAATATGAATTATTATTGTTTTCAATTACACGAATATGAACACATACAGAAACTTTATTTTAGATCAACTATTTAAGGGAGAATATGTAGATCTAGCTTCTATAAAAAGTTTCCCATTACTTTTTATTTTATATAAAAGCGATTTTTAATAAAAAAAATTCTCAGAAGATGCATGCTTCTTTTTTCATCTTCGGAACGAATACCGTACTTATAAATTCCTGTGATATTAAGTTCTCTTAAAGTGACATTATGCGCATCTTACTGCACATAGTGTATTTTTGGTGACAGTTTTATAAAAGCAATTTTCGGTTGCTGTGCATTTAAATGTGTTAAACTAATGATAATACCGCATTAGTATTTAAAGTTGGTGCTTTAGAAATAAAACAATTGGAAAATAAAATAATAGTTCCTTCCTTCACAGTGATCTCCCTTGTGTTGTTGTAGTTGTTGGTAGAGAGATTTCGGCAGTGGGAGGGAAGCAACTCCTGCGTACATTTTTTTAAACTGACTCTCCCAGTCAAAATAGGAAAAGTAATATTTGGAAAGTTATTATTTCGTACTGGTAGCAGGAAGAGTTTGATGTATTTGGTTAAAAGCTATTATTGCCTCTACCCTTTTTACACACACCTATTTCAGCTGGATGTTTTCTTGAAAAAAAAATGTGCATAATGTCACTTTAATATGTCTGCAGAACAGAATATATAAAATCTTACTCAAAAGTATCAAAATATCATGAAACATTTTGTAACATGAAAATTATTTCTCCTCTGATGAATAACTACTTATATAATCCTCAGTTAGACAATTATAGAAAAAAAACTGTCATAATTCAAAAATTTACTAGATCCACACTAGCAAAAAGGTATATAAAGCAACAACTTATCTTCTAAAAATCCTTAAAACATTGAAAAGTCTTGGGAGCAAATGTCTAGGATGGGGGACGTCTTGGGAGGAAACGTCTGGGGGGAAGTCTAGGGGAGGAAATGATTTTGGGAGTTGGGGGTGGGTAGTCTGGAATTCCATTTCAACGACGGATCATGTTGGGGAGAAACTAAATTTATTATTGTCAATCCGTCTGTAGTCCATCCAGTTCGCACATACGCATGTCCTCGTCTGTGCCTAGCACAACTGTATGTCAAACAGGGGAGAACGGGGATAGTTGACACACTTTTCACATTTTTTGTTGACAAATTCAGATCTTCTTTTTTTAGGTATTTTGCGGTATCGATAGATTTTAACTCGATATTATGTCATCCGTAAATGTTTAAGGGCATCTAATAAATACACATCCCTCGATTATTATGTTGGAGATAAGAAAATGTAGATGAATAACCGCAAGAGGCAGTACATTTAGTAGATCATAGCCTAAACAAATTTTCATGACTTTCGTATTAGTTGGGTCCCACCGGAAACGCGCGCAATAGCACGTGTTGTTTTCAAAATGGAAGACGGTAAGACTACTGGTAGCAAAATAAAGGATTTTTGTCCTTATTTTGCAAATGATTCTGTCATGTATACTCTTTTTATTATCATATATTATCATATACTAGCAAAATCGTTCGATATGTCAGCTGTCAAATTAAAATAAACGCCCTGTGTCCTGGTACAGGCGGGGTTGAACTACCCACGTGGTATCCACATGTTTCAGCCTTGCTTCAGCAGGGCTAGCTCTGGCATTAGCCAATGCCAATATTGGCGACCAAGAAGTTAAACTGACTCAAAGAAATATTGAATTGGCGACAACATTTAAAGCAAGAAAATGTTGTTAGTGCTATAGATGTGAACAGTGCCACATGCAAGAAATGGCTTGAAGGAAAAATGGGCCGGTGCTAACGCTGCTTCAGCAGTGTTCAGTGTTCAATATCAATCATTTATTGATACAGCTACTAGCGAGACGATACATAGGGGCTATACGCTTTATGCACGCTGGTAACTTCTATTAATATAGCCAGGAGGAATTGTGCACATTGTCAGCAATGGGGTTTCGATATTCTGGCGTACACTGGGCATACGCTCGATATATACTGGCGTGGATGAAACGCATAGCTCTGTACAGTATTGTGATATGAAAGGGCGATACAGAAATCAGTTCGCAAAACACCTGTATTTTCTAAAATCGAAAAACAGTATTTAAATCTTAATTAGCCATGATGCACATGTACTTGACACTTTTATCTCTTCGTGGTCAGCACTTGGAATTATTTATCTAACTGATGACACTTTTTATTTGATTAAAATCCATTGAATAATTTCAAAATGCCGCAAAGTTTCACAAAAATACCGCATGTCGTAATCGACGTCCGCAGGATACATGTATGCAGAAGTGGTTTCTGGTGTAATTATGAAGAGGTGAAACTTGCACATACTTTCAATAAAGACCTATTTTTGTCAGACCATGAACCTTGCATTTGAAATTGGTCTGATTCAAAGGAATAGTGTCTGAAAAGGTGTTTATTTGTGTTGAAACACAGCATTGGTGTACTCATTTTGAAAGTTTAGCAGAGAATTTTATACACAGTGGGCCAAAATGAAGGTTGACCAATAGAATGACAGCGTTGCGACACCTTGGATGGATAGCAAAATGGCATAATTCAGTTTAAATTTTGTTTACGGCCCATAATACTTGATACTTTTCCTTAGAATCAGACTGATTTCAAGTTAGGGCAATTCCCATCTGCAACATCGGCCCTTTGATTTAGGTCATAATTTAAAAGTAATATTGCGACGTCCAGGATCATTAATTATCTTTTGATCCAACTGAAAAACTGCCAAGAATTGAATAATAATATCAATGCACATTTTACTCATCATTTATATCAATTATCGTAATGAGTAATCTTTGCACCGCCTACTTGAGGGGGGTTCCACACCCTTGATTGCCGATTATGCAAGTATTAGCTATTTTGAAAGGTTGAGATGTCTTTGGCAATGATGAACTATTGATCTGTAACAATTAAGTCTAGCTTTTTGAACATGTGTCACCAATTAGATATACTTCTGTGGTCTCAAATTTCGGCATACGAAGTAAATTTTTTGATGAAATTACGGAACCCTGCATATGATAAATGCCTGTAGGTCGGACTGGATCTGGATTAAAAACTGACAGACCACATCAAAATCTTTCGGACATGTTTGTTGGACAGACATCTTTCAAGAAGTCTGTCATGCATTGAAGGATTTTAAAACAACTTTGCACAAATGTTCAGCAAGACCCATGACCCTACCTCAAAGGTCAAGGTCAAGCTTATAGTTCAAAGGCCATGGAATCCTGTATTCATGGTACCTCTGTCATGCATTGAAGGATTTTAAAATTACGTGGCACATTTGTTGAGCATATGGAGATGTCATGTCATGCGCAAGTCCTGCCTCCTTACCTTGAAGGTGAAGGTCACACTTAGAAGTCAGACATTTTAGAATCCTGTATATGTTTATGCAATTATAAGGTTCATGTCCGGATTGTCTGTTATACATTGAAGGATTTTAAAATGAATTGGAATAAATGTTCAGCACATGGAGATATAAAGTGCCGTTTTAAGTACAAGGTCCACACCTTATAGGTCAAGACACTGCTTTGGGGGCATTCATCACTTATGAGGGACAGCTCTTGTTACCTACTGTACGAGAGGCAGGTATAGGGCATCTTCCCCAACTAAAATTTCTTAAAAGTTATGCAGTATTCCCCTAACTGACTTTAGCGTCTCCTTCAGCTAATTATCACTTAATAAATATTTTTCCCCAAATCGAGGGGCAAGGGCGCTTTCCCCGAACTTAGAATGCATGTTTGCATCATGACCCCTACATGTAGGCAAGAGAAGTTAATTCTGTTAAGGATTTCTTTTGAAGTGTGGCCCTTTTCGACTTTGAATCTGGGTTAAGTTTTTCATACTTGCCCACTTATTGACTTAACCATTTGAGATATTACTTTGAAAGTTGGAATACTTGTGTACCATCATGACACTCGTCTGTAAGCGAGAGTAGATAACTCTTATCAAAAACATTGCAAGTCTTGTGTGCAACTTGCACTGTCATGCAAATATATTATTGAATATTTAAAGTATGAACTAAACTAAATTAAATAGCTCTTAACATGATATCTTGCTACTTACAGTCCTTATTAATTTTACAGTTTGAAAAAAAACAGCTTCTTGTTATGCGTTTTACTCCCGAAAATTGTTTTATTAGAAAGTGATGAGAAAAGTCGAGCTTACTGTCTTATGGACAGCTCATGTTATTAATGTTGAGGGCAGCGTGGCACTTAAATAGACAGAAAGCCAGGTGTTAACGTTTAAGGGAGGGGGGTCGAAAACAGAATATGACTGCAAGGCCAACCATACTACACTTGAATAATCCTGAGGTCTATGGAAAATGACACTTTGGTTCTGCAACATGGAGGTTAAGTTTTTGTTTTTCTTACAAAAGTACAATTGTATTTTAAAATTCCAATTTGTTTTTCCAGGTCACAAAAAGAAGAAGAACAAGTCACTTGATGTTGCTGTAAGTCTTCATATCAGTGTATGATTTTTGGATATGAAATCCATAAGCCATTCGGGCCAGCACTGCCTGGACTGTTACTGGCCAGAAAGCATTTTCACTGGCCCGAAAAATAATAAGGGTGTTCAGTAGACCTTAAAACTCAAAGGCCATTGACACTTCAGCCTAAATATAAGATTTTCAACAGTCAAGGTGAGTATTTTTAGGCTTGAGCCACAGGTCATAGGGTTCAGGTCATATATTGTATATTCTGAATACTCTTAAATTATCTTCACTCCTAGCCTACATCAGCTCAAAAATACGTTGTACCCCGTTTGTCACATATTTTCGCGAGCTCGCATGTCCCTGAATGTCGTCAGTTTTTTCGCGACTAACAGTTTTGATAAAAAAATTGTCCAAAAGAATGTTCAAATTATGATTAGCATTAACACAAATTTAGAAAGAATTGACGCGGGAGTAAAATCGCGGCACTTCGAGTGATTTTACAGGTAAATGAACGGGTTTACGGGACATAAATATCAAATTTATTATATCTGGTAGAAATGTGTCTACACGTGAAATGTTTTTGAGTTGTATGCATGTTATATTCAAAAATATTTGCCGACCGACGTACATTTGTATAGCGTGTTCAATATATTTTATCACCAAAAATAAACTTACTCATAACATTATCTATTCCAAACTATTATTTCTATAGTCCAAAATTATCAGAGTATTGTCTAGAATTACTTTTACATGTCTCAAACTGTCAAATATCTCGGTCTGTTTGATGCCACGTGCTTCACTAAGATCAAACAAAACTCACATGTACAATGTGCGTCGGCGTTTGTTCTTTGATCTCGTAAACACCTGCGGCTTTATCAGGCAAAGGTTATTCATTAAAATAAATAGAAGAAAATTGTTACTGGAAAAACGTTGGCTTCGACAGTTGATGGAAACAATTAATGACTAAAAAACGGACAAGCTGCAACGCCGCGATTTTCTTTAAAACAGAACATTTTGATTTAAATACAGAACAATTGGAAATATAAATTGATAAATACTTTTTGCATTCACAACTCAGTCAGTGTTTTAATGTTTCCGGCAGTCTGTGAATTACAATACAAGAACAACAACAATACACAGAGTCGTGTCAGAGACGTTTGCTCATTATCCGTGTTACAAACTCCGTCTTTGAAATTCGCGGGTCTATTATTTTCAGTTTTATGATTGTTTATCAATTAACACCTTTGATAACGACCGAGACGAACATCTGTTAGTTGACACGTAGTGGCTAATTAGCTCCGCCTTCTTTCGTATATTAGCCAACAGACGACAATCGAGTTTTGACTGACGGCGAAATCGCCGAGATTTGTAACCACGCTCCATCTACTTTCATATGTTAGCCAATAGACAACTGTTTTTGATTGCCGAGACTTGTGACGCATAGAAAAAAATAAAAAGAATAATTTCCTGGTTTATGTGACATCAATTATGTACGTTTTTCGTATGAAAATACAAGACTTATCCAGTCAGCGAAAAACGTTCCCTGAAAATCCACAAGCCAGTCGGACTTGTGATCTTGCAGTTTTTACTGGCCAATAAGAAAATCTAGTGGCCTCGGGCCAGCGGACCACCGCTAATTTCGAAGACTGTCATATAGTAAAAGTTGAATTCCTGAAATATGTTTTGATCAACAAACCATAACCATTGGTTGCTGTTTGAAGAATTAAGCAGTCCATTGTGATATAAGATAGTTCAGTGATGAAACAGTGAATCAGTCAAATAATGATACATGGGCTTTGGTTTAGCTGTAATTCCTTAGCATCTTGTTGGATGCTCTAGACTAGAAAACTAGATTTGTGCAGTAGAGATTGGAATAGGGGTTTTCTCTTTGGCTTTGCTTGACAAAGGTTGAGCCTGTTGAGCATTCACATTGGCTAAATGATACAAGAATCTTGTTCTATTATAATGTATAAATGGCTTCAGTATCGGGCATCTTACATGGTACTTTAATGTCAGCTTGCTGAGTTTAGACGTTGTTAAATGTAATACAAGTATGAATGCAATTTGTATTTTAGGAGACGCAGCATACTGCAGATTTCCTTATTCAGCCTTCAAATGAAGCACAGAAATTAGACACATCACAGTGGCCATTGTTGTTAAAGGTGAGCATACATGTATACAAACACAGTAGTAGGAGCTGCCAGCACCTTTATATCACACTTCGTTTTAGGGGAAATGATTAGTAAAAGCATCCTACATATGTTAAAATGTCATTATGTGTAAGTGAATTTATGTTTTTCAAGTAACATACATGTAGTTGCAATACTGGAAATAAGATGTCTTCCTTTGATTATTTCTGAAGCCTGAAAGTATGTCTCAATTTACACTAGTCTATGATGCAAGTCTGGTTCAAAATCCTTTCTGATCTGATGGAATGTATATTAAAAAGTTCAAATCTGAAGTTTTTAATCTGTGTTCTGATCTATATATTCTTACTGTATAATACATTAAAACTGAAAAACAAGCACTAAGGTTGTGGCAGTGTGTTTGTTTGATTATTGTAACCATTTTATAAGTTATTTCATGATTTTGGAATGTTTTGCTTTCAGAACTTCGACAAATTGAATGTGAAAACAGGAAAGTACACACCTATACCGACGGGATGTTCTCCTTTAAAGCGGCCAATAGAAGATTATATAAAGTAAGATTTGTATGCCTAACTGCTCGCTCTTCAGGTTTCACAATTTTTCTAGGCAACTTGTCCTGGAAATCATTTGTTGTTGTGTGCGTCGCGTGTCTGTTTCAAGTGGTATGTTGGTGTGGTACGTAGAAAGTGGACAATTCCTGGTCAGATATTTGTTTAGTTGGCTTCTGGAACATCTAGTTTGCATGTTCTGTGTCAGACAGTATCACTGAATTTTATATGTTAAAAATAAATTTTCAAATTTACTGTTGTGAGGGAAGGGAAATGAGATCAGTTATTTGACAGATCGTCGAACTATAACCAACTTTGGTCAGTAACAGTTATCACTTCAAGGAATTTTAATGACAAAAGGGGAATGAGAAATTGCATTCTGTATTTTTATTTTCCAGGAGTGGCTTCTTGAATCTCGACAAACCAGCCAATCCATCATCACATGAAGTTGTAGCATGGGTAAAAAGGATATTGCGTGTAAACAAAACAGGACATAGCGGAACATTAGATCCGAAAGTAACCGGGTGTCTCATAGTGTGTATAGAACGTGCAACTAGACTTGTGAAATCTCAACAAGGTGCTGGCAAAGAGTATGTGTGTATATACAGATTACATAGTGTTGTTGAGGACGAGAAACAAATTCTTAGGGTTGGTATTTTAATGATATAATTTTCTTATTACATAATGTGCTTTACGCTTTTTTCTAGTTCATAAAGGAAATGATAGATAGGAAAAGTTATGACCTTGTACACAGATTAAATGTAAATGATTTCAGACTGGGTTTTAAATTTACAAAATGAAATGAAACTTGAAATAGAATCGTTTGAAGGAAGTCCACAGAAGAAAAGAGGGTGTTGCACATACATTGTAGTTCAAAAGCTTTTGTAGTGCTTTAAATCTTTTTAAACAAAAATTGTATTAATCTAAATGTTTGAACACACAGTGTTGATCATGATTTCTATGTATTTCAGAAATTGGAAATGCTGCAGGGTGCTTTGTTCCAAAGACCTCCACTTATATCAGCAGTGAAGAGAAATTTGAGAATCAGGACAGTGTACGAGGTGAAATCACTAGAGATCAACATAGAAGATGCAATGGGTATGTCTACATCTGTTTGCACTTGGGTGATAGATTGAAATGAAAATATACACCCAGATAAAAGCTAGGGCATGGGTTCTGATGAAATTAAGAAGTTTATAGTGTATATTTGAGTTGAGAATGTTTAAATATAGTAAAGTTGCAGCTTTCTGCCAGCAGTGTCTGAACTACACCAATATTGCTGTTGGAGTTAAAAACATAGGGGTTGTATAATGTTATATTGGTAAGTACTAAGTATGTTTCAACTTCCATGAGTATTGTACATAGACAGAAAGTGTATGGTACTGAGTTAATGTATCTGCATCCTGCAGGTAGAAGGTGATACTCCTGTCTTAAGTTAAGTCTCCCACAGTTTTACAAGTAAAATGTCTTATACTGCTGACTGTATTCAGCTATATTAACACAATGTGCTGTGACGCTACCAATATTGAGTGTTGACCTTTCATGTTGACCTTCAGGTGTATTCTGGGTCAGCTGTGAGGCAGGCACATACATTCGTACCATGTGTGTACATCTGGGACTTCTACTTGGAGTTGGAGGTCAAATGCAGGAACTGCGACGTGTAAGATCGGGCATTCAAAATGAAAAGGTTTGTAAACTCACGGTACCTCCTTCAAAGAAACTTGATGTTTTGTATACCAATTAATATTTTAAATAGCAGAGAACACATGTTCCGTGAAATGCATTCTATCGTAAATGTTATATTCTTGTATTGTTGCAAAGTTGCATATGATTAGGCTATTTTATTGACTACTGTAGTAGTGAACTGGTATCTGTTGAATACGCACAGCGTATACAGTTGCTTAACACTTGTTGAGGGGGAAATGTTCACATAGATTTGTTATCATTGCGAGCACACCTGTTCATGTTCTTGTCTCCTACAGACTAGAGGATGGAAAAGTGTGCCAAAATAACTCCCATCAGCGGATAACTGTATTAAATCAACAATTGTTTGATACAGTACTGATATGGGATATATTCTTAGTAGAAAAATGTCATAACAGAAAGAAACTACAAAAGTTTTACTACAGAATCAGTTCAGCAAGAGAAGAATTCTCATGTTTCTCTGTGACACAGTCTTTGCACAGACTTGCCAAAGGACATTACAGCTATGGTAATTGTGGGGATCAAGCCTTGCACCCTGCCATCCTGAGGCAAATGTGCTGTGGTGGTGGCTCCACACTGCTTTCCTTTCTCTTTGAGGTTGACTCCATCTGGAGCAAGTCCCAAGAGAGAGCAATTATTCCTAATCTTAAGTTTCATAAATAAATCAGTGTTCCCACTCAGTATTTTTTTAGAGAGAAAACCCCCCCCCCAAAAAAAAAAAAAAAAAAAAAATTAAATTTTTAAAAAAAAAAAAAAAAAAAAAAAAAAAAAAAAAAAAAAAAAAAAAAAAACCCCCCCCCCCCCCCAAAAAAAAAAAAAATTTTTTTTTTTTTTTTCTCTTTTCTCCCCTCCCCCTTTTTTTTTTTTTTTTTTTATATTTTATTTTTTTTTTTTTTTTTTTTTTTTTTTTTTTTTTTTTTTTTAAAAAAAAAAAAAAAATTTTTTTTCTTCTTTTTTTCTTCATAAAAAAAAAAAAAAAAAAAAAAAAAAATTATTTTTTTTATTAAAAAAAAAAAAAAAAAAAACCCCCCCCCCCCCCACCCCAACAAAAAAAAAACAAACCCCACCCACCCCCCAAAAAAAAAAAAAAAAAAAAAAATATTTTTTTTTTTTTTTAATAAAAAAAAAAAAAAAAAATCAAACTCCCACCCCCCCCCCCCCTCCCAAAACCACCACCAAAAAAAAAAAAAAAAAAAAATTTTTTTTTTTTTTTTTTTTTTTTTTTTTTTTTTAGTTGGGAACACTGTAAATAAATCAATATTTAATAAACATGCAGAAACTATTTGAAACATTATGTTGTTTGTGAGTTACCATAATATTAAGGGTAACTATGGTTGCGATTGAGGGGTTTACATACTTAGGAGGAGGATCAAACCCAGCTGATTCAGGAATGTGGGGGGAATATGCCAGTTTTTTTTCTGATTTTAAATGAATTCTTGTATTAAGACCTCCAGTATGTAATTACAGCAGTGTAGATTATGTGTTCATGAACGTTGTATACTGTAGAAATTAGAGGACATATTAAAGACAGGAATAAATTACAGCTATTGTTCATTTTCTGTGTAGAGTGCACACCTGTTCATGCCACTGACTGTGTATAGACTTTGGTATGGAAACGTGTGCTATAGTTAAGATTCAACACCTGGATATCTGTGTTAAGTCCATGCTTAATACAGTACTTCATGTTGAAGATAACTCCCTAAGTCCCAGTGGCAGTTTGGATGTAAAGTTATGTGTAGCTCTTATATTATCAAGCAAGATATTTTACCAGTGAAATTGACCGTATTTTGTTTGGAAAACATCCCAAACATTCTTTTTCCAATATATTGTACATGCTTAAAATATAGCGCAGTATTTTTTAGTGATACTGCAAAAATAAGAAACGCCAGCTGACAAAGGTTTTTCATTGAAGTAGCAAAAAAGAAAAAGGTGTTTAAATTTCAACATTGTTTCAGTTTTAACTAAGCAGTTGGGATTATCAGGCGATACTCTGGTCAGCTCCTTACAGTGGCAGAGTTTGTTAAACAGTTATCACCAGCATGTTATTGCATACATTCCTTTAGCCAATTAGGAGCCACAGAAGCAAATCTGGTTTCGAGAAGGTTTCATAATCGTTAATCTTTGGAATACATTTCAGTTGATGTTATAATTATGAGAGTTGTCGGCTTTTTCTTGTTTTTGTATAAAGGTTTACACAAGCACTTAAAATCAGGTTTCTGTCTTCTACGTGGGCAGTTACTTGGTAGCTGGTGCGAGATTAAAACATCCTTTTTAAAAGTTTCGAAATGACTTCACTATTGTTTCGAGACATGTCGGAGGATAACAACCTTTTAGAAATACTAGGATGAGTGTCTCCATTTACATACACTCTTTTTTTAGAACTTCAAATAAAAAAAAAATGACATTAGATAAGATAGAAAATAGTTGACTGAGACAGTACTTGATTTCTTCCACAAAACATTCCATGTCTGTGTTAAGTCTATGCTTAATACAGTACTTCATGTTGAAGATAACTTCTGGCAATTTGGGTGTAAAATTACTTGTAGCTCATATATTATCAAGAAAGATGTTTTAAAAAGGTGGACAAGTTGATTTTTGAAACTTTAGCAGGGTATAAATTAAAAGTGCATGATATGTACCAAGTGCTTTTAAGTATAAAGCATGTACTAAATATTCAAAGCTATGATAACACTGAGATTGCTTTAGTGTACTTGCGCACACAGGTCTGTATGGAGTGTGTGGGTCAGATCATCTTTCTGGCGACATATTCTATGATTTATTGACCAACAACACCTGTTCATCACCTATGTTGTAGCTACTTACTGAATGTATGAATCCTTAAATAATTATAAATATATTGATGTTACAGACTGGGATGGTTACATTGCATGATGTTCTAGATGCTCAATGGACGTATGATAACCAGAGAGATGAGAGTTACCTGAGGCGGGTGATCAAACCTCTCGAGGCTCTCCTTACTTCACATAAGCGTATTGTGATAAAAGACTCTGCTGTAAGTACTGTCAACGATAAAGGATTTTTAACAACCTATAATATTCAAATAATAAAATTTACATTCAGGGGCCCCCGCCATTGTGGTCGAATTGTTTTAAGATTGCTTAAAGTAAATTTAAACAACCTCTCACTCGGGGCGGTTGGGTCAAGCCCCACTACGGCTCTGACTGTCCGTGTGAAAAGATGGAATTTCTTAACAATGATGGGAGTCTAGTACTTTTCTTTCTAAGGGTTAATAGTTATGTAAACAACCTGCCTGTAAATAACAGATGAACTGTTGAAACAGAGTTTAAACCACTTGGAAAATTGCAGTCTGGATTATCAGGTGATAGCTCAGCTTACAGCAGCAGAGGTTGCTAAACGAATCGCCAGCATGTTGTTTCATACATTTCTCTTGCCAATTAGGAGCCACAAAAATGAAAAGAAAAGGTTTCATAATCATAAATGTTAGGAATACTTTTCAGTTGATGTTATGACTAATGAGAGTTGTCAGCTATTTCTTGTTTTTGTAAAAAGGTTTACACAAGCACTTAAAATCAGGTTTCTGTCTTCTACGTGGGCAGTTACTTGGTAGCTGGTGCGAGATTAAAACATCCTTTTTAAAAGTTTTGAAATGACTATTGTTTCGAGACATGTCGGAGGATAACAGCCATTTAAAATTACTAGAATGAGTGTCCATCCGTTTACCTATGCTCTGATTTTTGAGAAATGACATAAATTAGAAAATAATTGATTAGGACAGTACTTGTAAATTTGGAGACGAGGCATGCCATTACTTTCAAAAAAGTTCAGGTTGGTTTTGTGCAGGTGGTAAACGGTTTAGAACTTTGGTAACCATTGTATGTACCGCGAAATAACAGGGGGAAAAAATCTTGGAAAACGCTCTTTTGTTTTTTTTTTCATTTTCTTTTGTTTTTTTTGAAAATAATACATATTCCACCAGTCCATTATATAATCTGGCTATTTTAAAATGATTTTATACAAACAGGTTAACGCTGTATGCTATGGAGCAAAGATTATGTTACCCGGTGTATTACGATATGAGAATGGTATTGAGATAGATGAGGAGATCGTCATAGTAACGACCAAAGGCGAGGCTGTGGCACTAGGTAAGCACTTCTGTATAATTATAATGTAAGTCAGTTCAGTATTTCCTTCTGAATTTTAAGTAGTAAATACCCTTCAACAAGGTAATAAAATGAAAGAATGTTGTAAATCTAGTCCGCTGCAATGCTATTATGAAAGGGAAAATGAACACAGTCTTGTCAGTATACTTAAAAGTAAGACTGGTGTTCTATGATAGTTTTATTACTATGAATAGAATAAATGGTTAGGAATT
Organism: Saxidomus purpurata; assembly: GCA_022818135.1. NCBI lineage: Eukaryota > Metazoa > Mollusca > Bivalvia > Venerida > Veneridae > Saxidomus > Saxidomus purpurata. Next base: position 28,539,951 of record JAFMSR010000015.1, read on the forward strand.
ATGAAACAAAACCATCATATGTAAAGGCATTTAAACTCCATTTGGACCATGTAGTCATTATCTATTGTGGTGTAAATACAGATATTTTGCTTGAAGCTTACTATATGCTTTGTGTTTCAGCAATAGCACAGATGACATCGGCTGTCATGGCAACAACAGACCATAATATCGTTGCTAAGATAAAACGTGTGATTATGGAGAGAGATACATATCCTAGAAAATGGGGACTGGGACCAAGGGTAAGTACAAATTTTACATCTTAATAAACAATTTCTTAGTTTAGCAAATATTTATAGCACCAGTTGTCCTAAGATCATAGTTGTTGAGAAAACAAATAGACCCGTCTAAAATCAGTGAAGGTACAGACATATCTGTCTTGATTAGTTGTTGAAAGTACAAGCAAATTACAAGCAGACCAATGTCTAATTGATGAAGGTACGATGTTTTAAACGTTATTTATTTTACAATGATTGCAATACAAGCTACACAACTTACTCTATATCACGCTCGTTGGTGCAGATGGTCGCATTGTTCTGCCTTTTTGTGCTGGAGGAAATACATGGTTCGCACAGGCCTTGAAAAGTACTTGAATTTGATGCCAAGTCCTTGAAAAGTACTTGAATTCTGTGCTGAGAAAAAGTCCTTGAAAAGTACTTGAATTTGAAAAAAAAATAGTGAATTTCTTTAAAAAGTCATTGAATTGGTATGTTCCGCGTAAAAAACCTCCAAAATAATTGTAGCATGCCTTAAAATGACGAGAAAACAGTCTTACTTTTTAGCTCACCTGAGCTGGCTCAGGGTGAGGCTAAATCAGGATCGAATGCTCATGCCCCCCCTGCCCCGCCCGTCCCCCGCCTCCCCCCCCCACATTTAGTTCGTTAACACTCTAGTGGTCACATCTTTTCCTCAATTGTCACGAAACTTGGTCAGGATGTTTGCCCCAGTAATTACTCGGACAAGTTCGAATATGGGTCATCTCGGATGAAAAACTAGGTCACATGACCCAAAAATAGAAAAATCTTGTTAAGGCTCTAGAGGCTACTGTTTCAGTCCAAATATCCTGGCAATTTGTCAGAAAGGTTGTTTGGTTGATTTCTAGCTTCAAGTTTTAATATGGGTCACCTGGGGTCAAAAACTAGGTCACACAGCCCAAATATGGAAAAACCTTGTTAACGCTCTAGAGGTAACATTTTCAGCCCAAATATCCTGGAAATTTGTCAGAAAGGTTGTTAAGATGATTTCTAGCTCAAGTTCGAATATGGGTCATCTGGGGTCAAAAACTAGGTCACAGAGCTCAAATATGGAAAAACCTTGTTTACACTCTAAATGTTACATTTTCAGCCATTGGAATTTGTCAAAAAGGTTGTTTTGATGGTTTCTGGTTTTAATAATGTGTTGTTTATTGAACACCTCATTTGCTAATTTTATTGCAGTATTTTAACACCAAAAGATTGATAAATGACATTTGTCTTGTAATCAGTACACATCTTGGACTCTCTATGGTAAGGCCAGAGTTTTTATATCTCTTGGTTTATGCGACTGCTTGTACTATTTTTTTGAAAAGGTAGAATAACAATGACATTATGAACTGACTTTTATTTTTATTATTTCCGCTGTTCCGACCCCATATACTAGTTAATGAAGTGTCAGAACAGTAGGGATATATAATTGAAAGTAATTATTTTAAAGTGTTTATTTTGTTCGAAAATGACAATTATTGACAGGTGCAGTAGACTGATGTTCAATATGTGCTCTGTTCAGTACAGTAGGAAAAGTCCTTCATACTCAATATTTAAGAAAACTTCCCATAAACCAAGCAGTATAAAAACTCTGGCCTAAAATTGGCACTTGTATAAAGTTTTAAATAGCGATGATGCAATACATGTTCTTGACCCCTAGTTGAACTTCCATGTTAAAGATTTTGGTAGTATTTTTACATTCACATCACAAGAAAGTTATATATAAAATTAAATCAATATTTGCAAATAATGAATAGCTTACAGTGCAGATCATGATCAGACAACAAAATAATGAATTGCTTACAGTGCAGATCATGGTCAGACAGCAAAATAATGAATAGCTTACAATGCGATCATGATCAGACAGCAAAAATAATGAAAGTGCAGATCATGATCAGACAGCTAAACAATGAAAGGGCAGATCATGACCAGACAGCTAAATAATGCATAGCAAACAGTGCAGATCATGATCAGACAGCAAAAAAAAAAAGCTGACAGTGCAGATCATGACCACCCAACATACAATGAATAGCTTACAGTGCAGATCATGATAGACAGCAAAAAAATGAATAGCCAACAGTGCAGATCATGATCAGACAGCAAAATAATGAGGCCTAGAGCTTAGATATTCAGCATGTGGCAATAATTGACTCTCTACCAAGATTGTTCAAATCATGACCTCAGGGTCAAAATTAACCCTGCCTGGGGGGCGGGGGTCTTTTGATTTTACATAGGCTTATTAAGAGGATATCATGAGCCAAAGGTAAAAATTGATCCTTTCTGCTATTAATAACCTTTTATTTTTGCCAATGGTAGACAGGTGAGGCGATACAGGGCCATCATGGCCCTCTTGTTTCTGTATGAGTCTATGGAGTCAATCATGTGAGTACAACTGCCAGATCCGGGAATTTGCCACTCTTGCTTCCGAGTGATTTCCCTTTACCAAAAGCCATGGTCCCGGAAAAATTGTGAAATTTAGCCAAAACAAGGCATTTTCTCACCAACATTGCTCACCAATGATAGTTATACGATGGAAAACGGATTTTTATAGGAACAACCACAAATGTACTTTAGTTGTTGATGTATACGCAGGATTAACTTATAGAAAGCGATTTTATTGTGTGAAATGTACTAATGAACTCTGATAGAGTCTGTAGGCAATGATAAAAAAGCAGTTTATTAACAAAATCAGACAACTTAACGTTCCAATGAGCAATACCAAGTCGTTCTTAGTGACAAAACCCAGGGCTTGAATAACAAGTAAATTTTGAGATCTTATCAACATGTATTTTGCTTGATATTAATTTGAATAGCAAAGATACATATTACATTGTGTTCCAAATATGATTTAAGGTGACATTTGACTATATATCCCGACATAAAGTCAGATTTTGCGCATCATTTTAGTCCTTGAAAATTAGAAAAAGTCCTTGAAAAGTACTTGAAAAGTACTTGAATTTTGTCTCAGAACTTCTGTATGAACCATGAAATAGGAGTAACCAGATAAAATCCATCTTGTCCGACTTGTTGAACATAAAACTATCCCACATACCAACACCAGGTATCAAAGCCAGCACTCGTACCACGGAGTTGGCGTGGCAACCTGATGAAGCTACAGCCAAGGTGTCTTTAGTTGTTGAAAGTATAAGCAGCATTCTCTTGTGAAGATTTATTGTCTCATGTGAAATATACTAATGAACTCCGATATATTCTTGTAGGCAATGATAAAGAAACAGATGATTAAAGATGGCAAGCTTGACAAGTATGGAAAACCAAATGTTAGTACACCTAAGGCATGGATGGACATGTAAGTTTCCTGTTCTGGTATAATAGTTTAAAAGTCAGAAGGGGTATTCGTGTTACAGGAAAATGTTTTGAAGAAGTAGTCTGTATACCTGCCTTGTTATGTAGCACCATTCATCCCCACTTTGGTTTAATTTGGGTCCAGTCTATATTTCTTGAATGGCTTGAAATGGTATATCATAATGAGACAGTGCGAGGAATCCATTCTTAGTCATTGAGGTTTAGGTCATACTTAAGGATCAAAGGTAATTTGGGGATGACATGGGTTTGTAATAATCATGCCTTGCTGTTATGTTCACTATTCAACACCATTTGATTAAGTTTGGGTCAAGTTTGTTTGTTATCCTTTCCAATGAAGTACATGCTTGTTCCCATGATTCCAGCATCAACTAAACCTTATAATTACGGGGAAAATGCATGTGTTTTCTGACCACCCTTTCTGTACAAAGCAACATAAACAGTACAAGAACCATGAGAGAGATTTACAATTTTCCTGAAGGACAACGTGTATGTGAAATGACAATGCATTTTGAATATTACAGATTGAAGAAGTCCGGGGATATTGCAGAAGGAGATATTAAACCAGAATTAAATAACATAGAACACACACCATCTGCAAAGGTGAGTTAGACAGAGGACAGTAAGGGACCCTGCCTGAATAGTTTCAGTCAGTTTCAAAGGGCATGGTAGACAACTCCTCCATGGCAAGTTGCAGAGTAGTATACCTGTTTGTATTGAAAATGTCTTTCAACTTTTCTATGTTGAACAAGTAATGAGCATATGACACTGAGGAAAAGTTTTTCTATAAACAGTGTTAGTCTGTTAGTAACTTACCCTATAAGGGGACTGGTGGTAATTTACCCACACAAAGCCACATGGACTTGCAGTCTAGGGCTTTGGGGTTGAAATGTAAGTTACGAAGTGAGACTTTAAAAGTGTTGAACCAATGTCGTGAATGAGTTGACTGTAGAAAACAGGTGAAATAAACAACGATATATTTCCATGTATTTGTGCAGAGAAAGCATGAGCCAGGAAGTAGTTCAGATGAAGGGGCAAATGTTTCCATGGTTACATCACCTAAGACACCAACATCAGATGGAGATGGTCACAAAAAGAAGAAAAAGAAGAAGATAAAGGAAGAACCAGTCAGTGAAGAAGAACAGGCAGTCCAGGTATAAACCTTTTTGATATGCCTCAACTTTCGCTGCTTATGTAATTTTTTAGGGTTGTTTGTTCAGACTGTTCTTCCAACAGACTCTTTATGTGACAGAGTTGGCAGGTTGATATCGAGGAGATTTTGGCACTGGTCCTTCCCAGGAATGATGTTTAGGTAAACTGTCTGCTTGTAAATAACAGAAATAATGTCTGAAATGGCTTTAGAGCTCAAGGTAAAGAAAAGCAAAATATGATTTTCGTGTAAGACATTATAATCCACACTTGTATTTGAACTGAAATCTACTTCAACGAATATATATATTTTGCTTGTAAACAGGAAGCCGAACCGTCATCAGAGAAAAAGAAGAAGAAGAAAAAGAAGCACAAGAAAGAGGCTGCAGACTCGGACTGATTTCTACCAGCTCGTGCTCATTGGTGAACTTGTAAATGAAAAAATAAATAAAGACGGTACAAACCCGTCAAGTAACAATCTGCTAAGTACCAACTGAGGCTGGATTTCCTGTGAGGAATTCAAGGAGATCTGTCGCATCTAGGAGATTTACAAACGTTTCCCATAAACATTTCACTGACATGACTGCTGTTTTAATGGGCAGTTAATTGCATATCTTTATTGACGCCCGCAATAAGCCTTACCTAGCCTGTTTTAGACTGGAGACAGGAAAATCTGTTAGATTGCGAACAACTTCACTAGTTCTATAGACAGTCTGTGATGACAGGTGTATCTTAAAATTGCTACTTACTTTCTCGTGTATGGAAAACTGCTTCGACATTTAAATGCAGAGGAAAATGTGATGTTGAATCATCAACCAGGCAGTTAGGCCCACATTTTTCAGCAGTGATTATATGGTTTAAGATTTATGCTTTTATATGCTGGTTTACTGAAATTTGTATTTTCTCAAAAGTCAGAAATTCTATTTTATTGTGGAAAGGGTTCACTTGAACATTGTTTTGAAAGACACAAATATCCAAATAAAAGTTCCAAGGCATTGGATTGCTGATGGGATGTTTCATTAATTTTAATGTAAGGATCTCGACCTTTTTGTGTAGCCCAAGACACACTGAATGTGTCCAGGTGATTAGTTTAACTGGGATAGTTTCATGTAGTGTCGCCATGGTAACACATTGAATGAGAAGTAAAGGAAACTGCTATAAAAAACTAATCACCTCCCAAGTTCTAGCTATCGGAGTGACTTGAAAGCGCAAACTCTCATTGAATGAGGGTCACGAGTTCAAGCGCAACTACATCTAACCCAAAGAAAATAAATATAAAAATTAACCTAGAAGTAGCACAATTATAATTGTTTTTGATGGTGGATTTGATACAAAAAAAAACTTTCTGATGGAAGAAAGATGTGTTCATGATTTGTTTTGAGCTCTGGTGGATGAAATCCAGCAGAGCTTATGCCATGGTGGTTTGTCTGTACGTCTGTTAATAATTTTTTTATTGATAACACTATTGGTCACAATTTTCATTTGACTTTCATGAAAACTGCGCAGAATGTTGCCTGCAGATGATCACTATTGTTTCTCGGGTCACAGTGACCCAAACTCAGAAAATCATTTCCCCTCTGTATCTTGAGATTAATATCACCCACAGTTTTCAAACTTCATAGGCGGATTGGTGTTCTAAGTAGGAGATCCCTCCTGTTTTCGGGGTCAGTAGGTCTAGGTCACAGTGACCTTTGTTAGCTTTGATTAAACTGGTCACAATTCTCATTTGACATTCATGAAACTTGCTCAGAAGGTTGCGTGCAACCTGTAGATGATCCCTATTGTTTCTGGGGTCATGGGTCAAGGTCACAATGACTAACTTTGCAAATCGTCGCTCATAGAATGATTGGTCTTACCAAGTAGATGATCCCTACTGTGTTTGGGGCCAGTGGCTCAAGGTCACAGTGACCTCTAGTTTATCCTCAGTAAAATTCTCAAATTTAGTCTGAACAGTCCAGTAGAGAGATATTGGCCCTTTTTGGCCACTTGTTATTCAGACACATTTGTTTACATGTAAAGCATTTCTAAGTTGTATAAATCATGAAAAATAAAGTCATGAATAAAAAGCTGGTGTGCAATTTCTTAGAATTTCTCCTTAGCTAGGAGATATAGTAATGGTCAAGGGCATATTTTCAGCACATTCCACTTTAATGATTTTCCACAGACAGGCTGGAATTAAACAAATCTTAAGTTTTCTTAACCAATAAAAGGAGATGGGCATATTACAAGCATGTTGGGACGGAATGAATTTTTGTTTTATTAGTTTATACTAATTTTAGCTTGATAGTGAAGAAAGCTTGCACCTTTCCGAGTCCGCTTCCTGGAAAAACCAGTACTGGTGTCGTATGAGGAGGTACGGTCGAACCCGCAACCTACGAGATGAGCGGCCAACAACTTACCCTCTACATTCTGGGCCTTGCATTATATGTTTGCATATTGATCAATTCATCAATCTTTATGAGAAGCAGTTCTAACAACAGGAGTTGTGCATATTGCAAGCATATTCTGGTTCAATGATTTTTATGGCAAATAGAAATTGACTTGTCATTGCCCAGAGCAGAACTCCATACAGTAATCCAACATAGTGCCTAAGAAAAGTAACTCTACCTTATCTCATTTTTAGCTCACCTGACAACAAGTGATAGCTGAATGTCTGTGGTACGTCCCTCCATCCACAATTAGTTTGTTTACACTCTAGCATCTACATTTTTTTAAACAAAATGATATTTGAAAACAATATATGGCCACAAGACTGCAGATTAGGACTTTATCGGATCAGAACTTCCTGGATTATGACCCCTGACTTAACAAGAAATGCTATATGCAACTTTTTTATGCTATAGGATCTTCATTTATTCTAACAATATCTACAGAAATGTCTTGGATGAGTTAAATTATGGACTTGATCAGGATTAGTTCTAGTTATGACCCCTGATTTAACAAAAATTGAAATATTTTACTATGCTTGCACTTGGCACCATTTTCAACAAGACTTGTCACTATATGTGATAAATACCCTGGAAAGACAGCTTCATCAACTGAAGAAGTTAGTAATAACAAGATACCTTGCAAAAAACTGGCAATAACTCGATAATTTGTCAAGACAGAGTTATGGTTCATGTACACTGCAATTCCTCTCATTGTGCATGACTATTGTAAGAAGTTGTATCTAATTCCAACCGGTAGTTTTCAAGTTGTGATCCAGACAAGGAAAAATAACAAAGGAATAACTCTGTAATGACTCGAGGTAAGAGTTATGGTTCTTGTACACTGCACTTTCTCTCAATGTGCTTGACCATTCTATGTAGTTGTATTGAATTCCAACCAAGAAAAAGTAACAAAGGGCAATAGCTCCGTAATTACTGAAGGTAGAGTTATGGTTCATGTACACTGCACTACCTCTAAATGTGCTTGATCATTGTATGAAGTTGTTTGTTCCAACAGAGTTTCAAGTGTGATCAGGACAAGGAAAAAACCCCTGAAGTCAAGATGGAGTTATGGTTCTTGTGCCGCACCCCCAATGTGCTTGAACATTGTATGAAGTTGTAATTCCAACCAGTAGTTTTCAAGTTGTGATCCGGAAAAGGGAAATAACTCTGTAATAAGTCAAGATGGAGTTATGGTGCTTGTGCACTGCACTTCCTCTAAATGTGTTGACCATTGTATGAAATTGTATTGAATTCCAACCAGAGTTTTCAAGTTATGTCGGACAAGGAGTATAAAGGGCAATACTCTGTAAAGTCAGATGGGTTATGGTTCTTGTGCCTGCATTTCTCAATGTGTTGAACTTTTATGAAGTTGTATTGATTCCACAGAGTCTTCAAGTTACCGGACAAGGAAAAGTATCAAAGGGCATACTCTGTATAGTCAGAGGGTATGGTTCTTGTGCACTGCACTTCCTCTCAATGTGTTGAACATTTTTGAAGTTGTATTACACGGTCTTCAAGTATGCTCCGGACAAGGAAAAGTATGAAGGGAAACTAAATGCTTGAGGAAGTTATGGTTCTTGTACCGCCCATCTCAGTGTTGACCATTGTATGAAGTTGTATTGAATTCCAACCAGTAGTTTTAAAGTTACACTCCGGACAAGGAAAATGCAACCGACCACACGACCAACCACTGGGTGACTCCTATATCCCCGCCCCCTCCCCAAAAAAAAATAAACAAAAATTGAGGGGGTATAATAATCCTAATCATTTTACAGAGAATGTGTATGACAATAAGATCTCAGATGATTTCAATTATGGACTTGTTGGGATTAGTTATGGCCCCTGATGTAACAAAAATTGCAATATTTATGCTTGCGCTCTAGTACCTTCATTTCGTCAAAAATCATTATCATATTCACAGCAAATGTGTATGACTGTAAGATCTTGGATAAGTCCAATTATGGGCATGGACGGTTAGTTCTTACCGAGTTACGGCTCTTGTTTGAACAAAATTGCAATATTTAACTGTGTTTACACTTAGTCTCTAGCACCTAGTCTCTAGCACCTTCGTTTCTTCAATAATCCTTATCATATTTACAGAATATGTGTATGACTGTAAGATCTTGGATAAGTTTAATTATGGGCTTGATCAGATTAGTTCTTCCAGAGTTATGGCTCTTGTTTGAACAAAATTGCAATATTTAACTGTTTACACTCTAGCACCTTCGTTTCTTCAATAATCCTTATATTTACAGAGAATGTGTATGACCATAAGATCTTGGATATGTTCAATTATGGACTTGATTAGATTAGTTCTTCCAGAGATGTGGCACTTGTTTGAACAAAATTGCAATATTTACTGTGTTTACACTCTAGCACCTTCATTTCTTCAAAAATGCTTATCATATTCACAGCGAATTAATATGACCAAAAGATCTCCGATTAGTTCAATTATTGGCTTGATCTGATTAGTTCTTCCAGAGTTATGGCTCTTGTTTGAACAAAATTGCAATATTTAACTGTTTACACTCTAGCACCTTCGTTTCTTCAATAATCATCATATTTACAGAGAATGTGTATGACCATAAGATCTTGGATATGTTCAATTATGGGATTAGTTCTTCCAGAGTAATGGCCCTTGATTTAATGAAATTGCAATATTTAACTGGGTCTATACTCCAGCACCTTCCTTTCATCAATCTTGCTTATATATTTGGCATGTAGCAGTGCTAAGTAGACCTCTACCAAGCTTGTTATAATATTACCCCTGGATTCAGAATTGACCACATCCAGGGTGTCACTGATTTTCATTAGACTTGCATAGGAACATCTTTAAAATTCTTCTTCTCAGAAACCACACAAGACATTTGGTATGTAGCATTGTCAAGTGGACCTCTACAAATTTTGTTCAGATCATGTTCCTGGGGTCAAAATTGACCACACCCACTGGGGGTCCCTTGTCTGTATATAGTTATAGGAATAACTAGCTAGCAACAGTTGTTTGGCAATCACTGACTTTTGAGTGATCTGGTGAGCTCCAGTGACCTTTCCAACTCATTGAAGCGTTTTTGGTCTGTAGCAGACAGTAAAATAAAGGGCTTAAAATTGTTCATATTTGTTTTGACCTAGAGTATCAAGTTGTTGCTGTATTGATGAGATGCATTTGTTTTTGACCATAATAAATCCACCACCTCCTTTACCTGCGAGCCTATCTTTGCAAAAAGGGATGTAACCTAAAGTTGATGGGAAATGTGGTCTTTGGTAAGCCAGGACTCAGTTCCTACATCTGCATTGTGAGTATCAAGCAATTCATGGCTTTGTTGACAATGGATTTGCAGTTCAGATACACAACGCGATTAAATTGTTTGCAACTAATATCAGCGATGATCTGAACCACTCAAGGAATTTTTGACCACAAAACACAGGCAATAGTGTAATCTAGTGTATTTGAAGGACCACAAATATGAATTACTTGGCAGATGTTCTTCGGCTTGTTACTTAGCAAAACAGGGTTTATACAGTCTTCACCCAAATTGAGAAATTTTGCCTACATTCTCGTTCAAATTGGGAAATTTACCAAGAAATTTGCTAACGCTTAAATTGAAAGTCACATTTTGTACACTTTCATCTGGTCTAGATAATTATGTAAGCCAAGCTGCCATCCTTCCATCAGTAGATTTAAGTTCTTTGATGAAAGTTGTTGGCCTCTTATTATGTCATTTGGTCAGGCTGTCCTTTCCAAACATCCAATGCTGCTCAATAAACCACAGAATGGTACTTAGTACATTACCCTATACACCTGACCACTATTAACGTGTTTCTCCTGTAAACCAGGTAAGAGTTAAAATCCATACTTCACACCGGAGCAGTATAAAATTGAAACACCTCGATACAATTCTTACCCTTTGGTCACTCAAGCTAATAACTAAGTCAACAAATTCTGTTTTATAAATACTTTATTTGCTTGTAATGGAGGTATTAAATATAAGCAGTAACAGATATGAAACACAGAAATCAATGTTTTGTGGTTCATATCAGTTTTTTCAAGGGGTTCGTGGGATGTTAAAAATATTGAAAAAAATAATTGTTATTGCACTTTTTTACCAAAAGTTCCGATACCAAAACCTTTCCAGAATCAATTTTCATTTCAATTTTGTTTCCACTACTTTTATCTTGCAATAAATTGTGCAGCTAACACCAAAGAAATTAACATTTTACAAAGTTTAAGTATTATAACAAAATAAGTGTTCAGTATGAGCCTTTAAAGCCATGCACAGCATAGCTGCAAGTATGGTTCAGTTAGACGTTGGAAACAATTAGAATCCCCTTGCTTTGCCTCACTTGGCATTCACTTGAACAGTTTGTTTCACGATCTTAATTATCAATCTTCATTCAAGTATTGGTTCATCTGTGTTGAGCTTTTTTTGCATGAAGGTGTGTAAATAGCAAGCTGTTGAAATATGCATTGATGATGTTGTCTTCTTTCGTCAGCAGTTGATTACTGAAAAGATAATATAGTACAATTTTAGAATGAATCAAGATACACCAGTCATTTTTATTATTCTAGAGGTTTAACTCTTGTATCAATCTATAGGCAGTTATTTTACCTAGTTGCTGATTCTGAAAAGGACAGTATCAGTATTGAAGGCCCATCCTCCATAAAATCCTTCCAGCTTTCTTACAAAGACATGTGGTCCATAGCAGGGCTTGAAAATATTACCCTCAATCAAAAAGAGGTCGACAAAGTATCAAGCTAGGGAGGCAGTCGTAAAATTCAAGTTAAAATTATTTTAGTACATGACACTGTGCCTCAAAGTTAAAACTAAAACATGAAATTGTGACACAGTTTTGTCTTTAAATATTTAAAAAAGTGAAACAAAATTTTAACAATCTAAACCAAAAACCGTAATCTAAAAATCTTGTAAAATTATTTTCATTTTTATCTACAGTAAACTCCGTATATAATGAATATGGATATAGTTTACTTTATATGACAAGAGGGGCCATAGTGGCCGTATATCACTCACCAAAGTACCAGTACACTTACCTAAGGAAATGGTCAATTTTGACCCTAAGGACACGATTTGTACAACCGCTAGACAATGTTACATACTAAATATCTTAGCTCTAAGCCTTGTCATTAAGGAGAAGATTTTTAAAGTTTTTCCTATACCAAATGACCGGCTAAACACTGTTACACACTAAATATGTAAGCTCTAGACCTTGTGGTTTAGGAGAAGATTTCTAAAGGTATTCATATATGTACATTTGTAGCTATGTAAAACAAGTGACCCCCTGGGCAGGGCCAATATTAAGCCCAGGAGTATGATTTGAACTTGTTAGAGGTTCACTACACAATGCTGTATACTAAATATCTTATCTCTATGCCTGGAGGTTTTCGAGAAAAGAGTTTAAAAGTGTTTCCTATATTAGCCTATGTGAAATCAAGTGACCCCCAGGCAGGGTCAATTTTGACCCAGGGGTCATAACTTGAACAAACTTGTTTGTGGTCCACTAGGCAATGCTAGTACTAAATATGGGCCTTGTGGTTTCAGAGAAGGATATTTGAAGTCTTTCCTATTTGTTGCCATAACAACCAGATTTCTGCATGGAATGGAATTCTTTGAATAGTTTTGGTAAAGCTTCATGCAAGGAAAATTTCTGCCTAGTTTAATCCTCCCCGCGCTGTGCTTTCTGAGGAGATGTCTTTTAAAGCAAAATGTTGACAGACAATGGACAATCATCCATCCTAAAAGCTCATCCTAGGTTAGCTAAAAATGTTATATGGATGTAACAAACTGCGGATATAAGGAATACCTTTAAATGGTCCAAAGGAGTTTGTTATAAACAGTGTTTTCTGTACTAAAAGGGAATTACCTCAATACTGAACTTATCTCACATGTTTTCAAATCATTCATTGTATTTTTAACCACATAAACTAAGCTATTGCTAATGAACAAATCTCTTAACTCAGACAACTGTTTAATGAAGTTTTAAACTTTGAAGTGTCACCCTACTCAATGCTTGACCAACTGAGGATCCAAAAATAGCAGCAATGATGCCTTACCTAAATATATATCTTGTCAAATGCAATTTGATAAAGTACGAGATATACCTGGCTATGACTAGAAGGTACATCTACAGATTTGCTAAAATATTTTGATTTAGTCCTCTGCAATACTTACACATTTTTCTTCTTCGAGTCCTAATTTTATTCCATATAGAGTCATTCCCATGCCATCTTCTGACCAAACACCAATTAAGGGCGAGCTTTTGGCTTCTTCAGGGTCGAAATGCTCACCTGAGAAAATAAATATATAGACTCAGTAAGACCAATCATTCTATGAAGTTTGAAGACTATGGGTTTTGTAGAGATACTGAGTGGAAACGATTTTCAAAGTTTGGATCACTGTGACATTGACCTTTGACCCATTTACCCCAAAAACAGTTGGGATGGTCTACTCGGTAAGAACATTCTCCTACAATTTTGAAGACTTATGGTGAGCATATAGATCTCAAGATATTGAGCTGAAAAGATTTCCAAAGTATGGATCACTTTGAACTTGACCTTTGACCCACTGACCCAAAAAACAACAGGGATCATGTTGCAGGTTGCAGGCAACGTTGTGAAAAAGTTTCATCAAAGGCAATAGAAAATTTTTAATTGTAGAGTGTTCTCAAAGAAAAGCTAACACAGGTCAGTGACCTTGACATTTGGGCCACCGACCCCAAAAACAGTACGGATCATCTTCTTAGACCAATCATCCAATAAAGTTTGAAGACTGTGGGTGATGTAGGTCTCAAGATATTGAGTGGAGAAGATTTTCAAAGTTTGGGTCACTGTGATCTTGACCTTTGACCCACTAACCCTAAAAACAGTTGGGATGGTCTACTCATTAAGACCAATCATCCTACAAAGTTTGAAGACTATGGGTCATATAGATCTCAAGAAATTGAGCGGAAATGATTCTCAAAGTGTGGGTCACCGACCTTGTCCTTTCACCCCCAAAAATAGGGATCATCTTCATGTTGCAGGTAACCTCGGCAAGTTTCAAGAAAATTGTGACCTATCGTTTTATCAAGGAAACGCTACTGTCCGTAACTGTGATCTTGACCTTTGACTCCCAAAAACAATAGGGATCATCTACAGCTTTCAAATAAGACTTTTTCCAGTAGAGCTAGAAAATCTAAGGCAAGCAGGGGTATAAATCTTCTAAAACTTCGATCTAAACTTAAGGTACAAATGGACAAATTTCTGTCAAAAATCGAAACAGAACTATAGATTGCTTTTCACAAAAAAACATGTCTCCCACCACTTTGACCTTGACCTTTGAGCTAGTGTATCTCCTATTTATGATATGCACAACTAGACTTCATAATGATATTTCCTGCAAAGTTCAGTTTAAGGAAATCCAGCAAGGGTTTTGGAGATGAAGCCAGACCAGATGTGGGGTTTTGGGATTCCTGTGACCTTGACCCTAAATTATAATATGCACAGCTAGACTTTATACTGATGCTTCTTGCAAAGTTTTATGAAAATCCAGCTGAGATTTTTGGAAAAGCGTGGGCAAGATTTTCGGTTTTCAGCCCGTGACCGTAACCTTTGACCTGGTGACCCAAAATAACAATATGCACAACTGGACTTCATACTGATGATTCCCCAAAGTTTTACGAAAATCCAGCAAGGGGTCTTGGAGAAGAAGTGTGAACTATTTTTTCGGTTTTCAGGTCCCTGTGACTTTGCCCTTTGAGCTAGAGACCCCACATATATGTGGGTATATTACCTGCCTCAAGCTGACCACATAATATCATCCTCGCTGAATAGCCCAGGTAATATCAATCTAGGCAGGTAATATATCAACACATACCACGCCATTAAAAAAAGAGAGTTTATTTTATAGCGTATAATGTATTGAGGGACACTGTTTATTACCTGTATAAACTGACGCATCCTCAGACCATTTGTCAAGAAAACTTTTCAATTTGGATTGGCAACACTTTTTGAATTCATCACATTTTGCTTTGTCTTTTTCTTGGAGAGCTGTTGCTGTACTGCAAATAAAACAGACAATGATTTAAAGAACACATTACTGAGCTTGACATAAACAATCCATTTGCAGCATTACCTGTGATGTTTATTGATCTGATTTGCAGACTGATATGACTTCAGCATATAGGTATTTTATGTTTATGAAAAAAATATGTTCGCCAGGGAAGATTTCTTTTTCGCCACTGATGTTTCCTCCCGAAACCCCCCCACCCCTTCCACCGTTTGTGAATGTGGCGAGTTTCAATAAAAAACTCTGATCATCTACTTACTATGACCAATCATCCTTTGAAGTTTGAAGACTGTGGGTCATATGAATCTCAAGTTACTGTGTGTAAATGATGTGTGATGGACACATAGAGAGACGAGCCTGGCAAAAACAGTATGTCTCCCCAAAGTCCAGTGAGACATCATTATCAGAGCCCACATGACAAGATAAGCATGATAATTCAACACCAATTAAATATTTACATATTTCAAACAAACCACATATTTAGGTAAATTACTCTTTGAGTTTTGGTGTCCAGCATCAAAAGTACTGTCTTTGCATCTCTTCAATAAAACCTGGCTAGAATCATAGACTGACAATTTCACTAATCACACATCTGGCATACATGCTGCTATCATGTTTCTTAAAATATCCAAACCATTTCGAGAAGTAAAAGAAATTACTTTTTAGCCCACTTCTTCAGATAGCTTTGAAGGAATTTCTTGGTGCAAAAGAGATCTGACCGATCCTCTAGATTGTTGTTGATAATGATGTCAATGCCGGACTTAACCTGATCGCTGTCTTCAACTCCTTCATCCCCACCATCTTCTTGTGAAGGGTTTCCTCCAATAAGGTTAGCACTGATACCTCCACCCATCTTTTTTTGTACCATCTACAATTTTATCACAAAAAAATGCTATCAAATATATAAATTGTATGCGAGTATAAGCCCAAAATATTCTACAATGCTATAACGGTATTACCAAGACTAAATACATTTGCTTCTGATATACAAGTTCTTGGTCAGAATCTTCAAAACTGACCAATATGAAATGGATCTTGTTGCCACCCTGTCATGCCATTCTGCGACCCTTTCTGTAGTTTTTGGTGTTTCAGTACCAAACAAATATAGCTGTCAGTAGGACAGCATACTTGACTTTTCTCAGTGCTTGCCAATAAAACCAATCTCTGGCAGTAAAAGGCAAAACAAAGATCTGTATATACAATGGCAGTAAGTAGCAAGATTCTAAGGCAAGAGTTATCTAACTTGATTGTTTGATATCCCTGAATACTACAGCACAGTTTAAATTAACACTTTAAATGTTGATGACATGCCAGTTGTTGCACACAAGACTAACTAGGAGACTTTAACTAGGATTCTAAGTACAATCAAAAAGATTTTCACAGAGTTATCTACTCTTGCGTACAGATAGATGTAATAACAGTACATAAGTATTCCAACCTTCTCAAATGGTTTAATCATCAAGTGGACAAGTACCAAATAGTTTACAAGTTTCTCGGTTGATGTAAATGGAAAGGGCCATAGTTCATATGAAATCCTTGTCAGAGTTATCTTCTCTTGCCTACATTTGGGGATCATGATGGTAAACAAGTATTACAACTTTCAAAGTAATATCTCAAATGGTTAAGTCAACAAGTGGACTGGAACAAAAAATTAAACCGAGAATTTATTTGATAAAGGTCCTAAACTTTAAAAAATATCCTTGACAGAGTTACGTTCTCTTGGCTACAGATGTGGGTTATGATTAAGTATTCAAAGTTTCACAGCAATACCTCAAACGGTTAACTTGATAAGTTGATTTAACCAGATTCAATGTATTTTCTGAGTCAAAAAAGGGCTATAATTCTAACAAAAACCTTCACAGAGTTTTGTACTCTTGCCTGTGAATGGAGGTAATGTTGGTCAAAAAGTATGGTAAGTTTCAAAGCAATATCCATAATGGCTTTGAAACGAAGTCAGTGGGGTCGTACCAAAAACTTAACCAAGTTCAATGCACTTTTCAAGTCGAAAAAGGGCCAAATTCTGACAAAAACCTTGACAGAATAAAGTTCTCTTGTCTGTTGATGGGAGATAGCGATGGTAAATAATAATTTAAGTTTTAAAGCAATACCTCCAATAGTTTTGAAAAAAAAAATGGAGTGTTACAGAAACACTTAACCATGGTGTGACACCAATGCCAACACGAAGAATAGCTCCCTTTTTCTTAGAAAAGTCGAGCTAAAAAGGAAAGTTTAGAAATCTTTTAGAAGCATTGATCATCTATTGATGCAAAGTTTATCATCTCTGAATACAATACATGTACCTACCTTTCCTTGACATTTGACAAGGAAATCTTCATCCTCAGTTTCTATTCTGAAGGCATCACTCAACAGTTCATCACCTGTAATAGTAATACCATAACACCTCTTAGAACTGATCAATTTCTTGTTATCTTAATTTTCTAAAGCTGCTTTAATTAAAGCTAGAATGGTATCTGAAATGTTGTACTATGTAGTATCCATCATAATTAAATTATATCCTTTAGACACCTGTAGTGTAAACGTATACGCAGGCTAAGACAGGTTTGTCTTTCCATAGAAGCTACAGTTACAGTATGGAACATGGTTGTTTGTACGACAACTCGGACGTACTAGGCTATGCAGACACTTTCAGACAATCTTGAAATGGCTGTAGACACATTTTTACCGGTTTGAAAACTTCCATTTTACCCTCTTTCGCAGACAGGGCCCTGTGGGAATGTGTCTGACCACACGCAAATACTTGTTCGTAGACATAAAGCAGACATGTCTTGCTAAAACCCAGGTATATTGGCATCTCATGAGAACGCTTAAAATTGACCTCAAGTCCATGACAGGGTGGCCCCTGCACTTCTGTATGCAGGCTGTCTGCCCAGTGTGTATGAAAATATGACCATAGCTCGAAGGATATAGCATCAAATTATATTTCAGTACAATTCCAGCATTCATTCGAAACAAGCAAACAAACCTACATATATCACAGAACAACAACCCTATTGGCAAGTCTTAATATTTTCTGATTTATAGCTACGTGTACATGTAGCTTGACTAACCTTAATTTTTGTTCTTATTTAATAAAACAAATCTGTATGAAACTATTATTATTTAAAAACTACAGAAAATGCTTGATGTCATTTTATTGAATCATTTGACTTTCATCAACTGGAAAAACTACATTCATTTTATGTGCATGTTAAATGCTATACATTAAATTTTAAAATATACATTAAATTTTGTAGTCTATATACATTTCATTTAAATGTTCTGTGTGATTATGTGAATATTGAGAGAAAACAAGAGCTGTCCCCTCCCAAGTGACGAATGCCCCGAAAGGGTGCCTCACGTCTGTGTCCTCTCCATGTGCTCAATAAATGTGCTACGTAATTTTAAAATCCTTCCATGCATGACAGAGTAATCATGCATACAGTATTCCATTACTTTAAACACTAAGTGTGACCTTGACCTTTGAGGTAGGGACTTGGGTCTTGCATGCGACACATCCGCTTGATGTGCTAGACTTTGTCACAGTTTTTTAAAATCCTTCAAAGCATAATAAAGTTATAGTCCGGACACAAATGTATGCATATATACAGGATTCCATTACCTATAAACTCTAAGTGTGACCTTGACCTTTGTGGTAGGGATGTGGGTCTTGCACGCGACACGTCGTCTTGATGTGCTAGACATTTGTGCCAAATTATTTTAAAATCCTTCAAGGCATGACAAAGTACAGTCCGGACACAAATGCCCCCCCCCCCCCCCCCCCCCTGTGCATATATGCTTATATAGAGGAATCCATTACCTTCAACTCTAAGTATGACCTTGACCTTTGAGCTGGGACGTGGGTCTTGCACACATGTCCCCCTTGATGTGCTAGACATTTGTGCTGAGTTATTAAATCTTTCAATGCTACAAAGTTACAGTCCGAACACAAATTTTTTTATTTTCTCTTTTTGGAGAAACTACCTTCAAACTTTAAGTATGACCGTTGCCATGTTTAAAGCTGCTATGACGGCAGACGGCCATTAAAATTTCAAAATATACAATTAAATTTTGTAGTCTATATAGCATTTCATTTAAATGTTCATGTGTGATTATGTGAATATTTGAATGAAAAAAATTAAATAAATTAATACAGTGGGGGCGCTTGGGGGGGAGAGGGGAGGGGGTGTTTTTTTTTTTTCCCCCCCCGGGGGGCAAAATAAGGCAATTACATTGTGCAATTTACATCGTTTGTGCAACAGTTCTGGCATACAAAAAACACGCAGCAACAGTACTTATATTCATGGAAATACTACCTTAGAAAAGTTCAAATTTGGGGGCATTTGACACCCAAAAACAAATTGAACTCAATTTCAGAAAGCTTAGTACTTAGAGCACTAAGTAATACTTCATGTGTACCTGTTTATAGTTGTGCAACGATATATAGAGGACAATTGTTGGTTTTGGTGGTAATATCACATTATAATTTCACTGAGTGGGCACCAAAAGTGATATTTTTCGTGAGTGGCACAGCCACAAGTGAAAATAACTACTTTTGGTAATCATGAGTGAAATTAACGTGATATTATACCGATACCAACATTTTTTCTGTTTATTTTATGGTTAAAACTCTACTTTTATTGAGTTTGTTTCTATAAAACATGGAAAATCGCGAGAAACGTCATCAGAAAACACAGCACAAATGATATCATTTTAACGACGTCATCGTCGAATGGTCTCCAGCATTAATTACGCTTGGTATACTTTTTGACGTAAATCCGGGCTAAAGATTTCAAAAACAGTGATATTACAAACAGTAGCAAGGAGACGGAGCAGTATCGAGATCAACACTCTAAAACATTGTTTGTGAAAATTAGAGTGACTTTGTTTTCGCTTTTCTATGAATTTTGGCAAAATGGCTGGGAATATGGCAACTATTACGCCCACGTCACTCTCAAACATGATCCCTGGTTACATCAATATATCGCAATATGGCTTTGACCATATCGTTGCACTCCTACCTGTTTATGTCTGTTGTCAACTTATACAGAGCATCTACCTGTGCAATACAATGTAATGCTAATACAGATGTGGTAGTTTACATGACTAGCTCAATTTTGTGCATAAAAAACATACAAATTTACCTAAATGGGAACACTGACAGATTATAAACAATCTAGATCTGAATGTCATGCAAATCTCTGTTATATCACTTCTCTGACAAGAAGTACTAGGAAAATGCACATGTGCTAGACACAAACTTTTTGTGGCAAGATACAACTATTGCGTAATTAAATAAGAAAAGGTATCCAACACAGTCAAAACAGTCAAGTTGATTAAGTTAACCAAGAAAACTGCTTTACCAAACGACTAGATCATTATTATCTCCCTGCCTCTTTGTGGTTGGTAATTAGAATTATTTATGTAAGAGATGACAGTTCACATGTGTATAGATGTCAAATAGTTCCAACATGCAAAGTTTCTCCAAAATACTCTGATATTGTATGCATGTCATTCTAGGTGTTCAAACAATACATGTTTAGTTGTTGTTTTTTTAATACACAGATTAAGTTTCTTTTTTTTTTCATTAATACACAGGAATAGGAAAAATGTTTACATACTTTCATTAAAGACCTTCTTTTTCTGTCAGACCGCGAGTCTCAAGGTTTTCGTGCAGGTTATTCTACAATTGATAACGGTTATACTTGACATTCCCTTGCTCATAAACATCTGTTTAAAAAATGTAAAAAGTGTCGTCTTTAAAAAAGCTTTTGATAGTGTCCCTAGAAGCCAAAGATGCAAGGAGAATGATTTTGACTGTTTTTCTTTTAAAACATACTTGTAGATTTTGCTCAATAGAAGTTGTAAGGGTAACAGTAATTATCTTTACATAAAAGTTATACCGGTATCCATCAGGGCTTCCGTTAAGCGGCGTCCGGTCGTAAAATACGCCATAAAATTGGACCAGTACGCCAATACACAAGACCCCCGGCGTACGCTTGACTTCCTTAAATTTCCGAGGACGACAAAATCGCCGACCCGTAGCGTCGAAACAAAATAAAAATGGAACATTTTCACGATTTCGGGACCGCCCACACGTGATTAGTCACGCTATTCGTTCACAATCGGCAGTATTCGATTCGCTCTAGAACGACGTAAACTCCGCCCCCAGCAATTATCGTGGGCTGTGATTGACAGATGCCGTGTTTCGTCAACGTAATTACCCGAGGTGTCGCACGCTTTTTTTTGAAATGATACGATAATTAGGGCCAATTAACAACATCTAATGGAGGCATAATTTTACTTCGATTACCGTAAACAATATTAGGCCTAAAAAAAAAATAGCTGTGTTTCTGGTGGCATGGCCAAAAAAAGAGGGTCGGTAGGTAGGGAATTTTTTTTTTTTTTTTTTTTTTTTGTGGGTATGTATTGTTAGTTCTGCAAGTGGTGTTTGCTGCATATAATTGTTAACACCCCTTCACTTTTCATTTGTACATCTAAACTTGTTACTCATTTGACTATATTATAATAAAATAAATAATACATGAAATATACAAGATTAATCTGTGTTTTAAATTTATCTTCTTTCATATATAGATTATGAATTTATGTATTATATAAACCGACAACATTTTCATATTAAATCTTTATTTTCAAGTTTGTGTTTATATTTGACTATCATACATATCTTTTTTTACACTACTTAAAATATTATTCACAGAGACTAGGAAATGTTTTAAACAAGAACAGATTTTGGCTGAAATAATCTCAATTGAAGACTGACAAAGACAATCATGACAGCAAACTTTTGTTTGAGATTTGTTGTGTAAAAATTGTAATTTCAGGGGGTGGGGGTAAAAAAACGGGGTGTTTCAAATTGAAGGGTCATTGATTCTTCAGTCTTAAATGTTAAAGTTCAAAATCAAATTTAAAGAGTAAAGGTGAGAATTTTTGGGGTTTAGCTATGGGCCATAGGGTTCTTATACTCTAGGGTTGCATATTATTTTTCTTTTTTGTCTTGCAGCTTGTAAGTTATATTTTCTAATACTTAAATTAGGTAGCTGCTAATCCCCAACCTAAGCTCCATCAGCTCAAAAATGAAAAATATTTACATCGTTTCCCGTTTGTCATATATTTTCGCGACCTCGCATGTCCGTGACTTCCTTCAAATTTTCGCGATTTTTACCGCTTTTAATACAATGAAATTTGTTCTGTTCAGAGTAGTTTCAGGGGGCTTTAATTAAGGTTGTTTGAAACGAATTTAGGAAGATCATTGTATTATTTTATCTGTCTTTTTCATGAGGGATGGAGAGGCGCTGAATAATGCCCCCATATATTCGTGTAGAATAAAAACCACGTCCAGAACAATATGCAAGTTAAACTTTAAACACGCAAGTCAGTATTTAAATATTGACAAAAAACAATGCAATTATCGTAACTTTGTTGAACTTACGTACGGCCGAGTTCAAAACGTTTTTAATGACACATGATTATCGGAGAACGGGTAATACTTAATTGTCTTTTGATCGCCCGAGGGCGTTTTGTGTTTCCGACAATCTGTGAATAACAATACACAGAGTCGTGTCAAGAACTTGTCACTGTCCACCACTCACTACTAATCCGTGTTACAAACACCGTTACAAAAATTCGCCGAGGTCTGTTATTTTCAGTTTCATGATTGTTTATCAATTATCACATTTGATAACGACCTAAACAGCGTCATGCTGTTTAACAGGTAGTGTCTTATTAGCTCCGCCTTCTTTCGTATGAATTAGCCACAGACGACGATCGATTTTTGACTGACGGCGAAATCGCCGAGACTTGTAATGACGCCGCTCCACCTACTTTCGTATGTTAGCCAACTGACGACGGTCAGTTTTTGATTGACACGGCAAAATTGCCGAGTCTCGTGACGCATAAGAGAAAATGCCCGCGGGTCAAATTGACAAACTGGACATTTTTTTGCGGGTCAAATAATGGTATTTTGCGATTTTCAGGCACTGAAAACGTTAAAAAAACTTTACGGTCGGCGGCAAAAAATTACGGTCGGTCGGGCCACCGGAAACACAACTCTTTTTTTAGGCCTTAATATGGCACGGTGTTGTTTGAAGATCCAAACATCTAGCGGTAATTTTGTCTACTCTATTGACGTCCTTTCAAAACTGTGAATCGGCGATTTTAGAACTTGATTTTAATGTCTCGTCGGTAATGCAGGTGTTCAAGTAAATGAGTAAATGCAAGTTTTGGTGTAAAATGGATTTAAAACAATCGTCATATTGTGCTTGTCTGCTGATATGGTACAACGTAGTCGTACTTTGTTTCATTTCGTCGTTTCGGCGCCGACCGAATCTAACAAACGTTAGCGTAATGAGGAGTTTGAAAGAACAGAATTCGCTTCCAAAAAACAAAAACTTTAAGGTTGAAAAGATATATTAAAAAAAAATTTTTCAGTCTGAGGGGAAAGTAGGCGGGGCCCTTTGGGAGGGAAATTTTTAGTCATTTTGCCAAAAAAGGGGACTTTTTAGAAAATGTATAAAATATAGATCTACTGTGTAAAAATGTAATAAAGAACAAAATCTATGAAGTTTGTTAATGACATTATTCTTTTGCCAATTATTATTTTTTTTAAATCTTTTGAACACCGTTTTCATTGAAAAAATAACAAAAATCGGGGTCGCGAAAATAAGTGACAAACGAAAAATCGGCGATATTCGGCTGACTATTTCACATATAAGGTATCAAATATCTGCAAGAAATGATTCTGAATCGTTTTAATTTATGAAAACTTACACGTTTTTATAATAGTTTTGGCCATCTCTTAAATAAATTAAAGATTTTTTCAACATTTTGACGCCCGGAAAAACACTGTAAATAAACTACAATAAAAAGTATAATATGTTGTTTTGTAAATGTATGTTTTAAGTACTTGTTATCTTATGCACTGAATAATTCAGATCTTTGGTCAAAATAAAAAGTTTTTTGCAGACAGGTTCTTCATTTTCATTTTTTTAACATTAAGTAAGGTATTTGATGATGATGATGATTGATGATGATGAAACGATGATGATGTCCCACGTTGTCCAATAGGTTCGCGTACTGAGGACTCCATAAAATTTTCACAGGGACTTCCAAATCCAGTTGCCTTGGAGTCAGGACTTCCTTAATTTGAAACTTAGTGGAAGCCCTGATCCATTATCTGACTAGAAAATCTGTCATACTTTTTCTTTTAAGTATATTAACTTGAAAATTATGAAAAATATACTCAAAACACTTCATATTTATGTAATTTATTGCCATGAGATTTTTTCACAACCGTAACAATGTTTAATTCATGTGTAAAAGGCTAGAACAGCTTTTTGTAACTGTCCGTAGTGTGTTGGATTAAAAAAAAACATACACAAAAAATACTGGTATGATTCCACCATCGTCCTTCAGAGAACATGTTTGGAAGACACATTATCTTGATCATGGATTATTTCCCGAGATTTTCTCTCATTTGGGAAATTTCAGCAAGAGATTTCAGAAAATTGTTGAAAGACTACAAAATGATATTATCATAGACCATACCTCTGAACCATTTTTGATAGTACTGCAGATTTGTCCTAAAAACGAGGGAGATTGGTTATTTTCGTGATTGAAAAATACTGAAATGAACAATTTACAATTACACATTTGATCAATTAATATCTGGATTTGTGTACAACCAGATACTCTGATTGGTGAACGAAACTAGTATCCGTTTACTATACACAAATCAGGGGATATAATTTAGAGACCTGAAAGAGGGATGTACCGTATTTCCCCGCCTATAAGGCGATCCGCTTATAAGACGACCCCCCTACTTTGCCATGGAAATTGTGTGGTTTTGAATAGACTCATTTATAAGACGAGGCAATTTTTTAATGACCCAGTTACTTTTTCTTCAAGTTCGTATGATTTCTAAGCTAATAAGTGAATTTTTTAATCGCCAATTTTTTTTGAGTATTATAAACCAATCTGTGTATTGTCAATTCGGATATTGATTTTTTTTTGACACTTTGAAAAGATAATTGCGTAAATATGTGCCATTGGCTAATTAATCAATTATGAAAACATATGACAGCTTGTATATAATTATTAAGAGTGCCGAGGATCCCCCAAAGTAGCGACAATTACGTCGTAAAGAAAAAAAAAAAAGGATCGAGATGGCAATAAAGTCAATAAAAAAATATTTTTTCATTCCCATTGTTACAATTTCTTGGGAGTTATCACAAAATGTTTGCAAAAAATAAGCAAACTTTCGTATTTATAATTAAAAGTTGACAAAACAACCGCGCGACGAATTTTACAAAAAAAATGTTCGGACTCTTGTCTAAGCCTCTCGCTCCTTAACGACGTAATTGCCACTAATTTGGGGTATCCTGGGCACTCTTACTAATTATACACAAGCTGCCAGATGTTTTCATAAATTGATTAATCAGCCGATGACACGTATTTACCGGACGCAATTATCGTCTCAAAGTGTCAACAAAAATCAATATCCGAATTAACAATACACAGACTAGACTGATTATCGGGTTTCTTTACAATAAACGCTGTGTAAACGCTTGATTCAGATATCAATTTTAGGCCGCTTATATCATACCGGAAAAAAAAACAAATATGACTGCACCACTTATTTTCGCAAAGTTTACCTTCAGATTCTTTAAATAATTGTAAATAGTGACATTTGCGATCGACAGCGGAGGTGAGTTAACACAATAACGTAATTCGCCAATGTACGGTACCGGTAATTGTTCGACTGTCCTCTGCACAGACACTCGTGGGACGACATTCGGTACTGCCGATTTCATCACAAATGTATGTAGGATTGATTTTTATTTTTGGTTGATTCTTGTGGCCTCGCTTATAAGACGAGGACCCCACTTTGAGGCAAAAATCGGGACTTTATTTCCTCGTCTTATAAGCGGGGAAATACGGTACTGCAAGATATGTTCATTTTTTGACTGAATTTCCTGTGCTTAAACCCAGTCCGTTACTACGTTAGACTGTTAGAGGTGGAAAGAGTAGACTTTTTAGGGACCACTTCAAGCACTACAACTACATAAACCTTGATAAGCAGAACCGTTTTTGACTCCGTTCAATACCGTTTCTTGTTTTAAAAAAATAGAGTAAAGTTACACTGTTACAGGGGAAAGTCAAGAAATTAACGCACAATTAAGAAAATGTCACAAATGTTTACTTCAATAATTATACATTACAATCATTAGTAAACGGGAATACAACAGGTCTACCTATGGGAGTACATGACCTCAAAATACACTCCCTTAAAACTTTTCGCATTTTCAGCAAATGACTCACTTTAAAATTATGACCGGTGGCACTGTAACAAGTCCGATAAACTGGTTTCCATCATAAATATCAAAGACGAATCTGAAACATTTTCACCAACTATGAATAAAACTACAATTTAAAAAGTCTAAAATTTGTATTACCAGTACACACGTCCTTGTAAATGAGCATTTTTAGAGGATTTGGTTGGATACAGCTCTATTGACAGCTGAAGTCTAATTTGACTGAACCGGAAAAGGAAGTTAGTTGGATCCTGTGCTTATTATTCTGCGGGTCCACTGTTGTCCTATTTGCGGGCCTATATTTCAGTGTGCTCTACACCATTTGTATATAGGTCCGTGGTATTGCGATATTAACAAGAGGAAAGTATTCTGATACAAGAAATACACCGTTAACGCGGTTCTTAAGAATTATTGAATATTCATTGGGCCACGGACCTTTATGTGTTTTAGGTCCGTGATTGGACCTTGGTTTTACAAAAATGCATGCAGTTTGCATTTGTACAGCAGCCAAAATACCCACTTATGACTGCAAGTTAACTACTACAAGACCTCATGCTGATTCCTGAGACTGTTGCAGCGTAAGCCATCGTAATCATGGTGGCCTTGGTCAATGGGCGAATAACATGGGGTATCACACATTAATTTCTGCTCTTTAGCTATACAAGTCTTCTGTATTTCTTTCATATCCATCTTTTTTACCCAAACCATCCGTCACGTAACAGTAAAGTGACGTACGAACGACATACGATGTAGATGTTTAATTTTCACAATACAGTATAGTGCAAGTTTTATTTTAAGTCGGCAAGTGCAAGAATAACAATACAAACATAAGCTCTGAAGAGTTTTTGACCGACTATAACATTAGAAAACAGGAAATAATAAATTTAAAAAGTAATTACAATATAATGTGGTAGACCATTTTAAATGTATTTCTTAGAGTAAGATATTTTTATAGCAAGCTAAAGTATGTGCTGGGTATGATAAATCTAGCCATAACAATAATAATGGATCTAATACATTCAAAAGGTGGTTAAAAATTAACCTTTTATATCAGCAACTTTTTTCACATATACAAGCATAAAGAATTTTAATATTTCATTATCAGTACTACAATAGAAAGAACACTTCCTACATATAAACAGGACAAACGCCTTTCTAATGTTGGTATGCCGATCAATGTTATAGTGTTGTAATATTCCACTTGCACATGCCATTGTTTTTTTTAAATAAATATTTTTTGTTAAAGAACATACACATGTGTATACGAGATTTGTATACTTAAGGAGTGCGCTATTAATTGCTTCTACGGTATCGACGTCTACACTCTGAATAAAATACAATCAGGGGCATTTTATTGCTCTCTTTGTTATACTTTACAAGACTTGTGCAACGACTCGTACGTACCGGATGAAGTGTTCATAAACTGGATTTATTAAACGTCATATGGAGTTTAAAACATCTAATGGCAATTATCAGGACCTGCCGTGGCGCAGTGTTAGCGCGTTCGCATCAGGATCGAAGGGCCCCGGGTCCGATCCCTACCATAGCCATGTCGGCAGTGTCCTTAGGTAAGACACAAATAATTCCACATTGTCTCTTACTTTCCGAGGTTGGTTCCATCTGTAATGAGTCTCGAGAGCGATTAATCTAAGTTGTTAGAACTTATTTCGCAATCGAGAATAAATAAATTAGTATAAATAAATAAAAAAAATATCAGGAACAGACTATGCATATCAATCATATTAATCATTATCTTATTATTATTTTATCTTTATCTTCTATTATTGTATAATTATCCTTTTACCATTTTATCATTATCCTTTTATCATTAATATACTTCAAACTTTTTATGGAGTAAATATCTTCATTCAAATGCATCATAAACTTAACAACTTTTCACTCCATGTACTTATCCGTTAAAATCATCTCTTATTGTGTTGCATTGTTTAATATTTCTCTTCCAAATCAGAAATATGCTTTCCTTACTAAAGATAAACTGTTACAAAAAGTTTATATTCTAATTTTCATGTACGATTCATACAAGAGTAAAATTACACATTTACACAAATTAAAAAAAATACAAACATTATACCTTGGCATATTTGTTTACCAAAACAAGCTTTGTCAACTAATAAAATGATCGTTTGGTTGCACGACAAGCATTATTATTGCTCTCATTATTGCTAGTGATTTTTGGAAACTTATAAGAAACCAAGAAGTGCCAAATGAGACGTAAACTCCATAAGCATGCTGGTCGTACAAAAATGAAATGACAGCTTATTTCAGGAATACTCTATAGACGGTTCCTGCTTATTTGTACAATTTGGTTATGATAAAAAAATTGAGAATACGTCGATTACTTTAATTAATCAAATATTAACACGATATTCAAACTAAGAATTTACTTAACAGTACTTTTTTATCATTTCATAATAAATGCATTACGGGTACGCTACACATGATTTTTTCCAATCAGCTGTAACTTTGGACCAGAGATGAACGATGCATGCTCCTTATACACTAGTAGTATCATGAATACCATCACGGCACCAATTTGATAATTGCATGGTGCTGTGTCGGCAGAGATTGTCTCGATGTCAAGCTAAAATATGTAAAACAAAAATTAGGTTTACTACATCAATCACCACTTGCAATGCAAATGATTTCGAGTCCAGGCTAAATGCATTTATTTCACTGAATTTATTCATCTTAAAGATAAAAGGAATATGTAAGCTTTTAAGAAAATCACTTCACCGGCCCTACCCTGATCCCTCATGCCCCTTCGCTGCAGTTTTCTTCGCCGTATTAAAAGATAACACATCCGTTATCTTATTGCATTCCTTTTTAATTTTTGCTTTGCCACCGTATGTTATTTTATACATTTAAATGCACACTGAATTGGGAGTATGGGAGTATCATCACTATTGTAAAAGGTTTAATGAATGCTCCATTATCTTGAGTGTATGTAATCGCCTGGCTTACAAGCAATAAAAGTATAACCTTATAGTCTGTAAAGTTGAGGTTGCTAAGTATCTTGTTGTTGTTTTCAGGAAACATTTATAAAAAAAGGAAAATGCGTTCAGCAGGCTGCGTGCTAAGAAAATTTTCATGGCTTCGTTTGGCGTTTCATTAAAACTTGCAACCGATTTGCAGAAAATCTTAAGCGGATGTTTGTAAAAGCATTTTGTCAGGTCAGTACACTGAATGTATATGTAAAACATTTAGTCTGGTTGATTAATTTTCGCGAAACATTTCCAGGTTAGATAAATATCGTAACACAAATTGTGTCCTTCAAGCTCACATCTGAAATAAATCCAATTCTCATCCAATTTGTTTATGAGTTTATTGTGATCAGCGTTGTCGAAAGTGACTTGCCTTTAATTTGACGTTTATTAAAAACGATGTCAGATATTCTTTTCTGTTACAACCTTAATTTATTTCAATTCACTAAATAAACATGATTTCTATATCTTTACTGTTAGAATTATCAGTGTCTGCACATAATCTTCAGTGTCATGAAGGGGTGCACTTAGGTCCGTCATATCCGCTTCCCAAACAGTTCTTTTATAAGGCTGGAGGAAGCTTAGCCCAACAATTTGTGCGCCAGGGCTTTTTGATATTTACGACGGCCGCCCTTCTGTAAAGACAGACATCTATGTAATATCAGTTTGTAAAATCGGTCGGTCTTGCAGTCGAAATATTGAGGCTAGAGGAAGCTAAATATAGACTGATAATGTCACTGATATATACACTGAACAAGCTCTAAACCGTAATAAGCAGAAGCAGAAGCAGAAATTGTATCGCCACTATAATATGTTGCTAGCTTTATTCCGTAGACGCATTCCGGAATCAAGGAATAGCCGCTCTTGACGGCATTTAAAGTAGTCTAAGCCTCGGTTTGAATTTGTTTTGACAGGTTCCGACAGAAATTTCTAAAAAAAAGTAGAAGATGCAAAAGCATGTAAAACCGTGATAAAGCGCTTGCTACTTGACAATATTTTATGAACTTAAAGGTGATAAGTACGTTTATTTGTGTTTTAGATGTAACTGATACTGATTTATTTCAGAATTCACGTTTGTCCTAAGTATTCGCGACCATTATTCTAAGTCTGCAAATGAGGTTTGTCACACATTGTGTTGTTGTACAATGTATTTCGTCAACTTTATTGCATATTCATACATTATTTATGTTCATCTATAGGCACAAAATCTTTAAGATGGAGGGACACAGGCATATTGGTGGGCAGTGGCATCAAATTGTATACATGATTGTTTCTTGGTGCCGCTAAGATTTTGTCCTGCGTTATGAAAATTTAGTGTCAAGAAAAACAGTAGTTAATTTTCAAAAGTTAGTCTAACATGAAAACTGAAAGCATTTGAGATATTCACCATAGATCTATATACTCCTCAACTGGATTGTCAACTTGCAAAAATCAATAAAATGATAATGTAAAAGAAGTTACAATTTTAGGAATAGGATATTTTCGTCTGTCTTCTGATTCATGATATTCCATAGGTTCAGTTTGGATTATTCAATTAGAATACAAACATAACAAACATGACAAAGAAAGAAAATATACAAACCATTGGATCCTTAATACAAGAAGAACACACTTGAATTCTTTTAAGGAAATTCTCTTCGATAAAGTTCAGTATTGACGACTGGCGGAAACTGATCTTTAATTCAGATAACCATGGGTATTTACGTCAGATGCAAAAGTCTTGCAACATATTAGAATTCAATGTTTTGTATGGGAAAATACGATATTCGCCAATCCATATGTATATAGGTCCTTGACTTCACAACTTTTGCATTGGGAAAATCCTTTAGATTATAGATAGCATAAAAGTTTTAAATAATTCAAAATTTCTGTCCTAAACATATCCAGGGCTCGATTTAGCACTGGACCGTTGGCCCGTGTCCAGTTAAAAAGCCCACGGTCCAACTGACCGTCCAGTAAACTGGTCCGCCGGTCCACATCAAAAATGAGATGACAATGGCACAAATCTTTGTTTGTCGGGGGTTTATAGAACAAATTAATAACGTGCTTTCTGATTTGTCACCGACACCCATCTATAACGAATTGAAATCGAGTTTTATACACCTCCAATCGCGCCAAATAGCGTGACTTAGAAGGGACTTCAAGTACGGAGAAATATCGCGGCACTTTGCGGGGGTTAATAAAATTGCCGTACTTGACGTGTGATTGAACGGGTTTACGATATATTAAATTTAAATTCTTTTCCAAAGATATTTATAAACGCGCGTTTTTTGTGTGTCTTTTATACATTTTAAATTGAAATTCATAGGCCAACCGACGTACATTTGTGTAGCGTTTTCGATATATTTTTTCAACAAAAATAAAACTTACTCGTAACATAATCGCATCCAAACTAATATTTTTATAATCCAAAGTCAACAAGTACTCCTACATGACTTAAACTGTCAAAATATATCTGTCTTTTTAATGAAACGTGCTTTACTAAGATCAAAGAAACTTGACTAGCGCCGACAAGCGTCGGCGATCTTCTTTGATCTCGTGACACCTGCGGCTTTATCTCTATTATTAACAGAAGTTTGCAGTAAAAATTACTTCATTCGGCAAAGGTTATTCATTTAAATGAATATAAGAAAATTGTTAGTTGAAAAATTCGACTGTCACAGTTGCTGAAAAAGAGCACAATAAATGGCAAAGGAAATACGGACACGCTGAAACTGGACGATTTTGTAACAAACAGATCAAATTACTCCGGTAGTTTTGTTTTAAATAAACAACATTCGGAACTATGTAATTGTTAGAGAAATAAGTTTTCGCTTTCATCAATCAGTGGTATCTCATAGCTTGGACTTGCAAACAATTTCAAAATTGAAAGAGTTAATTTTGTCATCCTTTATGACAGGCCATATTTTTCACACCTACCACGAGTGACAAATGCACAGTGGAAAATAAACATTGACCAATTACAGCGGATATTTCACGGAAATAAATATTTTACATATACATTGAGGTTCAGATAAAAATAATTTTTGAAACGATAATATCAAAAACGCAATAATAGTATAGCGGCCGCGGATTCGCAATGCAAATACCGCGGCGGCGATGTGTGAATCAATCCTTGGGTTTCAAAGAATCTAATTGTAACAGATCGCTTTTACAGGTGTATTTTATCAACATTTTAACTACATGATGTAATAAAAAAGTCCCTCAGAAATACGAAGAGAAACGCAATAGTCCCGCGATCGATATTTTCACTCAAAACTCCACTCGAAGTCACGTTATTTTTTAAAAATGTTTTTGCATAGTGAATTAATAGTTTTTATTGATACAAATATTTTGGTCCAGGTCAGTTGACCTCGGGCCAAGTGAAGTCTAGATGAGGTGGACCGAAGGTCCAATCAAGTTTTCAGTCCTAAGTCGAGCCCTGATATCTGTTATTGCCTTCCCAATATTGTATCAATCTTGCCAAGAAGTGATGCCATGGTGATATATCCTAATAAATTTCAATTATCATTTGTGTATCTCCTACCCTTGAATACCCTTGTTTCTCAGAGGATTTTGAAAGGTTTCTATAATTTTGGTCTGGGGTGCAGGAAGGGGGGAACCTGGGTGTAGCACCCTGCTACAATGCTGGAGAAAAATTCTTATTCTTCTGATAAAAGACTAAGTGTGTTATATCAAAAATATACTATTTCTTTTTCAGATCACATCTACATTTAGAAATACCAAGTGTCTAGAGATGTATGTTGGTGGACGTTAGCAGATCAGATGAATGACAGCAGAATTGACGTGACAGGCTCCCCATCCAGGGTTGGAAACTTTGTAATTGCATGTTCTCAAGAAGAAGAATTTGTTGTTAACATTCAGACAGACAGTTTAATCAAGTTTTTAGACAGTGAGCAGAACTCTAATTCTGGCATACTTTGTGATACCGATAAGTCATTCTTTCCACGAGCTTTCACAGATTTTGAGCAGATCGAAAAAGATATAACTTTAAGAGAACCTTCACATGTTGATAAGAATTTAACGTCTTCAAACACAAAAAGTAAAAGTCTGAAAGTGGAGACTATGGCTTCCCGGAGTAATGGGAGGTATGGAGGCAGTTTTCAGTCTGATGTTATTACATCAAATTCTCACCAACGATCTGGGCCTGATGGTAGCCCTGCTTTAGTACCTTCAAAATCCCAGGGGTTTGTGGCTTCCACCAACTTAAGTGAAACTGGTGAACTGTTTGCACCTGTGCGTACACTTACATTTTCAGATATTGATCAAAGTTCACAAATTGAAGATAGCTATGTGAATAATAGTAGACTTGTTTCTACTCCAAATAAATCTGACAGAAAAACAAACTATGATTACAACAGTATTCATGATGCACAGTTACAAAATACAGAAAATAAGGAAAACTTTCATAATGAGTATAGTGATTCCAGTGACTCGGATAATATGATAAATGGTATAAGAGGAAGTGAATCTCCTGTATTCCGTCAGCTAGAAGGGGAAGCTGACAATGATTTGATGAAGACTGGACCTTTTCATCCATCTGCACATGGACTGAGTAAGGAATTTATGGACAACTTTGTCGGTAAGACAGGTAATCAGGCAGCAATGTGTGATAATGCTGATATATTTTCACCATTGGGATCA
The DNA here is from genome assembly GCA_022818135.1 of Saxidomus purpurata. Lineage (NCBI taxonomy): Eukaryota > Metazoa > Mollusca > Bivalvia > Venerida > Veneridae > Saxidomus > Saxidomus purpurata. Next base: position 28,574,125 of record JAFMSR010000015.1, read on the forward strand.
AATCCTTTTGCTGAAAGACAGATACACAGTATCACCCCACCTTTACATTCCCCTGGACCAAATAGTCCATATGCTCAGAAATACAATTCCCCTAGAGGGAAAAAGTCACCCAGAATTGAAAAGTCACCCAGAGGACGACCTTCTCCAAAAGGTCAAGCTGAACCAAGGGATGATCCTGATGAAATCCAGTTTGATATGTCACCTACTAGAAATCGGGTTGATTTTCATACATTTGATAGAGAAATGTTGGCTTTAGGAAATCAGAATATGTATCAACCGAAGCATGATCATGGCCAAGAAAAATTCTATTTTGGACACCAAACATCTGACCACTGTTTTGTACCAATTGAGAAACAGTCACATAGTTTCAATCCAGCCACAGTTCCAAAGAATTTGAGTGAGTATTTTGAACAAGTGACAAGTGATGAATTTGCGATGAGTTCGAATAAACAGGGTAAATCTCATTATGAAAATGGGCAGAATGAACTTGAAAGCAGGCAAGGCGATGGGACAGATAATAATTTAGGTGATCATCCACAGAGACCTTATTCTAGTTCTGATAATGACAACCAGTTTTCTGCAGTTTCACCATCTTCTTTTGAGCAGAGATATTTACAAAGAACTCAAGTTTCAGTTAAACTTCCCCAAGCTACCTATGACACAATTTCTGCAAACTCTTCACATGATGAAAAATTTGCATCTGGCGATCTTGTATCCCATGAAATGTCAGATTTTCAACCAGATGTTGCAGCTCCCAGTGGGAAAAGTGGACAAGTGGCTGCAAGTGCGGAAAATTCTAGTCCAGGTAAAGTCATGGATCTTCTTCAGAATCAAGTCTCTAAGTTAAAAGATAGTCCAGAAGCTAATGATGGCACTAGAGATAGAGCGGTAAAGAATAAAGAAGAAAATATAGCTACCACCCACATGTCTGCTAAAACAAAGGATACAGATGATGTTAATCTAAGAACAAATTCTGCTGCAAGAAACGATCTACAGAATGAAGCAGATCAGCAGGAGAATTCAAGCAATCCAGGTCAGAGTGAACAAGTCGAACCAGCTGTTCAGACGGATGGAAAACAACTGGTTCAGATGTCCCAGAGTTATGTCACCAATGCTTCAAATCAAAACAATATAAATGCAAAACATTCACAGTCTTTCCAAGCTGGTGGTCAGACCCAGCTACCTGTCACTTCTCTGGCTACTGCAGGAAACTGTATCACAGAGAAATAAAACTACACAGAAGTTTGTTTCTAGTGCACCAAGTATGACAAAGCCATCATCTAATATCCAAAATAAAGAGTTTAAGAAACCGTTGGATGTTGCGCCAAAGAATCAAAATGTTCTCTGCTCTGGGGCGAGAAAAATGTTAATGAATGAAAATGGAGCAAAATTTAAAGTTTCAGACAAAATAAAGCCCAAATCTGTATCAACAGAATCTTTGAATAGTAAACAAAGAACTGCACAAAACCAATTAAGAAATGTGAATGCCAATACTAATCACGAAAATGTGTCCCAGTCCAGATATGGTGTAAACCAGTCTTCTGTAAGTCAAAACCAGGGAAACCTGAGCAGAAACCAGCAATTTCACAGCAGTCACGGTCAAGCAAGGGCTGATGGTCACAATGGAAGCATACGTAGCGTGGAAGATGACAGTCAAGGTCATGGGCGCATTGTTACTCAGGTAGAGACAACTAGTCCAGTGCCAGTAGAACAACCCAAGCAAAATATAAGATGTAGACAGGTAGGATTGCTAGACAGTTTTGCAATATATTACATTTAGATGGGTTTGCTTTGACCAGTAGAATTAATTGCCAGACTTTAATACATATTGGCTTGGGACAGACAGTTGCATTTTAAAATTTATATACACATGTATGCATTTTTTCTTACATTGCTCTAAATAACATCAGTAAAGGGTTATTAGTATGAACTACCCATTTATTTGATCTCATCTTACAAAATAATTTATACAAAAGTTGAGCAACAGGTGGGTTGATTGTGAGTACGGCTGGTAAAATAAGGCTATGCGGAGTTGTATTTAAAAAAGTGCTATTAATTACTGTAAACTTTATCAGTACTATTAATTAATTGTTATTCTGTGTTCCGTTGCAGTGTTGGCAATCGACCGGTCAATATGAGTATTGACCGGGCCAGCGGTCAATACTGGTTAAAACTGGTCAATACTGGTCATTACCGGTCAATACTGGTCGATTGAAAAATTATGTCTATTAAACACTTAAATCTTCCTTAAGTTACTATCTAATCTTTCATCATAACTTTATATCTTATTCATGTTAATTTAAACATAAAATAATTATATTAACCATTTAATATTTTGTTGAGAATAATGTTTTTCATTGAATCCAAATTAATTGTACTGTGGTCAATTCAAAACTATAGGTCTAAGAGACTGATTAACTGTCAGGAGGAATGGTATATTTGCTATCAAAACAAGTGGACCCCTTTGCAGAGGTGTTATTCACACCTAAGCTGCCCTGGTAGGAATTGACCTGCCACACTTCACAGTTGTGTAATTTCAGTAAGACAATGTCAACAGTATGTATACAGTTTAAGTAACATTATCAAGAAACAGCACTCAGTTCAAAGAGTGTTTTGTATCAATTGACCAGTACTGACCAAACACCCCATATTTACCTCACTACTGGGGTATGGAACAGAAGCATTAACTGAGCAATACTTTTAATTTATTTATTTGAATTCTTATATTTTATTTAATTGACTTCTAAATTGGATATTTTACCTAGGCACTTAAAGACAATATTCAATTGACCACCAAGAATGACCAATCGACTAATATTGGCCACAATAGACCTAAGAACCAATATTAACTTACATTGAATGGCCATTTTGGAGGTATTTACCAGTGGATTAAGTTGACTGTCATCTTTATCATCAATATGAAGTATTAGTTAATTTTTTGCATTAAAATAACTAAAAATTATCAAAAAAACATTCAGTTGTCCACCAATCGACCAGTATTGACCGGTATTGACCACTTTTGGAGTATTGACCGGGGCGGTTTTAACCGGTTAAAACCGGCGGTTAAAACCGGGGGTGGTTTCGACCGCCCAACATTGTTCCGTTGCCTGTTAATCATTATTTGTAGCACTAAGGATTAAAGAAGAGCAAAATATATAGAGTGGGTCAGCAATTAATTTATATTGGTCTTATTGAATTTATCAAGTTTTATGTTGCTTTCTTGCTAACCTCCTATGCAGCTTTCAGATAATCTAATAGAACTGCAGTAATAAGGCTAGTCAAATTGGCAATATCACTTTCAACAAGCACTTAGTAGCAGAGACAAAATGCTGTACATTTGTGTCTGTGTGCGCATTTGTTTTTGCTGTGTACAATTTATTTCCAAACTGTTATTTCCTAGAAAAAAAAGTAGAATATATGCTTTTGGTAACCATGAATTATTTCTGATGGATGTCATTTTGTATGCAAATGTTTGTAAGTTACATCTGTATAAACAGACATTGTCACCACACTGGTCACCATTTCTAGTGAGAGCCTTGTCGTGATTATTCATTTATAACAATGTTATAAATTAGTCCTGTTGCTTTAGTAAAATCTTGTTATGTTATCTCATACAGAAAACAAGGTGATAGGGTCATGGTGTTTCCATGTCATTTGTGTATCTATCTGTGTGAAGCCAACTCCCAAAATTGACCAGATTAAATTCTATTAGAGTAATAGGTCATGGACGTTTAAATCATAATTGGTAGGGATAATATTATTATTAAATCTAACTCAGAATTTTTTTATTGTATAGAAATGTACATGTATAACTGATAAATGAATATGATGATAGGGCTCCGGTATTGGGGACTCGAGTCTGGACCTTCAGGGTGTGGAGGAGGTCAGACAGCAGCTACAGGGGATGATGAGAATGTCCTATGATCGTTTGTCAGCTCAAGGTACGTTTTTCTTTCAGCCTTATTTATGACACTGTTCTGCCACTGTGGTTGAGAGGTTACAGGCGCTCACTTGTCATCACATTGCCTGTCATTCAGTCAGTGCCTTTAGTTTACATTTTAGAGATTTTTAAAGCCTTTGTATACATTGTAGACCATAATATGCTATTCCTTCTTTGTTTGCCTTTGTAAACTGTATAGACAATATTAGGTACTGTACTAACTTAAACATGTAAAGGTCCATTTTAGAACTTCAGTAACGTCTGTTGAGGTCAGCGAATGATGTCAGTGCAACACAGGGATGGGGGTAATTGAAAAAAGTAATTGTAATTGAATGTTATTAATTACAAAAAATAAAATAATTGGGAGCAATGTGTTGTTGGGATATTTTAAATTACATGTAATTGTAATTTATTGAATTACATTCCAAAAATATGCTAGGAGTATCAATAACATTTCAATTACATTACTTAAAAAATGTATCAAGACTATACCCAGAAAACTTAGTTTGAATGTAATCTAGATATTGTGGGCCCTGTATATCAGTTGTTCAATGCATGAAAGAATAAAAGAGAAACCAAATAAATAAATAACTAAATGCAGAATAAAAATAATGAAGAAATGAATTATTCACTGTTTTCCAGTTAGGTGCTAGGCATGAAGGTAAGCCTCTGGCAATTCTACCTGCAATTTTGTACCATTTGTATTTAATCTCAAGTTTAAAAAAAAGCTGCTAATTTTAGTCTTTCAACCCACACAGCAGAACAGTGTCAGCCAATTAAGTTATAATTATGGTATTAACATTTGGAAAGGAAATGTGTGAATTGTATTCTTCAATAATTTATTATTGCAAGGCTGACCAACTAAGCTTGAAACCTCAGACATTTTGGTGTAGTATTCTGACTGGTCATACACCATAGGGCTGTTATTATACCCCCAAAACGAAGTTTAGGGGGGTATATAGGAGTCACCCGGTGGTTGGTCGGTCGGTTGGTCGGTCGGTCGGTCGGTCGGTCGGGCGGTCGGGCGGTCGGTCGGTCGGTCGGTCTGTTGCATTTTCCTTGTCCGGAGCATAACTTGAAAACTACTAGTTGGAATTCAATACAACTTCATACAATGGTCAAGCACATTGAGAGGAAGTGCAGTGCACAAGAACTATAACTCCATCTTGACTAATTACAGAGTTATTGCCCTTTGTTACTTTTCCTTGTCCGGAGCATAACTTGAAAACTACAAGTTGGAATTCAATACAACTTCATACAATGGTCAAGCACATTAAGAGGAAGTGCAGTGCACAAGAACCATAACTCCATCTTGACTAATTACAGAGTTATTGCCCTTTGTTACTTTTCCTTGTCCGGAGCATAACTTGAAAACTACAAGTTGGAATTCAATACAACTTCATACAATGGTCAAGCACATTGAGAGGAAGTGCAGTGCACAAGAACCATAACTCCATCTTGACTAATTACAGAGTTATTGCCCTTTGTTACTTTTCCTTGTCCGGAGCATAACTTGAAATCTACTAGTTGGAATTCAATACAACTTCATACAATGATCAAGCACAGTCAGAGGAAGTGCATTGTACAAGAACTATAACTCTATCTTGAGTATTTACTGAGTTATTGCCCTTTGTTAGTTTTCCTTGTCCGAAGCATAACTTGAAAACTACTAGTTGGAATTCAATACAACTTCATACAATGGTCAAGCACATTGAGAGGAAGTGCAGTGCACAAGAACTATAACTCCATCTTGACTAATTACAGAGTTATTGCCCTTTGTTACTTTTCCTTGTCCAGAGCATAACTTGAAAACTATTAGTTGGAATTCAATACAACTTCATACAATGATCAATCACACTCAGAAAAAGTGCAGTGTACAAGAACTATAACTCTATCTTGAGTATTTACTGAGTTATTGCCCTTTGTTACTTTTCCTTGTCCGAAGCATAACTTGAAAACTACTGGTTGGAATTCAATACAACCTCATACAATGGTCTAGTACATTTAGAGGAAGTGCAGTGCACAGGAACCATAACTCCATCTTGACTCATTACAGAGTTATTGCCCTTTGTTACTTTTCCCTGTCTGGAGCATTTTTCGAAAAACTACAAGTTGGAATTCAATACAACTTCATACAATGGTCAAGCACAATGAGAGGAACTGCTAAGAACAATATCTCTTTTTAGTTTGTTTGCAAGGTATTATGTTACTACGAACTTCTTCAGTTTATAAAGCAATCCTTTTGGGGGTATTAATCACATTTAGTGATAGCTCTAGTTTTTACAGAATTTTGTAATATTATTTAAATGATATGTCACAGTTAGTGAGTTACGTCAGAGTGTCGTCCATTACAGATCGTACACAGTATGGACATTCAGATATCCTGGCTGGTTATGGTGTGGATGCTGGTGACCAACACAGGCAACTGGAGAACTCGTGGAATATGATGAGGTAGTCATTATGTTGAATAAAACTTTTCAGAAACTTTGGGATGAAATAATAGTGGGTGAAAAAAAGACTAGCTGATCATTCTTAAGTTAAAACAGCCTTTGAATGAGAGGAAATGCTATGGTCTGTTGTAAATATTGGACAAGATAGTTCCAGAGATTATGCAGTGATGGGAATGTTTAGGGAGACTTTTGTATTATTTGAACAGGACAAATAATTGTTGTCAGATTTTAGCATACATTTTGTATGTCTGAGGTATTACTTGCAGCAGTGTTTGATTTATGTAAAAAAAATGTAACAATCATATGAGTCATCCTTTCAGTGCAATGAAATCATAAATATAAGTACATTGTATTATCAAAATAAATAGGAGTGAAGATTTTTTTGCACAGAAAAGACAAAGTATGTTTACATATATTATTACAATACAATACAAAGTTTACATATTGTTGGTATGTCATATTATAACACATAAAACATACGCTATGTATAGCTTTTGACAGACCATATAACATGTAGCTCATTTTGATCAAAATGTTGCTAAGCAAGAGACTGATTGCAGTCCTGTTACTGACTAGTAATTTCGGCTTTGTTGAACGTAAACAAAATTTAACATCAATATAGTCATAACAAACTTTATCACAGTAAAAAAGCTTGTACATGCAACATCAAGTGTGTAATTTGGGCTCTCTGTGACAATACTGAGCCTTGGTTTTCATATTGTGACTTATTCCTTCTTCAATTCTATGTAAACAGAAAGCCAGGTGAAGATGACGTGCTGGAAAACTTCCCGAGCTTCTCGTCACAGTATTTCACAGACAGCGGGAATGTGTCGCGCTCTGATGCGTCAGTTCACACAGAAAACCAGAGATTGAGAGATATGCTGGAGAAGGAGAGATATCGCAGAAAGGTGATTAATAATGTAACTCAAGTCATTTTCATGTGACGAAAATTTCCCAGTTTGATTGTGGACAAATTAATTTTTCGCGAAGGTTTTAAATTCGGGAAGTCGGGACTAAGTGAAAATAAGAGATAATTTAAACAACTGAGAACAATAATAGTGTTTGATCGATTTGAAACAGTTTTATTTCAATTTATTGCAGCATTGCGAGCAGTATATACAGCAACTGAATGTGAAGGTGAGTGAGTTTATTTACCATGCATTGTGTGCTTAAAAATCTGTTTGTGTTGGTTTATATGCAGAATATTTCATCAGAGTGTTGATTATTTTCAAGCTCTGTAAATGAATTTTTATGTTTTAAGACTAGCAGCTGTGTAAAGCTCTGTTTTCACTCTTATTATGGTAGAACTTTTCATGTTTCGTTGAATTTTTTAAAAACATCATAGTTTGTTTTACTGGTAAAAATATGAAACAGATTTTTCACAAGCTCAAGTTCTTGTGTGACTATTACTTACTACTTACAATTACTTCATCCCAGGGTACTTATCAGCACTTACATTGAAAGTAGACTAAAACATCCTGTCAACTAACAACAGGATTTAAACAAAGCTTATGTTTCATTATTTAATTGGCGTTCAATTTATTCTTATGATCGATGTTTAATTTGTTGTTGTTGTTGTTGTCAATTTAGTTACTTGAAGCCCAGCAACAGTTAGCAGTAGCAGTGTCAACTGATAAAAGAAAAGACATCATGATAGAACAACTTGATAAGGTTTGTATATGAGGTTTCCATAGGAACCTGTTCTGTTCAGTAGAAGGTGATGGTTATATCTAGGGGTCATTGCCAATTAAGAGATGCATATCTTGTTGTTTAAAAGAAACAATTGTCAAATTGTATGAAGAAAGTTTTCAATACAGATGGAAAAAGATTGTAAAATTGTCTGTAAGGAATATTTGGTCTAACTGAAGTTCGAGGAATGCAGATTTTGTTTCAGTCACTGAGGTCAGTTTTCTTGCCCTTAGTAACTGCGATACCTTTTTGGATTTTTTTTTTCATTTTAAAAACCTGTGTAACTTTGATGAGTAGATACCAGTCAAATTGTCAAAGCAAGCTTGATTCTGGAAGAATCTATTAATTGTGGCCATTCTTGTAAGATACATGAACATTTTGCTGCCTTTTTTGTACTTACTGGTGTCCATTATGCCTATTTCAGCAACTAGCTCGAGTGATGGAAGGTTGGAAGAAGAGAGACCTAGAGAAAGATGCCTTTGTACAGGAAATACAGAAGGAAAAAGAAGAAATTGAAAACAATCTAAAACAACAGCAAGCGGTACAATTGATAAATTATATAATGTTGTCTTTGTAATAGATTTTGTTTGTTTGTTTTTTTGTTGAATGAAATGAAAGATTTATAGTACGTTTGCGAACTTACAGTTAAGGAAATATTTTCTGGTAAGAAGAAGAGAAGGTGGCTTAAGTGAGCTTAATAGCTTCTTTGTGTTGGAAAATTGTCTCTAGTAGGGGCACTTCGTACATCTAGCAGATTATGTTCTCTAAACATAAATAATGTGTTCAATGAATGTAAAATAATGAATACGGTTTTAGTGAACAACATATACATTTATATAAAAATGCCTCATTTTAGTACAAATAATCAACACAGAGACCTACTGTAATAAATCACTATTCACCAATTACTTGTACAACAACTTTACATAGATTATTAAATGAACATACCTCGAAAGGCTGATTTTACTGAAGATGACCAGAATGTTTAGCTTAATCTTTAAGCAATAAATTCTTTCAAATATTCCTCAGGGAATAATAAGTGTAACTGTTTTTCTATTTAAATCAATTATTTGTTATAAATTATTTCTATTTATAAACAACAATTTAGTTTAATTTGAATTAAAGAGTTGTTTTAAAGTGAAAAACAGTTAATCTTTTAGGTAAAGTAATAATCTAATTTATACTTTTGAAGTTATTCAATTGGACTCCAGGTTTAGGGAGTGCCTCTTTAACATAATCTGTTCTTTTTTCACTTTCACTGTTATGCGATTTGCATTTTCTTCTCTCTTTTTTCCAGATGATCAGTAACTTTGAACATGACATGTCAGCTGCTGTGGATGCTTTAAGACAAGAGAAGGAAACTGCAGCTCAGCATGCTGATGAATTGAAGGACAAGGTCTGTGGTATACTGAAACATATACTGTCTGTCTTTGATCATCACATTTGAAATGCAAATGTCAAAGTGGTGAAGAAACATTAGAAGTGTTGCTTTTGATGTCTTGAGGTTTAAATTTAAACAGTTCCCATTCTTAGTGTCAAACGTTTATTTTTTTCAGCCAATATTTAAGGTATTGAATTTTCAGGTACTCTATGTATGAAAATTGTTGAAGTTTTACATATCATTATCTTGTTCCGTAAACTGATAGAATTTGATAAAATAATAGTAGAGAGTACTAAGTCTTTGTTAAAAGTTTGTCAGTGGTTTTTATGCCCCCGAAGGGTGGCATATTAAAATCGCACCGTCTGACCGTCTGTCCGTCCGTCCGTGCGTCCGTCCGTGCGTCCCCACTTACAAATTCGTGTCCGGACTGTAACTTTGTCATGCATTGAAGGATTTTAAAATAACTTGGCAAACATGTCTAGCACATCAAGACGACGTGTCGCGTGCAAGACCCACATCCCTACCTCAAAGGTGAAGGTCACACTTGGAGTATGAAGGTTATGGAATCCTCTATATATGCACACATTCGTGTCCGGACTGTAACTTTGTCATGCATTGAAGGATTTTAAAATAACTTGGCACAAATGTCTAGCACATCAAGACGACGTGTCGCGTGCAAGACCCACGTCCCTAGCTCAAAGGTCAAGGTCATACTTAGAGTTTGAAGGTAATGGATTCCTCTCTATAAGCATATATGCACACATTCTTGTCCGGACTGTAACTTTGTCATGCCTTGAAGGATTTTAAAATAATTTGGCACAAATGTCTAGCACATCAAGACGACGTGTCGCGTGCATGACCCACATCCCTACCACAAAGGTCAAGGTCACACTTAGAGTTTATAGGTAATGGAATCCTGTATATATGCATACATTTGTGTCCGGACTATAACTTTATTATGCTTTGAAGGATTTTAAAATAACTGTGCACAAATGTCTAGCACATCAAGCGGATGTGTCGCATGCAAGACCCAAGTCCCTACCTCAAAGGTCAAGGTCACACTTAGTGTTTAAAGTAATGGAATACTGTATGCATGATTACTCTGTCATGCATGGAAGGATTTTAAAATTACATAGCACATTTATTGAGCACATGGAGAGGACACAGACTGTGAGGCACCTCTTTCGGGGGCATTCGTCACTTGGGAGGGACAGCTCTTGTTATCTCTGTAGTGGAAAATGAGGGCGAGACATGCTTTTGTGACAAAAACATTTGGACAGGCTATTAGAAAATTTGAAAATTAGAGTGAATTGCGAAAAGTGCAGATCATGATCAGACTGTCCTGGTCACAAAGGCAGAATGCTGCCTGCAGTTAGAGCTGTGAATTCTCTTTTGATTGGATGAAAATTGTGCTTTCTATTATGAAAAACGTTTTACCACATTTATACAGATTGAAGAAAGTGAAAGAACAAAGAATCACATATCAGAATTATTAGATGCAGAAAAAGAGAAAGTTGATCTACTGGAACAAGAATGTGACAATGTTAGAGAGGGGAGAGAAAGTCTGGACAAAAAGCTCGACCAGATGCAGAGACGGCTTCATAGGGTATGTGTGCTTTATGCCAGCGGATGTGTGGAAAATCATTGGTTAAATGTATGGGTGGAGTGGCAGAGGGGGCTTGAGGGGTAACTGGTAACTTTGTAAGTGAAACCACCATCTATCAAAGAAAGTTCCTTTGTAATTTGTAACTCTAAATTTCCGTCAGTAGTGAATACACCTATGTGGTTCATTCAAGGACTAGCCTCTCTCCATTTTTCACAAGTGGATAATGCAATGGCAACAATTTGTAAACAGATTTTCCTTTAATGTTGGGTGAAGAAAGAAAATCGTGATTTAAAAATCAGAAGAATGTATAGATGAGCATAGTTTGTATTGGTAGTCATGGTGAGTTTTTGTTTCAGGAGCAAGATGATTGGTTCCAGAGAGAGCAGGAGTTGTTACAGAGAATAGAAGAGGTGTCAGAGAAAAGTAACAAAATACTGGTTGCTGAAAGGGTATGTATATTATCCCCTACCTTCCAATACTTTTTTGGTACTCAGACATTCAGTTTACGTTCTTTTACTTGAAAGTTACTGAAGATGATAACCATCTGATTTGATATGTTTGAAACAATGTATGTTCTATTTAGGTAAAGAATGAAGAACAAGGAAAGTTGGCAGAAGAAATTATGGATCAGTACCAGGCAGCAAGCACAAATGTGAAGAAGCTCGAGATGGAGCTGGATGCTGCTCTTAGAGAAAAGGTGAGGCTGTTCATATATTTCAAGGAATATATGCGGAAACTGTTTCATAACAATCTACCTTATAAAATGAAAAGTTTTGTCACATTGGTATTTCGATTTTGCACTATGAAATACTGAACACACTGTCGGAATATTAAGACATTGTTAATTATCTGAGTTTAGCACATAGTGCTAAGGGTTTATAGCTTGGTTACTTTTAGCTCACCACCTAAGCATGTAGTGTCATGTTAAGGTCTAAGATCATTGGATATCTGACCATTAACAAGGGTAAATACCCTTGCAAAAATCAAAATTACAAAGCAGTTTATCGAGTTATATATGGAACGAAATGAAGATCATTGGAGTACCCTCACTACCTTTGTCAAAGCTGTGGCAGTGATATATACGTATGTAATCACTTGGTTAACATTCTTTCTCTCTGTCTCTCTCTGTCTGTCTCTCTCTCTCTCTCTCTCTGCAGTCTCGAGAGATATTAATCTCAGTTGTAAAGCCTTTTTTCACAATTGGGAGTAAACAAATTAGTCTACATATAAATAAAAATTGCTTGGTAGGTTGTCATGGCGCACAATTTGAACTTGAACCTGTCGTACGATAGATTTGTATGAAAGCTAACACATATTTGTACTCTTATTAAATGTAATACACCGCTGGTATAACTCCTTACTCATCGACTGTAGAATTGAAGTTTGATTCTATTTGAAATGATATATCACCAACTGATGGGATGTGACATTATTGTGTTTGCTTATTGCAGGAAAGTGTGAAAGTGGAGATGGGAATAATGGAAGCCAAGTTTGAGAATGCACAAAGAGTGCTGGAAGCGGACATGCATTCCACCATGGAAAAACAGGTACATTACACTTGTTTAAGTACTAATTTTAGAGTTATAACTCTTCATTAAACACTTACCTCCATTTAGTTTATTGTCAATATTTTGCTTGATGGTTATACAAGCTTCAAAGTTGGATTAAATATTGGTGCTAAATGAGGAGGTATAATTAAACCCTTAGTGAAGTCAAATCCACAGCCTTCTGGGTAGCTAATAGATACCTGAACCATGATCCTGTTGGCAGCAATTTACACTGTCTCTATGATCAGTGCAGATCATGATCAGTCTACACATCTGTATTCACAGAACAGAACAGAACATTTCTTTTATTCACCCAGGTATTTTAAAATACAGCATGGGATTGTAACAAAAGCAATCAACATAAAATTTTTATAGGTTTCATTAATCACCAGTTTGTTGTATTAATAGTGCTGTCCAAACTGATAAAAGGGCGTGTCCAGTGTAGAAATTCAGCAGGGTAAGGCTTAACTCCCTTGTCAAGGTGTTTGTCTGTCTGTTTCAGATTGCAGAGCAGATAGCAGATGTACAGAAGAGGCATGAGAGAAGTCAAGATGAACTGAGAGAGAAGCATAGAGAACAGATGCTGGAGCTGAGCAAGAGGAATGGTAAGGAGTTGGAGAGACAGATGTCTGGATTCAGGGAGGAGATGCACAACAAGGAAGAGGACTACAGGAAACAGTTACAGGAGCTCGAAACAAGGTCACACTTTCTACCTGCAACTAACTTGACACATTCTATATTTCTATAATAATTATAGTCTAATTTCATTCTTAGGATTTTGTTTTATAAAACTTGAAAAATGAGATAGTTAAAGTGACATTATGCGCATCTTACTGCACATAGTGTATTTTTGGTGACAATTTATAAATGCAATTTTTGGTTGCTGTACATTTAAATGTGTTAAATTAATGATTATGCCGCATTAGTTTTTGAAATTGGTGCTTTAGATATAAAAAAAATCGGACTGATAAAATGATAGTTGATTGTGTCGTTGTTGATGTTGGTAGAGATTTCAGCAGTGGAAGGGAAGCAACTCCTGCATGCAGTTGTTCTTTTCTTAAATTGACTCTCCCAGTCAAATAAGAAAATCAATATTTGGAAAGTTATTTTTTCATACTAGTAGCGGGAAGACTTTGGTGTATTGGGATAAAAGCTATTATTTCCTCTATGCTTTTGTACACACACCATAGGCTGGATTGTTACTTGAAAAAAATGCACATAATGTCACTTTAAGCAATATTTAAGTTCAAAGGCAGATGGAATTACATCCAGTTGAAGGGTTTAGTAATGAAAAACATGTACTGCCAGTAAAGCTTACGCATCATTTTACAACTGATGAATGAAAATAACCTGACTGCATAGTGATGTTATGAAAATATCTGTTTTCAAATTCAAGAAAAAAGTTTGGACCAGTTAAATAATTCTTTTTCTGTTTAATGTTTTTTCATTGGTAGTAATTTATTCATACATGATCTAGTAGTTTTTATAGTAGACATGATTCTGTTTATATTACAGACTTATGGAATATAGGAATGAAAATGCAGAACTGAAAAGATCCAAACAGAAGCTCGAGTCTACAAGGTATTATATAAACTTTGTTATTTGTTTACGAACATCAATATTATAAATAAGAACAGTTTACTTATGACATTTAAGTTCATAGTAGGAATTTCGCTCACACTGTATAAGAAATCAGTCTCCAAAAGAGGGAAATAACTCTTAGGTGTAAATTGGAGTAGAAAAAACAACAGTTTCTTAGTTTTCTAGAAATTAGTCCCAGTTTAATGATCATTTCAAGACTTGATTACAGTTTGAAATATGTTGAAAGCTTGTTTGTTTTTCAGACTGGAGATTCTTACAAAGTTACAGTATGCCATGCAGACACAGTGGAACGAGGCCCTATCTCTGCTCTCGGCTACTCCACAAAGAAGGGTATGTAGCTATAAATTCTTACAGTTTATTTAGGATAATTTGACAGTGATGCAGCAAGAGAGTTGAATATTTTTGTGTAAATTCAATCAGATGAATTTCAATGATTACATCTTTTCTTGCTACATGATCTAACTTTTCATGCAAGGGTTGTAAACCTAATTGACATCACTGTCATAATATCCTGAATTAACCGTACACCTAGTTCATGTTAACATGGGTCAGAATTTAGCAGCATTGTAGTTAGGTTTTAAGAGCTTGGTTTTCAGTACATACTGTTTTAATTTACCTATGTAATTGAAACTTTTTGAAAGTTTGTAGATCAAAATTTCTTATTAAGTACAGATTGTTAGGTTTATAAAAAGAAAGAGTGTTTATTATAGTGTCAGCCTGTTGTAGAGCACTAGCTGTATCTGACTTACAAGACACCCTTTTTAGCTCATTTAACTCTCTCGTCCTATCCTAAATTATCAGGCAGATAAGCATATCCTTAAAAAGGCTGGCATCTCGCCAATCAGCATTATGAAAACAGATTCCTGCTGGGATTCAAACCTTCAATTTCTGCTGTCAAGAAAAAATTGAAATACTAGGAAAAAACTAAGAAAGTCAGAAGACTTTGTAAAGATCAGAGGAAAATAGTTAAGAAAAAGTTTCTATTCATGTGAAAGGCAATGTATTTGCTAAGTTCTAGCAATCAAGAAAAAAGTTTCCATTGCAGGACTGCTAACTTGTTATCCTAAATATGCAAGTGACTAGAAATTGAATTCTTCTGTCACTAACAGGAATTGCACTTTGACACTTTAAATTCATTGTTCCACTACTTCCAGGAAGTTTTATTATTTACACACATTTTTAACTATTTCAGCAAACTCAAAGTAGAACCCCTGCTGTTGAAGAAGATGCAATATCTGTTGTCTCAGCACAGTCTGCTCCAGCTGTAAACTTCAGCTTATGTACACCAAATAAACCTCCAACCAATCAGAACAGTTCATTTAAGCCAGTATCCAATCAAAATACACCTCCAAGGGAATCAACCAATCATTCTACTCCTCCCAGACAATCAGCCAATCAGCAAAGTCCCAGTAGGTCAGTAACCAATGAGCTTAGTCCAGTTCTGAGGCATGTTACCCAGTATGATAGAGCACCTACATTTAGTCCAGGAGGTGAAAGTTTGGTGTCACATTCAACTGAGAAGGATCCAGGTGAAATTACAGAGGCATCTATAGAAACTGCTGCAATGTCACACCTGAAACAGTTTCAAGAATATATGAACAGGTATGTATAACTTGATTTTTCACTGATTTGGAGTCATGGGTTCAAGCCCTGCTACTGGCCAGGCTCTATTAAAGAAAGTTTGCAGGTTCTGACAAAGGATAGGAGGCAAGCACTGGTCCTCCTTGGGAATGGTGACAAGGTAAAATCACTGCCTGTATGAAATGGAAATGCTGTTGAAACAGGCTTAAATCTTCCTGGAAAAACACTAGATTGTTTGCATGTTTAATAGGAAACAAATCTCAACTTGTTATTCCTACCAAAGGAGAAAGGATATTGTTTTCATGTAGTCCATCCGAGAGCACCGATCTGTCCAGTGCTGTAACTAAGCTAGCAATGAATAGAATTTCATGGCACATAAAATAAGTATAGATCAACATCATGCGACACCAATGGGGTGGTGCAATTTTGAAAAGGCTCCTCAGATATTGCTAGTGTTTGGTACTACAGTAGTATTCAACTTTGTAGTTTTAACAAATGGAAATTTAGAAAATGGATTTCTTTATGAAGGCTATTAATGCGATGTAGGTCTTTTGTCTTTAAGAAATATGTCACACTGTTGCAGTCTTCAGGAACACGATAAGTTTCATTAAAATCGGAATGTGTTTACTTTCCTGATATGCAGAAACAATAACAATGTAATAGTTGTTCTTATCCAAGAAAGTTCTAACTGTTGGTAGGCGTAGGCTTGCATTACTGTATCTAGCTTATCATTTCAGTTTTACAAAAACTCCAGAATGGATTTCATCTATCAACAGTCAACTTGAACCTGCATTCTTGCCACATGCTTCTCAGACTTCAGCCAATACTACAGATCAGTGGGCTCAGCCTAGATTACCTTCACCACCTGAGCTGGCTGCTCTTCTTAGTACTCATTTACATAATATACAACAGCAACAGTTGATGCCCCGCCCACTTGTTACTGTCAACCAATCAGAGACTTCATTCTCCCAGCCAAACTCAATGTTATCCAATCAGAAGCATTCAGTTACTTCTGGCAGTGCTAGTTTACCTGCTAATTTAAATTTTGTGACTTCTAGACCACACAATATTTCAACTGCTAGTCAAAATTTAGATGTATCTAAATCTAATTCAAACACAGTTCTACAACCAAGCTTTAGTCATACAAATGGAAGTATATTAAGTGACTCAAATGCTGGAAACTATTCATTACTTAGTGAAAAAGGAGGTGGGACATTGTGGGAGGGAGCTCCAGGCATGTCAAGGGCGGTACCTTTGCACCCACCTCAGCAAGGAGAAGACCCCTATATACATGATGAACAGCAGGCAAAAGTGGCAGGTAAATTGATCAGTTTATGTTTAGTTTATACAAATTTATTTTAGCTCGATTGTGAAGAAAGCTTGTAGCTTATTGAGTCACTCTCGAGTCCGCTTCCTGGAAAAACCAGTACTGGTGTCATATGAGGAGGTACGATCGTGAACCAAGTGGGGTTCGAACCCACAACCTCCAGATTAAGTTTATGTCTATGAGAGTAAGACCTGTACACAAAAATATAATTTTCTCTTTATTTCCAAAAGAAGAGGTTAGATTTTTTCCAGTGTTTTCTTTTTTAGCTCAAGATATAAGCAGTATTTCTCTGTTAAGAATCCCCCCCCCCCCCCCCCCCCCCCCCAAAAAAAAAAAAAAAAAAAAAAAATCCCCTTTTAAAGCAGTATTCATGTAAATTAGGCTTGTTAAGTTGTGATATTTCTAAATGCCAGGTTTACCAGCTGGTCATATGAGAGGATATTTCCAAGGAGGACAGAGTTTTTCTCCACCCACTAAACAGAACAAGGACAGTGACTCCTTGGAGGACGAGTCCAGCAGGTAACTTCTATAATGACCTAACAGTGTATATATCTTATGTAAATTGTACCTACTTGGGAGCTTTTTGGCTTCAGGCCAAATTATACTTTTTGTTTTATATAAATTCCTTAAAATCACCAAAGTAATGACAAACATTATAAAACTTATATCTCCAGGAAGAAATGTCAGCAGCACTGGTCAATGTATTCTGTTGTAGTAGAACTCGATAATAGCGTGTACTTCTGTGTATTTTATTTTTATTTTCATTAAAGTTTTAAAAGAATCCAAATAATAATTATTCATAGAATTACAATAGTTTTGTCATATTTGTGCACAGAATAATATCGGTCGAGCTTGATGGCAATTATGATATATATATAGGACACTAAACGCCTGTGTGTAATTTGTAGAATAATTTATCTTAGGTTGAATGATGATTACAGTCAACTGTCAGAAAGACTTCTGCAGCATGAGTCACATCAACAGGAATTACAACACTATATTCAAATGGTAAGTAGGTATAACAACACTATATTCAAATAGTAAGTAGGTATCACAATGCTATATTTAAATGGTAAGTGGGTATCACAATGCTATATTTATATGGTAAGCAAAGATTACAAGGCAATATTGAAATAGAAAGTGGGTATCACTACTCTAAATTCAAATGGTAAGTGGAGCCACCTCAGGATCAGAGGATCCAAGGTTCGAGCCATGCACCAACGAAAAAAACGAAGTTGTGAGAGCTATATCACCTACACTGCGACTAATATGATATCTAATCTATATCATTGCACTTTATTTCACCGATAGAACACAGTATTTCATTAGCTAGCGTAAAATAAATGCAAAAATATTGTAGCGTTGATTGTGTACAACAGAATGTATTTTTACTTTATTTCCAGCTGCTTCACAGATCCCCAGGGGAGGTAACTAACCCAGATCAGAATGATTCAATGTTCTCACATGATAATGGTAAGTAACCTTGATGCAGCATCAGATGTTTGAAATAGATGACCTTGTATAACACTGTTGTCAGGCTCATGTAAATGTACTCCACATAGCCTGATGAAGAAACTTTAGGATAGCCGCTTCACTGCAGTCCTGTTTTTTTGGTTTTTGTTGTTTTCTTTAAAGAATTTCAGGTCTGGTAATTTTTTGCACAATGTCAACATATATTTTTATTGGAGTAGAGATATGAATATGATAATGCATTCGTATCGCATAGATGCACATACTGTGTAACCTACGTCTGAAACCTTTCTTCAGAAACAAATGACTTATGCCCATTAAACCTTCAGTATGTTTAACTACATTTTGAAGTACAGTACAACTTAAGACTTGAACTCTTTATTGCAGAAGAGTTGGATCTAAATGATACGGCACAAGCTGCCCAGCTGCAGAGAGAGCTTGACAGAATACAGGAACTCAGACTGAAACAAGTATGTATATCTGTATGACCTGTTTTACAGAGGGCAGAGAAAGTATTAGGGCAAATCCAAACATTTGTAGACAAGCTGTTTAACTAATGTATTATGCAAGGTGAATTGACAACAATTTGTTTAACACAGCAAAATCTTTACTTGTTTATTACCTGAGATTTATTGTCAGTCAGACTTACACTTGCCGCGCATCCAGCCACACTAAACACGTGCATGTATAGTACTTATCTCTCCATGTTTTTTTGCACTGATATTTCTTATGTTTTCTGACCAGTAAATAAATGAGGGTATTAATCACTCCCAGTGATAGTTCTAGTAAGTTTTAGTAAGAGTAATGTTTAAAGTGACTGTTACATACCTATGATGTAGAACTGTATTAAGTCATGATCACTGGTTAAATATTATGAAGGGAAATTGATAAAAATTAACTTCTTTCTTTCACCAGGAGAATTCAAGTAAACAGAAGAGCACACTGGAGTCTGAACCAGGTCAGGAGAAAAGCACACCAACAGATGCAAAATATGGTACACTTTTACACAAGAAAATTTATTGAGTTTTAAAAAAGTTACAGTACATATAAGTATTTCCATTGACACTATGATACAGATCTAAGATTAACAGGATCTTCTTTAGCATGTTTTATTTCGTTCAAAACTGAAAAACAACAAAGATAGAGATACAGTATAACTTGTCTTGTCCATCATATTTTGGTGCAGCATCATCATGCTGGTTAAAGTAAGTTGCTGGTTAAACCAGACTCTATACATTTACAATTAACCGGAACTCGGGTGGGGGGGAATCTCTGCTATAAGGTAGTTTTCTGCTCTAACCAGTTGCTATGTAATGCAGGTTGTACTGTATTTAGCTATTCCGTCTGTTACGGATATGACTATATGATATATTATGAAACTTGATATGCTGGTACAAATTGTTATGATGGATTGTTTGACTGGTTAAACCATGAAAGGCTAGTTATAGACTCTAGAATTCAGTAAGGAAGATAACTGATCTGATCCCAAGACTGAAGAGTTCCTAAAGGGAGATAACTGATCTGATCCCAGGACTGAAGAGTTCCTATAGGGAGATAACTGATCTGATCCCAGGACTGAAGAGTCCCTATAGGGAGATAACTGATCTGATCCCACGACTGAAGAGTCCCTATAGGGAGATAACTGATCTGATCCCACGACTGAAGAGTCCCTATAGGGAGATAACTGATCTGATCCCACGACTGAAGAGTCCCTATAGGGAGATAACTGATCTGATCCCAGGACTGAAGAGTTCCTATAGGGAGATAACTGATCTGATCCCAGGACTGAAGAGTTCCTATAGGGAGATAACTGATCTGATCCCAAGACTGAAGAGTTCCTATAGGGAGATAACTGATCTGATCCCAAGACTGAAAAGTTCCCAAAGGGAGATAACTGATCTGATCCCAAGACTGAAGAGTTCCCATAGGGAGATAACTGATCTGATCCCAAGACTGAAGAGTTCCCATAGGGAGATAACTGATCTGATCC
The DNA here is from genome assembly GCA_022818135.1 of Saxidomus purpurata. NCBI lineage: Eukaryota > Metazoa > Mollusca > Bivalvia > Venerida > Veneridae > Saxidomus > Saxidomus purpurata. The sequence goes on from JAFMSR010000015.1 coordinate 28,594,708, forward strand.
CAGGACTGAAGAGTTCCCATAGGGAGATAACTGATCTGATCCCAAGACTGAAGAGTCCGTAAAGGGAGGTAACTGATCTGATCCCAAGACTGAATAGTCCCTAAAGGGAGATAACTGATCTGATCCCAAGACTGAAGAGTTCCTAAAGGGAGATAACTGATCTGATCCCAAGACTGAAGAGTTCCTAAAGGGAGGCAACATGTGGTTGAATAACCCAGTCTATGCAGTGACATGAAAACTTGTGACAAATTATACATGTATGTAGTGTCAGGTCTTTAAATGCTGCTCAATGATGTGCCCACTCTTTAATACATTAGAGCTTTGTAAAATATAAGATTTGGAAATGGTAAATGTAATGTCTCCATGCAAATACATGAATGCAACAAAGTTAGGGAACACAAACTTATTTTCAGATCAAGCATCAAATAAGATTCTTAGTCAAGAACAACTTGCTGAAGTGACCAAGTTGCTTAATCAAGTGAAAGGTGAAGGTCAGTCAGAGTCAATAAGCCCACAGGTCACAGAATTGTTAGAGCTATTGAAACATGCACAGATAAACAAGGGAAACCATCCGGAGCAGAAGAAAAGAAACCATGCCCCTACTGGGAACCATGGGGACAGACACAAAGGGCTGTCAATCAGCATAAGAAGAAATGTCGGGTTCAATCCAGGAAAGGTAAGAGATGAGATTCAAATATGCTTAAAGTTGTGACATTGTACTCTGCACATTTTCCATTAAAGCTAAAACAGTCTAAAGTAGTCAGCTAAGATGCATCAGTAGTGGCCACCTGCTAAAGGCAGTGAGCTGTTAAATAAAGGTATGTTTGCTGTAAAAATTACTTATTACAATAAATCAGTATAGGCTGCTGATGACAGGTTGGTGCTTGACTGAGGTGACCACCAACAACAGTTCAACTGTATAATCAAATTGTCTGTTGGTCGTCCAGTCTGTTTCTTACAGAACTCGTATTTGAGGTGCATTTATATATGGCTCAGTAAAAAGTTGAAATTATCCCCGTTCCTGTGTTGCAGCGCTGCATTCTCCCTGACCTAGCTTTGTGATGGTAGTTGTTTCGTCTTTAATGCTTCTTATGATGGTAAAATGTATCAGACAGAAATTTGCGAAATTAGAATTTACAAATTGTAAGGAACAGTTGGGCTGTATGGATTCAGTTTGTTTCTTTCCAAAAGCAGCAGAACTTGTTTCATGGTCTCGGAATGTTATATTTTCAGGGTGTAGAGACAACAAAAACGCCGGCAGATATCAGTAAGTCGGACAAACAAGCCCCCAGGACAAACCAGGTGAAGAAAGTGGAGAGAAAAGTGGCAGGCGCAACAACAGATAGAAAAATTACAGCCTCCGCTACAAAAGGAGAAAAAGGAACAAAACCTGTTGTGTGGAAATAATGTGTATTCTCATTTACTGACTGCAACAAGTGCTCCGTGTTTGTTAGACATACTAAAAGCTGCCATAGTACTGAATAAAGTGTTTGCAAAATGATAGTTAATAGGGTGCGTAACTATTTACTAAATGTGTTAATTGGACATTAACTGTTTAAGGCATGTTCTGAGATTTGCAGACATTGAAAATGCACTGCATGTCTAAGTCATACAGTATTTATTTATGGAATATCTAGATATCTTTAAAGAATTAGTACTACATGAAGTATTGTGTCTGGTTAAAATTTTGAGGGGGAAAAACCTTATGGCGGTTGAGGAAAACATATTGATAGGAGTTAAAGTTCTTAAATATTGTATATTCAAACATTTTTTTGCAGAATTGAGAATTTGATATTTTAATATTTTCAATGATCTTAAATTGAATTTTAGGTGATTTAGTTTATGAATGACATTTGATTAAAGGGGCATTCTGTACAACTACCAAATTGTTTACTTAAAACGTAAAAATGAGCTCGACGGAAGTAAAATGATAAAATGTTAATAATGGTGATTGTAGTTTCAGAAAATAACTTATTTCTAAAAATGTCTCATTTCTGCACAAAAGGCCAATATAGTGTTCTTTTTTAATATATTGCTATCCACCCCAAAATCATAAAATAGAAGTGTTCATGAAGGTTTCACTAAACTAAAATAGGCAGTTTGATGCTGAGTTGATTAATATTTGCCGAATATTTGAGCTGAAAATTTAAGCTGCTATGGCAATCCTTGCAACTAATTTATTAAATAATGTTTTGAGGTATTTATTATTCCCGCCAGTTTGAGGGTATCCCTGTCTAAAAATTATTGTTTATGAAGGGGCATACGGTGGAAAAATATGACAGTCTCATTTATTACGTGAAGCTTTATTTTTATCATTCACCAAGGGAGGGATTGTAAAGAACATAGTGTCATCTGCAATCTGATCTGTGGTATGTACCGGGTATCATATTTCCATTTAGATTATGTTGATAGAAATTTTTATAAGGAAAAAGTCAATAATGGCCCCATTAGTTAACTAGTCTAACAATAAGAAAACCTCAAAAATGTGATAAATTGATAAAATAACCTTCGTATATAGTTACTGTCTCCTTTTTGCCTTAGTGATTGGACGAAATAGTGATTTGCTCACGAAGACAGAAAACCCAAATGATTCAGACAAGATTCTTAGACTTGTTTTGAAGAATAATTGTGAAGTTTTTCTTTTATCATTTTTCATAAACAAAATGTTGAGGGCTTTAGGTAGAGCTATAGTATCTCCATAGTAGAATAAAAACAAGGAACACTAGTTTGGTAACATACCCTAAAATATTTAATTTTGATTTATTTATCAGCATATTTATTCAGTGTATACAGGACTTGTATATGATGGAATACTAGTAGTTCCAATTAAAGATTAGAAAAACACCTGAAAGACATGTAGGTGGAAAGGAAGGAAATTGATATGTTTATTGGGTATGGTTAGAACATGTTAAATTTTTGTGAGATGGGAACAGTTTATATTGAAATATGTTTTGCTGGAGATAGATCTCTGGTTGAGCTTATATTGCTGGAGACAGATACCTGTGGTTGAGCTTATATTGCTGGAGAGAGATACCTGTGGTTGAGCTTATATTGCCGGAGACAGATACCTGTGGTTGAGCCTATATTGCAGGAGAGAGATACCTGTGGTTGAGCCTATATTGCTGGAGAGAGATACCTGTGGTTGAGCCTATATTGCAGGAGAGAGATACCTGTGGTTGAGCTTATATTGCTGGAGAGAGATACCTGTGGTTGAGCCTATATTGCAGGAGACAGATACCTGTGGTTGAGCTTATATTGCTGGAGACAGATACCTGTGGTTGAGCTTATATTGTTTATGAGCTCACATATCAGCAATTAACTGTTTCTATCCAAATAGATTGGACAATACCTACTTTAAATTGGAAGCCAGCCAGTCAAGATACAAATATATTTTATGTAAAATGTTCTCAAGTTCATTGAGGGATCCAGTTAGCTGGGTGTTAATCATGAGAAATTCAATATATTTGAAATGTCCTACAGTTTAATTACGCTGTCAAGTCATTTACTGAATATATCCTTGATGCTCATTCATAAACTCCTACATAAGAATTTTTTTTAGTGTTTACCTGCATCCTTCTACCTAATAATTGGATTAAGTAATATCCAATATTATATTAATATCCTTGTTTTATATAGTTACGTTTTATACAGTTGCGTTTCATGAAGTTACGTTTCACATGTAGCGAGATATTTGTAATAACCCATAAACTTTTTGTGATGTATGAATTCATATTAATCCATAAAAGATGGATTTATAGCCATCCGAATTTGGTAAAAGCTCTAAGACATTTAAAAAAGCCCAGTTCCTGTGGGATAGAGACCCATCCCTTCTACCTGGAAAAAGCTGAATATTTATAGCAGTTGTGTTTGTCTGTGATATTTTTTCAAATGTATAGTGTAGAAATTTTTTTACATTAGCATTTTTTATTACAAATGTTATAAATTTTGTGTCTTGTAATACATGTGTTCATATTTTTTATTTTCTATGTGAACTTTTAATTTGAAATCTCAGTTTTTGTCACAGTCTTAATACATTTTGTCAAAATCTAAGTTGTTTTTTTCTCCTTATCCCTTCAGTGCAGTTAGATGCCAGATTCACGAAACTTATTTTCCCATAGACAACATATCTGCCATTTTTATGCCCTCAAAGGTGGACATATTGAAATCGCATTGTCCGCCTGTGTGTCCGTCCTTACTTTTTTTCGTGTCCGGGCTGTGACTTTGTCATGCATTGAAGGATTTTAAAATAAATTGGCACAGATGTTCAGCACATCAAGAAGACGTGTTGAGTGCAAGACCCATGTCCCTATCTCAAAGGTCAAGGTCACACTTGGAGTTTATAGATAATGAATTCCTGTACATTTGCGTATACAATGTATTTGTGTCAGGACTGTAACTGTGATGCATTGAAGAATTTAAAAATAATTTGGCACATGTTCAGCACATCAAGATGACATGTTGGGTGCAAGACCCATGTTCCTATCTCAAAGGTCAAGGTCACACTTAGAGTTTAAAAGTAATGGAATCTTGTATACATGGTAGCTCTGGCATGCATGGAAGGATTTTAAAATTACATAGTGCAATTTTTGAGCACATGGAGAGGACACAGACTGTAAGATACCTCTTTTGAGGGCATTTATTAAGTCTGAGGGACAGCTCTTGTTAATCCATGGACCTTGTGGGCATTTGTGGTTCATTTTTTGCTCACCTGCCAGACTGAGCTATTAGAATCGCTCTCAATCCAGCGTATGTCCACCATTTCCTTCAAATGACATCTCCTCTGAAACCACTGGGCCAATATTGATAGGCCGGGATGTTCCTTGCATGAAGCTCTTTCAAAGTTGTTCAAAGAATTCCATTCTATGAAGAACTCTGGTTGCTTTGGCAACAAATAGGAAAAACTTCACAAATCTTTTCTGAAACCACAAGGCCTAGAGCTTAGATACTGGACATCTACCAAGATTGTTTGAATTGGCCAAAATTGACCAGTTAGCGGAGGGGTGGGGGTCACTTGATTTTACATAAGCTTATATAGTGAAAACATTTTAAAATCTTTAGCATGTAACATTGCATAGAGGACCAAGATTGTTCAAGAAATCATTACCATCAGTTGGAAATTGATTCTGCCAAGGGGGTCACTTGATTTAACATAGGTTTATATAGATAAAACTTTAAAAATCATCATCTCTGAAACCACAAGGCCTAGAGCTAAGATATGTGGCATGGCCTAGTGAACCTCTACCAAAATTGTTCAAATCATGACCCCAGGTCAAAATTGACCCTGCCCAGTGGCTCACTTGATTTACATAGGCTTATATAGGGAAAAAATCAATCTTTTTGTCTAAAACCACAAGGTCAAGAGCTTAGATATTTGGATTGTAGCATTGTGTAGTTGACCTTTTATGAATGTTGATATTCCTCGGGTCAAAATTGATTCTTCCTGCGATACGATTGTTGACCTTGTTTTATATCCAATGGCAGTCAGGTGAGCGATGCAGGGACATCTTGGCCCTATTGCTCATAAAATCTCACCAATTAAAAGCTAGGCATTGTTTTTCATTAAGATCTAGCATTAGAGAAATTTTAGTGTGCATAATGTTACTGACTTCACTTTTTCTGAAGTTTTTACACTGGCATCAATGCAAGGTTCTTTCTTTCAGACTTCCTGTTAAGCCCTGCAGATCTTTAAATTACATAATCATTTTCACTGTTACACTAAACAAACGTCTCAGTAATCAAGATCGTGCAGATGATATTCTAGCGCCTCCCTAAAGTAGACAAACGTCTCGGCAAACAAGATCTTGCAGACGATATTCTAACGCCTCCCTAAAGTAAACAAACGATCTTGCAGACGATATTCTAACGCCTCCCTAAAGTAGACAAACGTCTCGGTAGACAAGATCGTACAGACGATATTCTAACGCCTCCCTAAAGTAAACAAACTTCTCGGTAGACAAGATCGTACAGACGATATTCTAACGCCTCCTTAAAGTAGACAAACGTCTCGGTAGACAAGATCGTGCAGACGATATTCTAACGTCTCCCTAAAGTAAACAAACGTCTCGGTAGACAAGATCGTGCAGACGATATTCTAACGCCTCCCTAAAGTAGACAAACGTCTCGGTAGACAAGATCGTGCAGACGATATTCTAACGCCTCCCTAAAGTAAACAAACTCTCGGTAGACAAGATGATGCAAACAATATTCTAGCACCTTGTAACAGTAGAAATTGAGATGGCCCTGGTGACCCGGATTCTGACATTGAAGCGCCACGGTACCGAGGGGCTGAAAGGACCTGTGGAAACCCATGGACTGTCCAACTTTGAAAGTGTTTATGGTAGTGTTACTTTGACCACTATATCTAAATAATGCGATGTCAACCATTTTTGTGTCGCCCTTTTGGAGAAAATGCGATACATAGGGATCGTTTTGTCCGTCGGTCCGTCCGTCACAAAAACTTAACGTTGGCTATAACTTTGCCATTTCTTAAGATTTCTTCATTAAACTTTTAAATTTGTATTGCTTATGACAAAGGGATCGTGATGCCGCCAAATTTTGTAGGTCAAGGTCATATTTGACAGAGTTATGCCCCTTTTTGTACTTAGTTTTGTTATGAGAACTTAACGCTGGTTATAATTTTGCCATCCCTTTCGTACTTATATTTTGTCACGAAATTATTGGTTATTCTGAAAAAGTGTAAGAGGGCGACACATCCATCTAGTTGAAAGAATAATCCAGTTTATGTGCTGTATATCGTGGTATTATAAATTAAAGCTGTGAAGTTTTGTTGAAAACTACAAGATTTATCAACTGATTAAAAGGATGGACATGGGCCTATCTTTACACACTGTGTATATAGGTCCATGTTAATATGTGGTGCGCACAAGACCCAGGTCCGTGGCTGAAAGGTCAATGTGACACTTTGAGATTTAAAAAATTGGGCATATGAGACCTTGTCTTTGCTCTAACTTCCTCATGCATTGAACGCTTTTGAATTAACTTGGGACCATTTTTCACCACATTGAGATGGCCTGTAGGGTATTGGCCCCTATTCTCTTCAATTCAAAACAGCTGGGGAGCTTGGGTACAGTTGGTCAACAACAGACAGGTTCTTACAAGTAAAATTACAATTTCCTTTTAAAAGTCCACATAAAACAAGTGAACCTGGAGTGGTGCCAGTTTTGACCCCCAGGGGCACACTTTGAACATGCATGATAGATGACCATCACACAATGCTACACATAAAATATTTTAAGTTTATGGCCTTACGGCTTTGAAAAAAAAACGTTACATTTCTATGGAAAACATGACACCCCCACCTCAGGCAGGGTATTCAACAATTTTGGAAGAGGACTCTTGGGCAATGATACACAACAACGATATAAGCCCTGGGCCTCACAGTTTTTGACAAGTAGTATTACCTTATAAAAATCTAAATAAAACAAGTTAACCATGGTGTGGGGCCAATTTTGAGCTCAAGGGGCATATTTTGAACAAACTTGATAGAGGACCACCACACATCAAATACAAGTAGCTAAGCCTAAGCTGCATGCCATTTTTCCAACAAGAATGTTTTTAAATGTAAAACATGACCCCCATCCCAAGGGCAGGGTCAGGCCAAATTTGACCCAGGTGCATATTTTGTACAAGAACCATGTTAGTCATGAAATTTGAGGTGAGAGCAATGGATATGGTATAGGTTCTTATTTAATAAAATATTAGTAAAATATTAGTAATTATAAAATGTTTAGGGTTATTCACCTGCACTTTCTTTGTGTTAATGCTGCACTTCTACTCTAAAAATCTTAAATTGTATGCTTTGCACAAACGTTTTATGCTTAAAATCAATTAAGGGATATAGCTCAAAACCAGGGTAAGTTTGAGTTATGGACACTGCACTGCAACTTAATGTCCTCTATGACTGTATGCAATTTGAATCAATTCAGTTCAGTACTTTAGGATTTATGGCCCTGACAAGAAAAGGTAATAAAGGGAGATAATTCAAAAATAGGACAACTAAAATCAAGGTCCTTATACACTGCACTCCCAATGTCCTCTGTCTGTGTGTAAAGTTTAAACTTTGACACAGGATCAAGCACTGGTTTACAATAATAACCATACACATACTAACATTGTGCCGTTTGTTGTAGAATATAACAATTCCCTACCAAATATTGGCCGTATTTTACATAAATACTGGGATTTGTTCAAGCTATCACCAAATCCATCGGTCCAACAATTACACTCTTATAAACCAGTCCTAGCCTATAAACGAGGTAAAAATCTCAAGGATTTTTTAGTTAGTTCAAAATATACGTCTGCACCCCTTACCCCCGTCAACGCCCGTTCAAGTCGATGCAATAGGCCCAGGTGTACACACTGCACTAGAATTATTCAAACTGATGAATTTATCAGTTCATGCAATCTGTCTAAGTTTAAACTTAGAGTAAATACAGATTGTACATCTACAAATGTAATTTATCTCATAACATGCAAAAAATGCAAAATACAATATGTGGGCCAAACACGACAACAAGTTTCGAGACGGATGAACAGTCATAAATTTGATATAAATAATTTCGCGATCCGGCATTTGCTAGTAATGTTGCTACTCATTTTAATAGCTTTGATCATAATATGGATGACTTTAGCTTTTTACCAATTGATGTTGTTAAGAACGATTTGGACAGACTGATGCGCGAGACTTACTGGATCCATACTTTAAATACAACTTGGCCCAGTGGTATGAACAGTAGCGTATTATTTGATGTGTGAACTTAACATATCTTATATTCATTAGTAATGGTTTTTCATATAGTTATGTTGGGTTTTATATTTATTTATCGTGTATTGAATAAATACATTTCTTTTTAATAAAACCCGCCGCGTCAGTCTGATCCATATCTATATTATAAACCTTACGTTGTTTTCATCACGCGGACGTTCGCGTCCTTTTTTAACGGACGTCTTTTTGTTTTGTATACTGTATGTTGTATATTTTCTGACGAAGACATAAAGTTGAAACATGTAAATTGAAAACTTCGTGTTGTCTTGATTTTATTTATACTGTAAAGTTTAAACAAATTCGCTTACATACTTTCGGAGTTATGTTCTGGACAAAAGTGTTACATGAAAAATCAATAAGGGGAGATAACTCAAAAATATAGTTAGGTACGATTATGGTTCTTGGACACTGCATCAGCCTTAATGTCCTATGTAAGTGTATGCAGTTTGAATCAATTTCGTTTAGTACTTAAGGAGTTATGGTCCAGACAAGAAAATTCAGTAAAGGGAGATAATTCAAATTTTTTTTTTAAAAAGAAAAAGTTTTTTTAATTTTTTTTTAAAAATTCCCCTTTTTGTGTAAAATTTTAATAAATTCCCTTGAATACTTTCATAGTTATGCTCCGGACAAAAGTGGGACGAACGGACAGACGGGGCCAATTACAATATCCCCTCCCCAAACGTAGGGGGGGAGGGGGGGGGGGAGACCATCAAGCAATGCTACACAACGACTATCATTATAGCTCTGGTCCTCATGGTTTTGCTACACACTTAATATTTACACGAATATGACTTGCAGTTTCTGACATGAAGATTTTTAAAGTTTTGCCATATATTTCTATGTAAAAAATATGACCCCGATGTGGGGCCAATTTTGACCCATGGGACATAATTTGAATAATCGTGATAGAGGTTCACTAGACACTGCCACATACAAATTGCTATGCTCTGGGTCTTGCGAGTTTTGGATAAGATTTTAAAAGTTTTCTCTATTTGTTGCCATATCAACCAGAGTTCTGCATGGAATTGATTTGGTAGAACTTCATACAAGGAACATCACTGGCGAGTTTCATCAACATTGCCAAAATGGTTTTAGAGGAGATGTCGTTTGAAGGGAATAGAGGACAAACGTACACCGGGTGGTGAGTGTCGCCTGGCACTTTTGCTGCGGATGGACGGACAACGCCAATATATCGACGGGGATAATCTACCCGGGGTGTGGCTAAATTTGACTCAACCATCTTGGAAGAAGGCAATGCTACACACCAACTAGCTAAGCTCTCTGCCTTAAGGTTTTGGACAGCATTTCGTTATATAAGTTGAACCCTCGAATGGGGCCAATTTTGACCCAAGGGGTATAAATTGAATAACCTTAGGCGATGCTACACATCAAATATCTCAGCTCCAGGCCATATGCTACTAAACAAAAATATTGTTTAAGTATTTCTTTATAGAAGTTTATATTAAAGTCAAGTCAAGTCAAGTCAAGTCAAGTGAAAATTAAACAAGATACCCTTGTGACCACAGGGGCATGTTTTGAACAAACTTGATAAAGGACTACCGCACAATGTTAGCCGAACGATTTGACCCATTTTATAGATTAGATTTTTTTAACTGTCAAACCGTTAAGGTGAACAACTCAAAAAATATCAGCCTGTAAAATCGGTTTGCCTTTGAAGTCTAAATAATTAGACTAGCCAAATATATACACATTGGCTAGCGAACCTGAATCTGTTCTTTTTGTCCTATTCATATTCTTGCCGATATAAAGATACCAATAGTGTAAAAATATGATCTCAATATTTACTTTGTTAACTCTAATCCAAAAGTCAGACATTAGTTTACATGTGTATTTACCCGTGGTTAAGGTGACTCGATCTTATTTTGTAACACCGGTAATCCCTATTGCATATATCGGTGACGGAAAATGTACATTTGCGCGCCGTTGGTATCTACACATCAGCAATAATAAATGTAAAGGTCAAAACAAGAACTATCTTAAAAAAGATGGTCGGCGCAATTTTGAGTATATGAAAGCGACTGGTAACTATAACTTAAAGAAAAAAACTGTCAAGTTTATTCTTTATGAAATGTCACAGGGTGAGAAAAAAAAGTGCACCTTGACCGGGACGCGAACCCAGGGCCCTTCCCATACAAGATTGTAAAAGGGAATGCTCTACCGACTCTTTACACATTTTCTCTTCAGTTATAATTATCCATGACCGTGAAACCGTGACATGTGCATCAGGAAAACAAACTTAATCCTTGTTTTTCTTATCAAATATGTTACTCGAAATATTGACCGTTATTCATTGGTTGAGAAAGTATAGTAATCAACATTAGTTTGGCGGTTACAATATATAATGCTGATAGACATGTACTATATACGTATTAAAATCACAAAACCATTCAAGAAAGATTGAAAACGCAAGAGTATTTCATTGTCCTTTTTCATTTGGTATTATCCAAATAAAAGGTGCCTTACAGAGTAAATTTTTCAATTAAAAAAATTATATACATTCTACTGGTCATTTCATTGGCGGTTAAAAAGATACTTCTGGTCAAAAGCGAGCTTAATACGGCTGCGCCGAAAAATCAGGTTCACTAATATCATTGTCTAGAGAACCGATTCCAGTTCGCTAGCTACTGCCAATATCTAAAATATAGGCCTTACAGTTTCTTACAATATTTTTTTAATGTTTTACTACATATTTCTATGTATAACATATGAACCCCTGGGCGGGACCAATTTTGACCCCAGGGATATAATTTTAATAATCTTGGTAAAGGTTTGCTGGAAAGTGCCACACACTAAATATCTAAGCTCTGGGCCTTGTGGTTTTGCAGAAGAAATTCTTATTTAAGTTGTTCCTATTAGTTGCAGTAGCAACCAGAGTTCTGCAAATGAAATAATGAGGATAGCAAAAAAACATTTAGCAAAAAGTTGTAGGCAAAAAGCAGTAAGCAAAAAGCAGTTAGCAATTAGTCATCTTTGTGCACAGGGTGAGCTTTTACAGAACCCCTCGCCGTCTGTCGTCTGGCGTACGTCATCCGTCTCTCTAAAAACCACGTTGCCAATGTTGCATGACGCATTACAATTGTCCAAAGAATTCAATTCCATGCAATAACATGATCCACGAACCAAAAACATTTATCAAAAAGCAATTAGCAAAAACCATTTAGCAATTAGCATGGCCAGCGGCCTTCCAATTAGCAAAAAGCATTTACCAATTGGCATGACCCACCGGCCTTCCATAGATTACATTTTGTTATATAATATATTCTCAAACAAATCAGCTATTTAAGGACTTTATGAGCTATTGTTACCGCTTTTAGATTTTTACGTCAATTACTGTTTTCTTTTTCTTTGAAGATGTGTTTCAAAGGAAGTTTATTCTTGGTTATTTTGACATGTAAATAGATGCAGCCCGTTACTAGTTATATTTGTTCTTATATTTGTTCATTGTTATATGACTCGATGAAATATTTAACAAGATCACAATCCGCTGTACAATTGGAGTAAACAGAAAATAATTTTCGACCAAGTAACTGGTAACTGTACCATTATAAAAGACAATTATAGCAACAGACCATTGTAGAACGGGTGATCTAAGTACGACATATCTGAAAGATATATCTATATCAAGTAACTATATAAAGGATATAAGTGATAATTTTCTTGACTCAAACATCCGATCCTACGCAAGAGAAATACGGATATAGTTGGAAGACCTTTACAATGTACAGGTATATAGTTACGAGCTAACTGCCAGTAATTGCAGTGCACTTTATAATTGAAAATACCCAAATAATTCCAAGATATGACTGAAATAGGGATTGGACTTCCGTGCAAGAAGATGCCAACGTCTATTGCTATGACAATACTCGAGTCTGAACCTATATATATACACGCATGGAATAGTAGTTTTCGAAAAACTGTGTTACCACACATTGCTCATTCATCGTTTTATAACAGCTGAACGCAAACTAAGCGTGGACACCTTGGTTGAAAAGATAGAAAGGTAGTAAATATATTTTACTTTAACTTTTAACTTGAACTTCACCCCTGCTAACGGTTCAGACGTTTCACAAATAAATTAAAAATTTATGCTGCCGAAAATATAGTTTTACATAGATTGTAATGCAGGAGATTCGCGCACCACGTTTTCAAGTATAATGTTACACAATTCAATAAACCTCAGCACAAGTTAAGTTTAATCAATTTGAACAGGTGACAGAAAGTTTGAATTTGGTCTCGGATTTTGCTTTCACGTATATTTGAGAAAATAGAATGAAAATAAATTTGGACTTAAATAAATTGGGACTTGGGCCTAGTGGTTTGTTCGATCTACACAAGTACACTCGACTGACTTAATTGATATGTCATGGGTTTTCAAACAGAGTTTTAATTTTGTCTAAAAATTACGAACGGAAGGATTTATTTCTTTCATGGTATAATTAGGAAATAGATTTCACATTTGAGTGATATACCGGTTAGTATATCACTGTGTGGGGCTGAAGGCCTGAGTGATTAATTACGAAGCATCTAAACGACACTCAGTTTTTCAATAGTCAATAGTGTTAGAATGGAATATAATCTTTGGTCGTAAATGCTTATTTGTCATTAGTTCGAAGTGTAAACATGCCCATTCGTTAGACATATCTGTTTTGATCCATAGAACACAAATATATAACATAAAAATGCACTTGATAACCACCCTAGACACCAGTTACGTCCGATCCATATGGGGCCTCATCTCCCAGGCGATTTATTTTCTGCAAGTTACACTCATTTATAATAAGTTAAATAAAGTCATTGCTACTAGTTTCAGACAACAAGAATTCTTAAGTTTCTATTTATAATATATCAGTTATAGTACATCAGGAAAACGAACGTAAGACTTGTTTTTTACTGGAAATATTGACCGTTAATCGCTTCAAGTAATCTGCACTCATAATTAACCATTTGACTAGTTTGGCGTCAACATCATATTATGTTGATAGATATTAACTTTTTACGGTTTAAAATCATTTAAGAAAGACTGAAAACGCAAGAGTATTTTATGGATCTTTTTTGTGCAGTATCTTCCAATTCAAAGGTAACAGAGCAAAAATGTTATATATACATTCTACTTGTCATTGCATTGGCGGTTGAAAGGTTTCCTATGGAAGCTTGGAGGGCCACTTTTGGTTTTCACTTTTGTTTTTTTTTGGTAGCCTTTTCTTTTGGTTCAACTAAGCGGGCCCCCCCCTTAATACGACTGCCGCGCGACAAAAAGCGCCTTGCGGATAATAAAATTTTATAAACCAATTTAAAAAAAAAAATAAAAATACATTCTACTTGCTGTTTTATTGGCAGTTGAAAGGCAACCAATTTCCGATCTAAAGCAAGCTTAATATGGCTGCGCCGAAAAACTATCAGTGTTTTAGAAAATGCTTTATCTGTGCACTAACTGCTGTAAACATTTTTTTTTTTTTTTTTTTTTTAAAAAACAACCCCCCCACCCCCCCCCCAAAAAAAAAAAAACCCCCCCCCCCCCCCCCCCCCCCCCCCCCCCCCCCCCCCCCCCCCCCCCCCCCCCCCCCCCCCCCCCCCCCCCAAAAAAAAACAACAAAAAAAAAAAACCCCCCCCCCCCCCCCCCCCCCCCCCCCCCCCCCCCCCCCCCCCCCCCCCCCCCCCACCCCCCCCCCCCCCCCCCCCCCCCCCCCCCCCCCCCCCCCCCCCCCCCCCCCCCCCCCCCCCCCCCCCCCCCCCCCCCCCCCCCCCCCCCCCAACACACAACACACAAAAAAAAACAACCAAACCCCCCCCCCCCCCCCCCCCCCCCCCCCCCCCCCCCCCCCCCCCCCTTTTTCGACAATTAAAATAAAAAGATTAAATTTTCACTCATAATTATATCGAATACACTGAAAAGCAATAAACAAAATGTTACATTTTTCATTTACTATAACTAGATATTGGTACCCATGCCAGAATTCATGACTTCTTTCCCTGAAGGCATATACAGCCATTTTAATACACAATTATTTGTTTGCTATATGTACGACGGTATATGATATTATTCAACAATTTTGCAGATGAAGTTTACGCCTTCCATTTTGGCTGTTTTGTGCTTTGTTGAACTCGCACTCGGCAGTCTACTCTCTCACAACAACCGTACCCATTGTTTCTGCGAACCTGAGCGACACGTTAAAGAAATACTGCACCATGGGTTAGAGACAACAGTGACACAGTACTATTGTGTTCTAAAAATAGAGCAGGTCGGTCACAGTGAAGCCGAGGCGATGCGAAGCTTTCCGGACTCTGGGTGTTGTTGTATGGCCACCTTTGAACTAGAGGTGAGATTTTATAATTTGTACTTGAACAGACACGGGTGCCTAGATGATATGTAGGCGATTGAAACCGTGAACTTACCTTAGTTTCAAATTTGACAATACAATAAATTTTGAACGGTCTGATTATTCTACTGCAAGTTAAATTAATTAATTGTACGTGTTTTTGTTAACATGAACATGTCACAGACATACCGTGGCGATAGGTCTGTTATTATATCATACATGTACACTGACGGAAATCCGATTATTTTTGTTGTCATTATTTATTGACTTACTTGTTTGTTTTGTTTTTCAGAAACTAAGAAACCATCTGTACTACGCACGTGTACCAAGTGACGGATGTGAAGTCGTGCCATGCTTTGCGATGTAGTTACAATCTGGGTCATAATATAACATATTTCTGCGACACAGTAACATTCAAGTGTTTCAAAGTTGAACAGTGCGCTTTGACATCTTCAACAACAGCTTAATAATCAATCCAAATGAGTTTGCTTTTTTATCGTATGCAGTGATTCATGGTTAAGTTTATTTTGACATTCTTTATAAAGTAGTACATGTATATTCATTACTTTGTTATTTGACGAGAAAATTTCATGTCGAGAATGCATTGGCACTTCCTCAATGTCTTAGTTCTGGAATATATTTTTACATTTCATATTAAATTAATTTTATATACATGTACATGTGTATACATTTATAAATTGAAAGAGTTCAACTTTTTAGAAAAATCTGGAGCTTGTTTTCTTTTCAACCTTTATATATATGTCTTCTTTTTTTTTTTTTTTTTGTTCTGAAATTTTCGTATTTTAATGACCATAATATGTTAAAATGACATTATGCGCATAATACTGGCTAGTGTTTTTTGGAGTTTTTTGCTCTTATTTATGCCGCAATATTTGAAGTTGGTGCAAAAATAAATGATTGATTTGCAAGGAAGCCTCTGCTGCGTCTTTATATTGACTCTCCCAGTCTCTTTCGAAAGTTTTCTTTCTTTTCGTTATGATTGAACAAATTTTTCAGTCAAACCATTTTCGGCTGTTCTTAATGACCATTTAAGACAAGCGCCAATATTTTGTAATAGAACAGGATGCGAATCCCAAAGCGCTTGTTTGTCGGTTTTCATTGGGATTCAAGTCTCTTGATTAGGTCTACATGTATATTAGTGTCTGGAAGTGGTCGTAACTGGCGCCCGTTATGTGCTTCTACAGAAAACGTAAATCAGATGTTAGCGAGTAACCTTTTCGCAACGTCCTTTCGTTACAAGCTTGGGGAAGCAAACTATAACAATTCCCTTGCTTATGATTACAAACGTGCATAAACTGTCTTAAGAATAGAGATTAAGATGTTCCAAAGTGTAAGAAGCTGACCAGTGGTGAATATTGAATTATTTTTTATTCGCAAGAGTAAAAATGTATCACGAATTCATCATTGACTACAACAATCTGTAGACAAACACACGGACCAGAATTGTGTTCACAGCATAAATGCCCTCACTTGCCATTCTGTGTAGGATCATTCGTACTCAGCGTTAACTGTTTCAATGCGTCCCCCCAAAAAACAATCACCATGGAAATGGCATGGAAGCAGGTGAGAGTCTTTTGCATATAACACAAGATAGAATGAGCTTTCTGAAAATCTTGGCTGAATTAATCTGTGTCCTAAACTGTTCGTAAAGAACTCCTTTTAGTCAGCAACAGAGATCTTGCTCCTCCTCCATATTTGGTCCTTGTTGCCATGGTAACTACTAAGCTTTCTAAAAAGATGATAGCGCTATTGACCTTCCTGTTTTCCTGTAATAATTACGGAACATTCTGACGACTTCTCGATGACTGCGATGTCTGCCAGGACCCGTACCTTTTCTTATCGAAATACTGATATATTCAGCTCAATCTCAATGCCGTCATCCTCTTAAAAAACGCTACCCTATTAGGTTCAGAAAGATCGAACACTTTAAGGAATATTCTGAAATGGATTAGAACAACGTAATGTAAAGATTATCCCGTGCTAATAGTAGGCCCTACTGTGTTACCGATACATCTGATATAGTCAACATTTGAAATATCGTATGGAGGGGAATATCCGCCAAATCTCTATGCATCTATCTGACAATTTAAATGCATGTATATAAATTACTTATTTATGAACGTTGCATGCTCATTTGTCTTGTTTACTACATGTTGCATACATTACTTCAGCGCTACTTAGTACTCTCGTTTATTTCACTTTTTTATTCTCAGAATGTTTTAGATGTACTATTAGATCTATCTTGCATGTACATGTAATCGTCTTCCCGTGTAGTATCTTATTTTACAATACGGTCATTCTTCCGGCTTTAAGACAAATGAGCATTTAACGTTTATGAATAAGCATGTCATATAGATGCATGGAATTTAGGCAGATATTCTCTTCCATATTGCCACTGGTAAAGAACGTTAGTAATACGCTTATACGGTTACTTTCAATATTAGTTCTCTTAAATTTGATAAAAAATGTCTGTGGTTAAAACTGAAACTATTTGTTACACTTTTATTAATTTTAGAAAAAGGAGTTTTCAGAAATATTGAGAAAATAAAAAGCACAATTTCAGAAACATAATCAAGCTGAATTTTTTGTTTTATATTACTATAAGTTAATTATGATGTATTTCTACGGTATATGTTCAAAAATGTGCTATGTTTTTCAGAAAACTCATAAAGAATTTCAATATTAACAATAAAATCACAGTTCCTAAAAATGTCTCAGTTTCTATTCTAATTTTTTTATATTCATTTTCATAAAATACACATGTGCATGAGTCATTTATATATTCTATTTTTTGTATTGATTTCTTTACAATAACAGGCAGCAAATCAAATATATTTTCCAAAACCAAACAAAACCTTAAACAGTTGTAGTATGTTCGATGCTTTTCTTTCTTATATTGTACCTGACGGTATGCAAATGTACGTAAGTTGTTATTGAATGTTTCAAAATTTGAAACAAGGGTCTGGAGATTTGAATTCAAAGCGCATGTTTGTCAATTTTCATCAGGTTTCATGCCTCTCTGTTGTCCCTGCAGACATCCGTCTTTTGAACACCAGTGGTGTAGGTGCCTAACTGTCCGCAGGGAAGTGAAACCTTGCATTCCTCATGCGTAGCTGAAAGGGTCGCAACCATATAGACATAAACTAAGTAAATTTTATTGAGAACAACATCGAAATATATACATGTAGTCAAATAATATAACTGGCTGGCCAATTTTTTGCTCATTCTTTAATAAAGAATCGTATTTAGTTCCTGACTTAAAAGTATAATAAATTTCTGTCATACAATAAAGTATTAACATATTGATGTATTGATGAACTAGAAATATGTGCATAGGACACAGACGGCCTAATTTATCATATGTTGTATGACCATTCTGACACAGTGTTTACTGTTGCCCAGGCGTCTCTCACTTAATTAAAATAACAGGAAAGCCTGTACAAAGTAAACCAATTAGGATGTGTGGTCTCTGGTTTATTCGAAGGTCCTGACTGTTTCCAAGTTACTTTTGCATCAAGAAATGAAAGTCAATATCAATGGCAGAAATCTAATAGCTTTTCCAACATGCCTGAAATTAAAATGTAGAATGGGTCGAATTTTAAGTTCTAACATTTGTACCAGACGATAACTGCCAAACCAGTACTTGCAGTGGCATTAATGGTCGACACTTTCAGTAAATCTAAAAGGTTTGGAATTTGAATAATGCGCGTATTGTCATGTTGATCAGGTTGCATGCCCTTTTTGCCCTGGGGACATGAAGTCCTTTCCAGTGGTCTAAGTAGTCACGCTACCACATTTCAAACACTGCAGACAATTTAACCGTGCTAAAGGTGCCATATAACAACTAGTAAATTTCATTGCGCTTTGGGAATAGTAGTACATGTAGACAGACAAGATAACTGGCTGGCCAATCTTTTGTTCTTGAATAAAGAATCGCATTATTCGCTAAGAAGTATAATGTATTACGAAATAAAAACAGTACATACAACTTCAAACGATTGAACTAGAAATAGGTCCATAGCTCACGGCTGCATTGCCCAATTTTTATCTGTTTTAGAAATTTTCACTGCGCTGTTAGCTGATTACCGGAAGATAATCATATGTATATCACGGAAAAGTACGGATATTTACGAAAACGCACGGAATTCGATATAAAGGAGGTTGTAGTTTGACTTTAAAATTTCTGTATCGCGTTATTTCATGTTGTACAGACTTGCTTTTTATTTACGAGCGACTACAATATATTTCAACCCCAAAAATAAGTATTGCAGTGGCATCTTTAAAAAAGATAAAATTTACAGTACTTGAGAAGGAACTCACGTGATCAAAACTCCACCCGAACCATTTATCTGAGGACAGCTGCATGTCAAGGCCCAGTGAACGGTTTCAACGATATACAACGACAAGGTAACTGCATAGAATTTCATTTTTGGTTTAATCCCTGTTACACACATTTACCAGTACACTTAAGTATATCACTCCATTATATTTCATTGTTGGTATGTGCTTTCTGAGTTATTTCTGTTTCAAGGTCTTGTCTTTCCATTCCGAGCAATCGGCGTACTCTAGAATCGATTTTAAACATCTTGGTCATTGCTTTTCGCTTTCTGTCTCTTGCTACTCCACTCATGTACATTTGGAATAAAGTACGTTAGAACTGCTCCAATGATAAGGGTTGCACCGATAAAATTGAATGGGTACGCATAGTTTCCTGTGATGTCCCTCAAATAGCCTGCAAGATTGAAGGATTGATACTGGTCAGTATACTAAATGTAGATGTTTAAAGTTATATGACGTAATAGCATAATTTTCCTTTGAAGATTCATCGTTTTTTATTTTTTTATCTTAATGTTATTTCTGTTAGTTTACTTCACAGATTCATATTATTTTACTAAATGTTATATTAAATTACAAAACTTCGCAAATTGAAATACATTGTATTCATTTTAAATTATAATAACAACAACAACATTATATTAAATTATAATAAAAGCAGTTGCTTTTCCTATATTAACATACGTATGTTAAAAACGCGGTCATTAAATGGATATTTGTGTTCGGGTACAGCCATATCCAAACAATTGTTAATTAATTCTAAAACAAGAGGGCCAAGATGGCCCTATATCGCTCAACTGAAACCTACTTATTACCATATGTTACCCAAACTATATATGGTAAACATAAACATCCTGTTTGATCGTGACACGACAAACCGTCTGACCATTTTACATTATTGGCTATAAAATGTGACTTCTAGAGTACCAACAGCACTTTCCGCGGAATTGACCTGGTGACCTATTTTTTGTTATCCCATATGATCCACACCAACATTCTGACCATTTTTCATGATGACTGGGATGTATAGTCACATGTATGGCATACACAAGGTTTTACCCGGGTGACATAGTTTTTTACCTCAGATGACCCATATTCGAACTTGACCTAAATTTCATTAAGACAATTATACTGACCACGTTTTATGAAGATGGAATGAAAATTGCAACCTACATTACGTACACACGGTTTTCCTATGATATGACCCGTAACCTATCTTTTGACCCCAGATTATCCATATTCAAACTCGATCTAGATTTCATCAAAGTATTCATTCTGACCTAGTTTCGTGAAGATTCAATGAGAAATGCAACCTTTATCGCATGCACAAGGTTTTTGACCCTAGATAATACACATTCGAACTCGATGTAGATTTTATCAAAGATGTCATTTTGTTCAAGTTTCGTGAAGATCCCATAAACAAGGTTTTTCTTTTATTTGACCCCGTGACCTATATGCAAACTCAATCTAGAATTCGTCAACATAGTCGTTCTGACAAAATTTCATGACGATTCAATGAAAAATGCAACAACTTTTGCATACACAAGGTTTCTCTATGATTTGACCCCTTTACCTAGATTTTGACCCCAGATGACTCATATTCGAACTCGACATAGGTCATTCTGATCAAGTTTCATGAAGATTCAATGAAAACTGCAACCTCTCTTTTGATTGTTTGTTATATGTGCTAATGGTCCATCATCCTCGTTCAAGGTAGATATGGTACGACCTGTCTGCAACCTCTATTGCATACACAAGGTTTTTATATGATTTAACCGGGTGACCTAGTTATTGACCCCATATGACCGATATTCAAACTCGACCTTGATTTTATCAAGGCAATCATACTGACTAATTTTTTTGAAGATCCAATGAAAAAGCAACTTATATTGCATACACAAGGCATTTCCATGATTTGACCACGTGGCCTAGTGTTTGACCCCAGATGATTTATATTCGAACTCGACCTATGTCATTCTGATCAAGTTTCATGAAGATTTAATGAAAATGCGACCTCTATTGAATACACACGGTTTTTATATGATTTGACCGGGTGAACTAGTTTTTGACCCCAGATAATTCGACCTTGATTTTTTCAAGACAATCAAACTGACTAAGATTTATGAAAATTAAATGAAAAAGCAACCTTTATTGCATACACAAGGTATTTCTATGATTTGACCCCGTGACCTAGTTTTTGACCCTAGATGATTCATATTCAGATTCGACCTAGGTCATTATGATCAAGTATCATGAAGGTTCAATGAAAAATGCAACCTCTTTTGCATAACAGGTTTTTATATGATTTTAACGGGTGACCTAGTTTTTGATCCCAGACGACCGACATTCGACTCGGCCTTGACTTTGTCAAGGCAATCATATTGACCAAGTTTTATGAAGATCTGATGAAAAATTCAGCCTCTATTGCATGCACAATGTAAGTGAGAACAAACGACAGACAGACAGACGACGGACACCAGGCGATCACAATAGCTCACCTTTAGCACTTCGTGCTCAGGTGAGTTAAACATTTCACCGGGAAGATAAAAAGACATACCGACTATAGGTAAGCACACACCAGATGTCACACCCTGCACAAGACTAGTAAATCCCAATGCCCCCTACAACACACAAATTAAGTAGCAACATACTAGAAATAGCGTTCAAAAGTACATGTACGTATTATATAGTAACAAACTTTCGACCAAATACTCTTAACTCATTTCTTGGCATAATTACATAATCAACGAGCAAGATTCTTTTATCAAAGCTTCATAAAGATTGACCTAAATTATTATCAATAGAAAGACAGATATAAATCTTAGTAACACTTCACTTTTTTTAAATGATTGTTTTTTACACGGATGCAACCATGGAAACTGGCATGATAATTTAAGCTAACGTAGAGTTTTTAAGATATGCAACCATAGAATTATGCAAATGCTATAGATAATCAATTTCATTTCGAAGGAAAACATTGTTACAAATCAAGTCAATTTGTTTATTTAAGTCAGAAGAGTTCATACTTCATATAAAAGGATTTCATTTTTGATAATTATGAACTTACCTTAAAGTTGTCAAAAGTAAGTATATCCAGTATGACGACGACAAACAGAGAGAAGTAGACGCCCTGTAGAAGTCCAGCTATTACAGCATATATCATAATAGTTGAGAATGTTGTCATCACGTGCATAAACTGTGCAGCAAGGCCAAGAATAAATGTAGCAATAGCAATAAGCGTAGATCTGTGACACCATTTCTTATCTGAAATATAGCCTACCACAAATCTTGTGCAAAACTCTACAATACTCATGACGCTTACCGTCAATGCTACCATGTCATTGCTTACGCCATTTTCATATGCAAGAGGAGGAAGAAAAGCGCTAGCCAGACTACATCCTGGACAAAGAAATGCATTACAAACTAGGAAATATTGAAACTCTGGTTTTGACAAGAGTTTCATATCAAATAGTTTCTTCAGTGAAGTCATAATTGTTATTTTGAGTGTTTGTACTCGACTTTTGGAGTCTTTAGCAGTATCTTTTACATCCTTTTGCTTCAGGTTTTCTTTTAGTTCACCTTCAGTAAGTGTTATGTCCATCATAGAATTATTCATTACATCGGTACTAGCAAATCTTGCGAGTGCCGAATTGAATAAAGAGTGAACAGAAGAATGTTCAGCAGTTTGTGGTTGAAGCGTGTTGTCGGTTTCACTTTCACTAATAGCTCGTCTACGCCTAACATGTAACTTGGGACCGTTAACACTTTCGCTCATTTGTCTATTAAACTGTTCATGTGCATTGCGTGGATGTTTTCCGCCAGATCTCGTTAGCAAGCTGTGAGGATTTTTGCTATTTCTGACGTTTCTGTTGCACCTCCCTTTTATGTCATCTTTAAAGTCTCCTGTGGTATTGCCTTTTTCATTGTATTGACTGTGGGAACGATGAGATGATGAAACTCTTCTATAAAAACTCATAGGTCTTAGCAAGCATGCTATTACTAACAACTGCAGGTTTAAACCAGTAATTATTATATACGTGCCTGTGTACGAGAAAGTCTCAAAAAGTTTCGTTACGATGGGAGCAAGTGCAATCGCACCCATACTTACTCCACAGTTACCAATGTTGTTTGCAAATCCTACCTTCTCAGCAAAATACGTGCTGATGATTGTCGCTATTAATGGCATAACAAATGCATTTGCAACACCTAAAATATAAATAATATGTAAGGTGAGTATACGTTTGTTTATATATCTTAATTTCTACTTTTTATTCAACTATATTTGTATATCTGCTTTTAAATACATTAAATTTTGTATATTAAGGGAGAAATACGTTCAAGCTGGAAATGGGTCACGTTAAATATTTGTTAAAGCCAATTTGTAATTCAGAGGATAGCATGTGGTCGCGAGCCGACATTCTGTTTAACGTTTACATAAATAAACAGCATGTCATTGGCAAACTAAGTTTTATTATCCGGTATGTTCCAAAGGTAGCCTATGTTCATTCTCGGACTACGACTGTCATGTTTGCAACTAATATTGTACATGGTAAAGCAATCAAAGAAAACTAGATTACATTTCAACAACAAAAAGGGTTATAACTTCACGATGGTTGGGGCAATGTGGCTAATCAAGAAAAACATAATGCCAGAATAAATAACGTACCCATGTTTGGTGACTATTGAATAAATATTTCCCAGATAAAAGAACGGACAATTCTAATTTGACATAAAATAATAGTTTATCGCCAAGAGACGGACTTATAAAAACAAGGCAATTTGAAACTGCAACATTTTTGCTTTACATAATTTGTAGGTATAACACTCTTTGAAACATACATTTTGTATTTATTCAAACTTACCGCCTGCTACACCAATGGTCACTATGGCAACGTTCACGTCATATATAAATGCAGTAATCATAGATGCAATCGATGATATTGTAGCTCCAATGAAGACCGAGGTACGTGCTGATAGTGAACCTCCAATGGTCATAATTACCAATGCTGTATCGTAAAAACATCATATATGTAAATATGTACATGATTACGTCAGGCTGTATGTACTTCACAGTTTTATCGTTGGTACCGGATAATTCATATGACCAACGCCCTCAGAAGAGTTTAGTTATTTTAGGTTTCAGGGGATAATTCAAGATACAGAACGAGTTCCGTTCTAGAGACACCGCCTGGTTCTTTAGCATGCTCGGGGTACAGTACCGATACATCGGACCTCGGTCTTAGGTATCATCTGAAAGACCATTAGTTATGTTAGTGGAGGAGCGGGGGATCGAACGTGCGATACCTGAATTACAAATCCAGCGTGTTAACCACTAGACCACTGACCCGCTTCTATGTCAGGTTCTTTTTAGTCTTAGTCATTATATATGGTGCAACCTGTTTCTACGTCATGCTGTTTGATGTGTCAATTTATAAACAGCAGTGGAAGAGATCAGCTAATCAAACCACTGTCAGTAATTATTTACGTCCAATGACAAAAATGAGTTTGTGAAATTCTTTTTTCTGCGGCAAACTCAATAGTATGTTATATTCATATGAAAATATATAACGACTCGGACAGCAAACTGACCATCAGGAACAGGCAAATGGCACAGGCGTGCTGATTTTGCACTAATTTATAGATACCCGGGTATTTTAAATACAATGAATATACAGCATTAAACTTTACTGTTTATGTTTCTATTGTCTTTCACCATTACCTGATATGCTGTAGGTTGCATTCATTAGTGTGAAGATGACGGAAGTTGCCGACGAGGAAGATCCATACCGCTGTTGAAGCTGCACAAAGATTATACCAAAACATTTTAGCTGTCCAATTACGATGAAATGCGCATACACGGACGCTGAAATAGAATTTTATCTAATAAAATTTCAGAACTAGAACATTTATTAACGAACCCGATGGAAATTTCGTTTAACAAAATGTACACGGCAGTCTGCCGACATATTCAATGCTGAACCAGTGGGGGCCTTTTTCGCATGACACGGCTAAATGGGCTTTGCTTTGTTATAAAGGTACAGCTAAAGTTAATGTCCGGTAGTCACGTTCCGTTGAAATAATTTTGTATTAGGTTTTTAAGTTGTAAGCATCTTATGAAGAACTGGCTTCCAATGTAATAACGGGAAAACTGGCTTCCAATGTAATAGCGGGGAAAACTGGCTTCCAATGTAATGACGGGAACAACGGGCTTCCAATGTAATGACGGGGAAAACTGGCTTCCAGTGTAATGACGGGGAAAACTGGCTTCCAATCTAATAACGGGAAAACTGGCTTCCAATGTAATGACGGGGAAAACTGGCTTCCAGTGTAATGACGGGAAAACTGGCTTCCAATGTAATAACGGGAAAACTGGCTTCCAATGTAATAACGGGAAAACGGGCGTCCAATGTAATGACGGGAAAAACTGGCTTCCAGTGTAATGACGGGAAAACTGGCTTCCAATGTAATGACGGGAAAACTAGCTTCCAATGTAATAACGGGGAAAACTGGCTTCCAATGTAATAACGGGAAAAATAGCTTCAAATGTAATAACGGGAAAACGGGCTTCCAATGTAATGACGGGGAACACTGGCTTCCAGTGTAATGACGGGAAAAACTGGCTTCCAATGTAATGACGGGATTCGTCACGTACACCTTCAGTTCCATGTACCTGGTTCACCATGTACCTGGTTCATCACAGAATTAGCGGCATGTCCGGCACAGTAAGAAGGCAGGAGTTGCACAGAACGTGTATATTTTCAAATCTTTGTCTTATTGTTATGTAAATCTTTTAAAAGGTTCGTTAGTTCCGCTACTTAATTAGTGTATTGACGATGAATTTGGTGCGTTTTTGGAATTTTATATCCTTAAATATTTATTTTCTGCAACAGAACTGCATGACAGTCTCGTGTGATCATTTTGGGTGTAAAACAACTTAGTTTTTGTATTTCCAAGAGCAATGTCTTACAGGCGACATTGACAATTTTTGTACGACAATCGTTCGTAACATTGCTTTTATATCGACGGTACGTACT
The DNA here is from genome assembly GCA_022818135.1 of Saxidomus purpurata. NCBI lineage: Eukaryota > Metazoa > Mollusca > Bivalvia > Venerida > Veneridae > Saxidomus > Saxidomus purpurata. Next base: position 28,621,222 of record JAFMSR010000015.1, read on the forward strand.
GTTAATATAGTGCCGTATCTTTATTTTTTCAATGATATTGCTTTTAGTGAAGAGGTTTTCTATCACTAGATTCACTATTCTATACATAAATAGTGAGGGATACTGACTAGCCTTCAAAGTAATCCAGTGATGAGTTTGATATGATAGATGGTCATACAATTTGAAATTCGGATGATTTGGGAATATTTTGTAATTTTGCACTTCGTTCTAAATTTTATTGACTGTCTGCAAACCCATATCAATCTGTTCTATATTAAGATTAGTTCATAGTACATTTGTACTTCACTTTGTCAGATAGAACGCGCGTGGTTGGTAAGATAGTAAAAACAAGGTGTTTTCATTGAATGACAAATAACGCTAATCCCTCTAAGTCCGTACTTGTCCTAGGAATTCGCTCTACTCCCGTCGACGTTTCTAGTGCGGGTAAACACTGCCATATACGTAAAGCTTTAAGATAGAATATATGTGATCTAGATTAGATCAATAAGCCCTTTTGTGTATGTTTATGCTTTTTTATTGTTTATAGTCCCGGCCGACAGTGGGATTTCTCCCCTGGTGAACTCGCAAAGACCCAAGTATGACTCCCATGCATACTGGTACCTAACAAAATTTGAAAATCTAAGGAGTTTTGTTTTACCTGACTGCAATACCCAGTCAGTTTTGTCCAAAGTTATGATTATTTAGCAAAATTGTGTAAAACTTCCAGTAGTCAACAGATTTATGCATTTCATGAGGACTTACGGTATCGTCTAAATTTTGCAGCTTAAAATGATTTTGTATCTATGCACGTACATAGAAATGAACTGAAAAACCTCACAAACGTCATTTTTAAGATACTGTTATTTATTTAGGAGTTTTATTTATGTATCCAGTGTAAATAATATCTAGAACATATAGAAACTCTGGGCATAATCTCTTTCTACAACAAATTGTCCATTCCGCGCATGGACAAATGAATAAAATGACTGTATGGCCATTTCTGTGACTCCACATGGTGTGACCAAGACAACATACTATTGTCTATTCAGGAGTAAGCATCCTATATGTTAAACACGTGTAACATGCTGTTACATTGTAAAATAGAAACAGAAGGATATCTTAATAAATCTCAATGATTATTCCCTGGTTGCTAGAAAACAAACTTAAAATGTTGTTTAAAAGCCTTTTAACGTTTATTTCTGTTTTCTATTTTCACCAACATGTGTTACTAAATTCTTGAATGAATACAGTAAACTTGAAAAATGCCAAACAAGAGTTTTCTCTCAAAACGTGCTTAATTTTTTAGAAAAGAAAACAAGATGTAACACTGTTGAAAAGGTGATTGTTCAAGACAGATAATGATTTATATATTTATAGTTATTCTTCATTTTATAAAATTATAACAATTTATTACAATGCTGAAGCCAGTACCCAAAACTTTTCAAACACAAATAGTGTATAAAAAGGACTCTAAAAGTACACATAATGCAGGAAAACACGAATTTCTATATTTTCGTGTGAAGTAAGTCCCCTGCGCTCCTATCTCAGTTTAGTTGAATAATATTTTAGTGTTTTTCGATATTTGCCACAACTCAGTATATACAATACTCGGAAGACATACATCACCACATACAGCAATACTAAGTTAACAAATACAAAGACATATAATACAAAAGAACATCTATATATGTTTATATTTCGTCGCCTGACTATCTACGGTTTTTCAAATTTTGTGAAAATCGCCCCGAAGCCTCTCGCGCTTAATTTCAATATTTCTGGATGACAACATGCATGTACAGTTAGCTAGAAGAAGGAAATTGGATAAAGGATATTCAATACCCAGATAGGTTTGAGTATTTAGCCTAAATAAACAATTTGTCCATGCGCGGAATGGACAATTGCAAACTATATATATGTACAATATACTAGAAATGACAATGCAGTGAATGAACACAATTGTCCATGCACGGAATGAACAACTGCAAAGACTAGAAATGTCCATGCAGTGAATGGACACAATTGTCCAGCAAAACTTTCCATGCAGGAAGGACCATTGTCCATGCACGGAATGAACAATGCAAAGACTAGAAAGCCCTCAGGAATGGACACAATTGTCCATGCCGGAATGACACTGCAAAGACTAGAAATGCCCATGCATGAATGGACACATTGTCCATGCACAAGAACAACGCAAACTAGAAATCCATGCAATGAATGGACACATTTCCATGCACGGAAGAACACAACTAGAAATGTCCATCAATGAATGGACACATGTCCATGCACGGAATGAACAACTGCAAACTAGAAATGTCCATGCAATGAATGGACACAATTGTCCATGCACGGAATGAACAACTGCAAAGACTAGAAAGCCATGCAATGAAGGACACAATTGTCCATGCACGGATGACCTGCAAACTAGAAATCCATGCAGAAGGACACATTGTCCACCGGAATGAACCTGCAAGCGAAATGCCCATCAGAGGCACTTGTCCATGCACGAGAACATGCAAGACTAGAAATGTCCATGCAATGAATGGACACAATTGTCCATGCACGGAATGAACAACTGCAAAGACTAGAAATGCCCATGCAATGAATGGACACAATTGTCCATGCACGGAATGAACAACTGCAAAGACTAGAAATGTCCATGCAATGAATGGACACAATTGTCCATGCACGGAATGAACAATGCAAGCAGAAATGCCCATGCATGAATGGAACATTTGTCCATGCACGGAATAAACAACCCCAAAAACCAAAAAAACCCTCCATGCATGAATGGACATTGTCCATCACAATGAACAATTGCAACGTCTAAATCTACAATATACAAATTGTCTGATGGAAATGCTCATGCAGTCAGAAATTTAATAATCTCAATTTGTCACGAGATGCAAAGACAGAAATGCCCATGAGAATGGACAATTTGTCCATGCACGGAATGAAGAAAGATTAAATGCCATGGAAGTTATACCGATTCTAAATTTGATGACTAATAGTCTGTTCTCTAAGTATGCTTGCGGACATCCAAAGCTGTTTTGCACTTAGAACGAACTTGTTATTTGGTGACATGCAACTCATTTGAATCAATTAATGGATACTCCTGCCTTAAATTTGTTGAAAAATAGTTTACGACTATGATAAATGTTTACAACAAACAATATATTTATATTTATTTTATAACCAAACTAAATTTTGTATATATCAAGTTCCTACAACCTGTTTCACTTGTGATACACTTTATCAGTACCTAGAGTGAAGTTTGACTCATAAGTAAAGGTTAATTACACTTTCAAATTGTCAAGTACGGCCATTTTTCAGACAATTAAAAATGGCAGTTTTCAATGAAATTACTGATAGTGCATTTAAGGAGAATCTCACAAAATTCAGTTCTAAACCGGAAGTTTTCTATACTGGCGACAATTCATGAAAGACATACATACCCAAGAGTATGATCCACGCCCATCCTTTATCTATCGGTAAATCTTTATCATCCTCCGGTGTTAATATCTCTATGTTTTCCTCAACGCTTTCTATAGCTGTTTTCCCTTTGGAACTTTCTTTGTATTGTACATCTGAAGAATTTGCTCGGTCTTTCAATAAACGTTCACTAACGGATGCATCGTCAATGGTTTGGCTACTATAATGCACTTCCTGTAAATCCCCCGCGACATTCCGTCCATCAAATATTTCGTTTCCATTATTTGCTTTGTCGTTATTAATTACATCGTCTTTGTTTAGATGCACGTGTTCTGTTGCGCCAAAGGTGTCATCGTCATTGCTAGTTAAATATTTACTCGATATTTGGATATCATCTTTATTCTTTTCCTTTGTTTCTACTGATCCCTTAGGAAATGTGTCTTTTACACTGTTTGAAATAGCCTGTCTCTCCCATATTGTATCAACTTCCCGTAAACCTTCACTGGAATCTGTCAACACTACCATTGCCCCGAAGAGTTTCGTTATATATCCGTTTCCACTGAACCGTTGCTTGCACAGGTTGCAAAATGCCAAAACGATTCGTTTGCACTTGATGTTTTGCCTGTATTAGTTACACTTTTAATTCACTGCTCTTAAATAATGTGTAGTGTGTTTGTACTAATTTCACATTGTTGTGAAATTGAAAGAAACGTTTTTATCTTGCTTATCTTTCAGTGAACACAAGGTAGCTGTTGACTTATTTCTATATCCAAAATTGTCACAAACTTCTTCTAAAAGATAAAAATGCTACTTCTAAATAAGGTTATCATACGTTTGTTTACATTTTAGGCTAAATGTCACACCAACTCTTCTTTCTGTATCTAACACGTTCGCACAAGTATTTTGTTGAGGACAGAGCTTTTTAAGGTCGTGCAGCGATAGCCGGTAAGCTAGATAATATCAATGTCACCGCAAAAATCTGTCCGATATATGATAACGTTTTTATGTTTTAATAGCGTTTTTTTTGCGTTTCCCGTTGCTTTTGCGTTTTCCTGTGTTCTTAGTAGTGAAGTTGACTTGTTGGCAACATTTTCCTAACCTTTGACTTGTAACTTAGTTTTTGCCTGACAAATCCCTACGGGCACTTAATCCCTAGGTGAGATTAATCAAAGCACCATTGGTATCTTCTTATACTGCTTATGTTCTTACTGGGTAATCGTATTATGTGTGATATGTTGATGCCAACAGACTATGAATAAATATTAGGTTATCTTCGATTATCACTTCATCACCAGCTACAAAGCGGGATGTATCCTAATCCGCGTAACATATCGTGTCCGCTTTATATCTCCTAAGCCCCTTGCAAGATTTTCATAAAACTTCGGTCAAATCGAAGCGACGTGCAGATCCGATTTTTACCACTTCAATACCAAGGTTAAAATTCAATGTCAAAGCTTCGAGCTTGCACTCGGTGTGTCCGTTCCTTATCTCCGTGTAAGATTTTCGTGGAACTAGTGTAAAATGTTCACATCAACGAGCCGACGTGCAGAACCCATGTTACAACTTCACCGCCACATGGTAAAGGTCATGTTTTAGAACCTTGCATTGCTTGCCCGTTTTGCATGCACTAAATGCCTTGAACTATAATCGAATGTTCATCTCACCAAGCGACATGCAGAACTAAAGTTTCAACTTTGCGGCTCAAAAGTTGAGGTCACAAATTCATGTTAAATGTTCGAATACTGTGCCGTTTTGCATGCACTAAATGCCTTGAACTATAATCGAATGTTCATCCCACCAAGCGACATGCAGAACTAAAGTTTCAACTTTGCGTCTCAAAAGTTGAGGTCAATCATGTTACATGTTCGAATACTCTAGCTGTTGTTCATGTTCACTCAGCATCTCTTAAAACCCTATGAAGGATTTAACAAGATAAATTTTCACTTCCAGATGAAGTACAGAGCCAATGTTCCAACCATGTCGGCTCAAGGTAAAGATTACACTTAAGGGATATTTGCTTTTTTGCTCACCTTGCATACAGTGCCAGGGTGAGCTATAAAGGCCACTCACCGTCCGGCATCCGTCCGGCCACTTTTTCTTTCTAACAGCATCCTCTGAAACCAATAGGCCAATGTTGATTAAACTTGGCTGAGATGTTTCTTGCTTGAAGCTCTATCAAAGATATTCAAAGAATTTCATTCCATGCATAGGGATTGTTAGTCTTCCTTTCAACATTCGTTCATGCAATGAGGGATTAAACCATCTATCAAACTACTCTATTTTGTCTTCAGACAGGTGGTTGTACAATACATTAGGCAACACTTGTGGCCGTATACCACTCAGCTAGCTATATATAGACGTGAATGTGACAGAAATAATGTCAGTCTGATAACATTCTGTTAATGAAATGATACCTCTATAAAGTTCACAAGATTACTCCTCATTTGACCTGGTCACTTTCTATTCCAATGTAATCAACTTTTAGACAATCATTTGGACCAATTTTCCCAAGGATTTGGTACAAAACGTGGTTTTTAAGTTTTTTTCTTTGATCACCTGATGACCTAGTTTTTTTATATTTCATGTGTTTCTATTTCTAACTGGACCTAGAAACAAACATGATTAATTGCATACAGACTGGGTACAAAATATGGTCCCTGAAGGGTCCAAAGATTTCTCAGTAATTTGATGAAGTAACTTGGTACATTGATGCCGGTGATCTAGCTTTGACATAGATTTGAGACAAAAAGATCATGTTGAGCGTGTTGAAAATGCGAGTTAGTGTGTATTTAAGTTTGTTTTCCTGTGATTTGACCTAGTGATCCTGTTTTGAACCCTAGATGTTCCAGTTTCTAACTTGATTTAGGTTTTATACATCATATTTCATATCATTAATAGAGTAAATGTTGCTTTTAGACAAAGATTTTGTATAATTGAACATGGTCACCTAGATACTGAAACACTAGTCTTGGCTTATCAAGGCAGCTTCTGGAGTATGGCTCAACAGCAATGATGGTTGCCATGGGATGACCAGATGCTCAGCAAGATCCTAAACCAAGGTCCTCAAGACCTGCTGCTGAGGCAATATGTACAACCATTACCAACACTACCAGAGCAACATGTCTTCCTGTATCTGGCAAATCGATTCATTTATCTTCAGACTGACCTGTTCATTCTCTAGGAATGTAAAATAATTTGTCTTCCTGGCCAATCGACCCTGTTAGGTATACACAAACTGCTATAATTCATGTTTTTTATTGTAAATACATTCTTAGCAATTTGACAATTCTGTCATAGTTTAACATTTACAAAATACCTTTTCAGAGTTCTGATTTGATGCTGTAAACATAAACAGTATACTGTAAATTGGTTGATTTTTGTGTTGACAAAACTTAGCAAAAATGCTACTGCTTGATTTCATCAGTAAGCCTATACATTAGTTAACTGGGTGTATTCATAACATTAAAAATTATTTGTCTTCAAATTTTTGCTATTTTTTTTTAAATTTGGATATACATGTATATGGCTAATGCATGCTTTATTAAAATGTAATTTGAAATACTAGCTAGCCGATAAATGAGCATTTCATGCAGCTTTATGCAGTTCAACCTCTGTAAATGGTCACCTGAAGTTACCATAGTCACCTGAATATACCATTTACTTGTCTTATTTACTTGTCTTAAACATCCACTGATGTTACATCACAAAGAAAATGTTACATATACTCTATGCCTCATAGATACTCCTTTCTACTCCTTTACTGATTGCCCCATACATACTCCTTTTAACGCCTCTACTGACTACTGCATAGATACTCCTTTCTACTCCTTTCAACTTGGTCAGGTTTAAATGCCAGAAAATCAATTAAGTATATAAAAAAATTATCTTACAAAAGCATTTTGGTGAAGTTTAATCCTAGTGCATAAAACTCTTTACAAAAATGAGTACATAAGAAAGTTATTGGTAATTTACAGCTAAAGGCAGGTAGAATTTTCAATTCTAATCGACTAGTTTAAGGATAATAGCAGATTTTCAGAAAAAAATGTTGCAGATATAATTTTCTACATGACTTGATTTTAACAATTTTCCGATTTTCACAATTTCCTTAGGGAATATGTGACAACCAATTAAATTGCGAATTCCAAAAGCATGTGTCAGAACAATATGGGATTATGATTACATAATCAGGTGTGTATATTGACCACAGCTGTCAAAACAAAGCAATTAGATGACCCTTGGTATCACTTTCAAAGATCTCCAATCATAGTGTTTTTAGCTGATTAAATTTCTTTTGATCATGTTTCTTATCAAAACATCAAATATTAATCAAATTTTATGACCTATGAATATCTGTTGATTTCATAACCCAAAAAAACATGGATTGGTCAACGATTATGATAATCCAATGAAAATTAAAAATGATTAAAACGCCCATTGTTTATATCCCTTTTTCCTGTAATTTATACCCTTCAGTTTGTGTTTGAGAGTTGATTCTAATTATTCTGTCTTCTTTCATTTCTTTAAAACATCTGAAAGGAATCATTTAGATTGAAAATGCCTAAATATTTTAAAATTGTGAAATGACTGTTTTTAAGACCCAAATTCAAAAAAATTTCATCATACAATTTTGAAATTTATACCATTAGAAAGAAAATTTAATCATGAAAACTTTTATATTGGTCAGTAAATGATCAAATGAAGTGTTAATAAAAAAAAAAAAGTTTTATTAACACAAGTTCTATTTTGTATTTTTACCAATAACCTGTATGGGAAAAAAAAAAATAAAAAAAAAAAAAAAAAAAAAAAAAAAAAAAAAAAAAAAAAAAAAAAAAAAAAATTCAAGCAGGAATTTCATTTGTAATCATCAACAATTAAGCAGATGATGAGATAAATTCAAGATCATCTACTTTTTGCCGTTTCTAGGTTTATAACAAGTTCATTACAAAATTCAAGCAGAATTTCATTTGTAATCAACAACTTCGCAGATAATGAGATAAATCCACTGTTCAAAATCTACGACTTACTGAAAATGTTGCATTTTTAAAGTTGTAAAGTATTTTCAAATACATCTGCATAAAACCTAATCACTTTGAAAGTCAGTGTTTTCTTCACTTCTTAGCTCTGAGCTGAAACACATGTTTGACTATAGCACAACCTGTACAATAAAACCTATGTTAAAAACCACCCCCATTCAAAAACCACCCCACAAAAAAAAAAAAAAAAAAAAAAAAAAAAAAAAACACACACCCAAAAAAAAAAAAACAAAAAAAAAAAAAAAAAAAAAAAAAAAAAAAAAAAAATAAACCCCCCCCCCCCCTTCCCCCCCCCCCCCCCCCCTATAGCATGATAACAGGCAAAGTGGATTAAAAGAATAAGCACAAGCAACAATTTGATGAGGATGTTTCACTGTCACTATTATCTTTTGTGGGGCTTTGGTGAGATCAGAACTTTTACTGGTTTACAAAGTTCTATGACATTATTTTCTTCTTCTGTAGTAGATGTCAACTTTGCTTTAAACTTTGCCTGGGCTTTTGAGGATGCTAGAACGACAAGACCTATCTCCACTGTGCAGGATTCTGAAATGATAACACAGATATTCTTATGGTAAATTATTTTACTATATTATTTATGCTCGATTGCGAAACAAGTTTTTACAAAGTAGATAAATAAATTATTGCTCTTGAGACTCATTCAATTTTGAAAAGAAAGGCAATTTGGAAATAGATGTGTCTTGCCTAAGGACACAACCCCCATGGCACTGATCCTGAGGCGCACGCCCCACCACTATGCCTCCACATGCGGATCCCTATTGTAAATGCTTACACACAGTGCCCTAGTCACGTAGTAAGTTACAATTTGGTAAAGTATAACATTAGTTACTGAACTTAACGCCATAATCTCATGAAATAAATTTCAACAAATTTGTTAAGGTTAACCAAATATCTTGTCTAACATTACAAAATGCATTGCATGTATTTTACAAATGGAAATAAAAAATCCTCTAGGATTTCTTCATTCCATACAAATTTCATCATAATTTGAAGTGTGTTTTTTTACCTGACCAGTGGGCATGAGACAGAAGAACATTGCAGGTCAATCTGTGACCTAATGCACTTCTTTTCCTGACATCATTAGATGGAGGTTTCATCAATGCTACACTTGTGTCTGGATATTTCACCTGTAAATGATCATTGATAATTTCACACACAATTCCAAACTAACCAGCCTAGTAAATATATGCAACTATTATTTTTGACAACCAAGCAACTTTGATAATATCATTTATGCAATGCATGTAAATACCTTTTTTAAAATTTCTATTGCTTACAATTTAAAGTGACATTATGCCTATTTTTTTCAAGTAACAATCCAGCTGAAAATGGTGTGTGTACAAAAGCGAAGAGGAAATAATAGCTTTTAACCCAATACACCAAACTCTTCCCGCTACCAGTATGCAAAAATAACTTTCCAAATATTGATTTTCTTATTTGACTGGGAGAGTCAATTTAAGAAAAGAACAACTGCATGCAGGAGTTGCTTCCCTTCCACTGCTGAAATCTCTACCAACATCAACAATGACACAATCAACTATCATTTTATCAGTCCAATTTTTTTATATCTAAAGCACCAATTTCAAATACTAATGCGGCATAATCATTAATTTAACACATTTAAATGCACAGCAACCAAAAATTGCATTTATAAAATTGTCACCAAAAATACACTATGTGCAGTAAGATGCGCATAATGTCACTTTAATATTTACTGTCCTCATCTTTTGAGGTGTCATATGTAAGAATTAAAGAAATGTTCATAAAATATGTAATATGATGCCTTTAAAATTCTTCATAGTAAATATTTGTGTACTGAATTGTCAAAATTTGGGAAAATTCTTCTTTTTCTGATTTCTTTTTTTGGAATTTAATAGGTCCTTTTTAAAAAAAAAATCACTTTGTTATGTGGAAGTCCTACCTGAATCCGAATATTTTCAACTTCTGCTACATTTTCTATATCAGCAATGAGCATAACAGCCGTAGTGAGACCTGCTGTAAACTTTATAGGATTGTCTGACATTTTTGCCGGCTCATGTATCACAGCAAAAGCTTTACACACTTTGTTCAGTAGTGGACATGTGACCGGACGAACCAGCTTCAGAGCGGAGTGTAGCACATTCTGTACAGTGGATAACTGGTTACTCTTCAAGTTCACAAGTTCAGACATTAAATATGCGGTACAACTGTCTGTGTGGGAGTCTAGCGATGATAAAAATCTGAAATAGAAATCAACATTTCTAACAAAAAAAATTCTTAAATCAACTTATTCTTGGAAACACAGTGACATTACTAACAAGAGGGTCATGATGGCCCCATATTCCTTATAATGACAAGCCCTACATATATGAAAAACAAATTCCAATTCAACTCATAACTTCAATTTAAGATCAGCCAATAACTGTGATCTACATATGTCCCCAAACCCAATATAGAGTTTTATAAAAAGGCGCCACCCCCCCCAAGAAAAAAAAAATGAAGCCGTGATATAAGAAAGGCTGAAACTTTAACATATTTAAAAATTCATATTTACAGTGGTTCTTTACTATTAACCTAAGTAACTACATATCTATTTGCTGTAAATTCATTACTTATTAATCAAGGTAACATACTATTTTGTGTGAGACTTTAATGCAAAACCTCTGATGTTCTCTTATTACATGTTCTTTCCGTTTGAAATATAAGTGAAAGGTGAATTATGTTAAATCTTTTTCATAATGTTTGTAAATATGTACATGTACAGAGTAGAGGCCAACATGGAGGATTGGGTCCTACAAATGTGTAGCCTCTGTAAATAAAGACTTTATTATAATCATTATTCCCTATAATGACAAGGTCAGGGTCAATGTCACATGGAGCCAGACCTCAAACATATAGATACAGTCCAAATCCGTTATCTTGACTTCGGTTATCTCGATTTTTCGACATCTCGACTGGATTTCTCGGTAGGGATAATTTTGATCCCAAGGGTATGATTTGAACAATTTTGTTTGTAATTGTGCTTATTGGGTCCACCATCCTCTAAAGAGGCTATCATCGGTACGACCCGAAGTTTTGAACAAATTTGGTAGAGGCCTAGCTTACTTAATGGCGTAAGCTTCTAATTACCAATGTCTTACTTTACAATTATTATTTGACTAAAGTGATCACCTCTTATGCCATTTGTCACTTGAAAGGAACACAAGTTAAGACTTGTTTGATTAGAATAAAATTCAGTATAGTGATTAGAAGCTTTATGCAAGAAACAGTTTTTTTTCCTATATGTTATTGTTATAAACTCCTCACCTTTGCAAGGTACTGAGATATTCTGTGTAAACATCTTGTGCTTTCATTTGAGTTGCAAGCTCCTGTGAGTTCGCTAAGGTTGAACCAAGCCGGAAGGTCAAGGCCTTTAACTCCGTCTGCTTGATTAGGGAGAGGTCGTTATTTCCTAGACCTAAGAATAATGTCTGCAGTCTGTTGGTGAGATTAAGGACCTTGTCTACAAGGACATTCAGGTTGCTAACGGTGACACTTCCTGTCAGAATGTAGGCATGCTGGGACATCAACTATATAAATAAAAGACAACTTTTAAATATTTAAATCTCAATACTCAGCAGACTAGCATTTAAAACTGTGTCAGTTACATAATATAACTTTTGCAAACTCATGTGTATTTAAAACAGTATCATTTGATGCTTACAAGGCAGTATGAAAACTGCGTAGATCATGATAAGCCAAGTTGTGCAAGATGGTCAGTAAGTCTAATTTCATCACAAAGGCAGAAATAAGTTAGCAGATTTAGCGTTGAACCTCTAAGGCATAGGTTAACTAATTAATCCCTGAGGTATCATGTTCAGTGAAAGATGCCTAAAGGCTTATTAATGTACAGTCAAACCTCTCCGAATGACACCTCCCTTTGAACTACAATCTCCCTAAAAAGACAAGCATTTTATTTCCCATTGCAACAATCATATAAGGAATCAACCTCTCTGAAGCAAACCTCTCTACAACAAGCACATTTCTGTGTTCCCAAGGGTGTTCACTCCTGAGAGGTTGCACTGTATCTGTGTAATTATTAAATAATTTACCTGTGAAACAAAATTCATTAACCATTGAAATAAGTAACTTACTCTGCTAGAACATCAACAAGTTACCTGTCTCATAATTTATTTACCTGTGTAATAAGAAGTTGACTCTGTAGGAACATACATATACATTCAGCAGAAGCTGATGTACTGGTGTCCAGCTCACTTACTCTCTGAAGATCTCTGTAATCAACAAAATAAATCTAAACTTCTCTCAGTTCTCAGTCAATACCAAACTTTTCTTAGTCTATACAAATTTAAGAATAGCTGTGCTGAAAGTTTTTAACATATTAAATCATCCATAAGTCTTGCAACTCAGCTTCCAAAGTAAGTCCTGTTAATGGATCCTGTCAGAAAACCAAGTTTAGACCTTTGCCACTTGAACCCATCTATGCAGCCTGGTTCCCTTATTCATCCCATACAACCTAACAAGCATTATAACATTTGCAAACAACAGCAGTGTTCCTGAATGATAAGCCTTCTGCCTCTTCTTCTTACCATAACTATAAACATGAAAACTGTTGGTTTTCACACAACAGGGCTCAACTGATGCTGAAACTGATGACGTCTCATGGTGGGTATCAAACTACAGCTTCTGGGTTGAAGCAGACACAGAAATAGGCTTATTAGTGTTCACTATACATTCACTCTGTCATCAGCAGTGGTGTATAGCAATCTGAGGGTATAATGGCACCTAGGTAGTCAGTTTAGGTATGCAAGGTAGTCAAATTCTTTTCAGCTAAAGGCTTTAGGTAAAACTATCACTGCAAGTGATTCATACCCCCATCAACAAATCAGAACAATTTTGAGCATTGACCCCAAATGCATTTTAGCTTTAGCTAGAAATCCCCCCAAAAAGGACCCCCCCCCCCTTAGCGACTTTAGACCCCATCTATCTAGAACTATCACTGAAAGTGATTCATACCCCCATCAACAAATCAGAACAATTTTGAGCATTGACCCCAAATGCATCTTAGCTTTAGCTAGAACTATCACTGAAAGTGATCCATACCCCAATCAACAAATCAGAACAATTTTGAGCATTGACCCCTAATGCATTTTAGCTTTAGCTAGAACTATCACTGAAAGTGATCCATACCCCAATCAACAAATCAGAACAATTTTGAGCATTGACCCCTAATGCATTTTAGCTTTAGCTAGAACTATCACTGAAAGTGATCAATACCCCAATTAACAAATCAGATGCATATCTTCTACACAAGAGCTACCTTTGTACAAAGGTTGGTTAAAACAGCTCACTCTTTTTTCAAGTAACAAAGACTAAGAAGACTGCAACATAGAATAAGCAAAATTATAAATGGTTTTATTTTGCAATACTTTATGTGTGACACAATGAAGCAAAGTACCCCTATTCCCTATCTACCAAACATTATTAAGTGGGGCATAAATTAGAACTAAGAAGAAGGTTTGCAGTATAACCTGACAGCAGTTTCCAGTAACTGTTTGGCTGTTGTTGTATCCAAGGAGTTGAGGTCAGACAACTTCTCCACTGTGCATTTGATGAAAGAAGTTGTCAGGTCAGATTTCTCCTCTGCTCCTGTATCGTCCACTGTAACATCAGCCGAGTCGGTATTCTGCAATGTTCAAAAGTTTACTGCTGACTGTAATGATGGCAATATTTGCACTCTCAATTAGTAAATACATGAATATGTATTGAAAAGCGTTTTTCTATCTATTGTTAATATGCAGAAAAGACACCATAGCCTACTGAACATCAAATATGGCTTTTGAAATTCTAGAGAGTTTGCAAGAAAAATTACCAGAATTGGTCAAAGATGCTTACAAGTTCACACTATATCTAAGTTCTGGCTACTGTTCTTTAGGTCAATTCATATAGATCACAGAATCTTCATTTGTATTTTAATAAATTCTGGCACATCCTTTCACCTACCTGTAAATCTGGCACCATGTCAGGTATACTGTCCCTAAGGTATGTATAATGGCGCCAGGTATGCTCTTGGAACATCGGTAATGCTGTCCGGTTCCCAGCAGCTGCATTGAACACAAGAACCAGTATACTGATATCTGAACTAAAGTTAAGGACATGACATTCTTGGCCAATACCAGCAATGTACACAAATCTATACCTTCTGAGGAATGATCTGCTGTGTAGCAAGCTCTTACTTGTGAATAATTCTTTAAATGGACTGGCCAACTTGTTTCAACATCTTGCTTGTAGGGGCTTCAAACAATTTCTTGTATTTGCCTGTATATCCACTAAGTGTGGTCAAGATTGACACACCCAGTATACATTCTCAACTTTTCTTTAAAATCAAGCTAAAACAGACTGGTGCATGCTAGTTTGTAAAAACTTACCCTTCAAAATAATCACAGTTTGAAAAAAGAAATTGATCACAGATTTTTACTCCTCAATAAAGAATCTAACCAAAGTCACAACTGAATAAATGATTCTGCATAAGAGTTTGAATCCTACTAAATACAGTCTAAAACTGAAAATATTTTGACTATCCTAGCTGTAATTTAAATTTCCCTTTTTTTTTTTTTTCTTCCCCCCCCCCCAAAAGGCCAATTCAGAACAAGGGAGGTAAATATTGTGGATGTGGGAACTATGTATTTGTTAAGATCAGTCAATAAGGGAAGTAACTTAGTAAAACTTATTTCCTACATCTTTTCAAGGCATTCCTTGTGCTTTAAGCATCTGTCTGGACTAAGCTGTATGGCCATTTTGAATAGTAATATAACTTTAACTAAACTAAACACGGTATGTGAGTAGATGTAAAGGATACAAGCTGGATCATCCATCTCAGGTTCCGGTGTATCAAAGTACGGATGTAAACACAGAAACTCTGGCATCAGTGGCAACGCAAGGTTTGCACAATTCTTTCCTAAATACTGCATACATCTAAACAGAAATACATACATGCATCTAATGAAACAGTAAAAAAGTCACACAAGAAACTGCCAAATACAATTAAACATAAATCAACACAGCCTATGTACCAATTAAAAGTCCAAGAAGTCAAATAATAATGTAACACATTTTGGTGTCAAAAATGCATTTTTTTTCACATCAGTTATAGACATAAAGTCTGACAAATCATAATAACTGCTCTAACAGTTTTGCAAGAAGCGGCACTGAATTTGAAAGTTGAAGAGGCTGGGGACTCATTGGTAAAGATTATGCTGTTTACCATTCAAACCAGTATGACCTCTTGAATAATTTGTTGCTTTACTCATATATCACAATGCCTAAACAGTACACAAGTCTGGAGGAAAATGCATGTTCTTAACAAAATAGGCTTAGGCTATGGAAATAAACACTCACAGTTTTAAACTTTTATCTATTGCTTTATTTCATGAGTCTACATAGAAAAAGCTTTCATCCGAAACAAAATTCAATCCAATCTTGTAGTTTTGTCACCCCTAGCTTAATTGATATAAGAACCTACTTCCATATGTTGAGTCTATCCTCTGGGTATCTTCTCAGATTGTCCAGCAAGGCTACCACACATGTATTCAGACATTCTTTGGTTGCAAACTTCATCTCACATAACATATCTCTCAAGGATTCTCTTGAGACATAGGAATAGTCCTGTCAAATATTAAATGGTGTAGATCTATTAAAGCAAGTTACTCACATATATGAATAAGGAAAAAAAACAGAATAACAGAAGACTTACATTACAGTTAACTCCGTTAATTTGTTCCTGGTATCCAAATTTTTCCCCCAAAAAATTTTAAAAAAAAAAAAAAAAAAAAAAAAAAACCAAAAAAAAAAAACCCCCATATTAAAATTTTATAAAAACCCACAAACAAAAAAAAAAAAAATATTATAAAGTTTTAACATGGTTTGACTTTATAATACCAAAACTCTTGTATATAGTTCACATGCACACCTTTTCGCCAAAAGTCTGCCTTCTGACAATTACTTGGTCATTCATTTTGGGTCACTTATTGGGTCACTTTTAGTGGTCTTTGACCACAACAGATAACAGATTTTCAACAACCAAATTATTATCCATAATAGTTTTAACCCTTTCTTATTTGCGATATATCAAACAGTCGTAGTAAAAGAAAACGAAGAGTTATCATTATGGAAGACAGCAATGACAGATAAACAGACAGTATGGATTGGAGCTGTGTGATTGAAAAAATTATGTGCTGAACGGAGCTTTATGCTCAAACATTTGATAGATAGAATATTGAACATTTTATAAATGCTTTATACAAGTATATATTTAAAATGACATCTAACTGCAGCTTTTTTGTTTCTTATAACATACAGTGCTAGAAGTTAAAATCAGGTTGCGCTCAAACTCAGTTGGACATAGAAAAAAAAGTTTATTAAGCACTAGGCCAGATCAGATATGCATTGATGTGCATGCTATTTTAAATATCAACTGGTCACAAACACGCAACACTAAATTTTCTACAGTAGGATACACCTGTACATATGTTGTTACCTGTAAGACTCCTAGCATGATATCAAGCTGATCTTCCCGTAATTCTAGATGCTGACTCAGCTTCTTCAAGCTGTTGATCGCATTTAGGCGAACACTCTCAATCTCATCGTTAAACATGTCGGCGATACTATCCTGACACTGTATGGCAAATGCTGCGTTCTGAGAGGCTAACTCGCATATTGAGTCCAATGTACAATTTCTCACCTCTGAAATAGTTCACAGTTTACCATGTACAGTCAAATCTGTGAAAAAAGGCCACCGCTGGGAAGCTACAAATGTGGTCTTTATTCACAGGTGTTTCTATTATATATTAAGATTGAACTGTGATCTCCCTGTTGGTCTTTATTTGCAGGGTGGCCTTTAATCGGAGGTGGTCTTTAACACAGGTTTGACTGTATTTGTGTAAACAACTTTACTTCTACATCAATTAAACTTCATGTTTCATTTTCATATTTTACTGATGTTGAAAAAAGCCATTTTATTCAATTTGCAGTCAAATCGATTTTTGTATTTCTTCTTTATATTCAGCAGTCATTTTCAACAGATATGACTTTCTTTTTGCTAAGACTAAAGAAGGTACGGTACAACAAATGTTTGAAGAATACAAGTTGCCAAAAATAGAACTACAACCTCAATAAAGCAGCCAGTCCACCGATATAATCAAAGCATTGCTCCAAATTAATACAGATATAGGAGTATCAGTAATTTTAAAATGAAGCTCTACAAATTCAATTATATTCTTTCTTAAAACATTTGTCATTCTGAAAATTTAAAGCCCAAACTTGTATCATTTCGGCAGATTAAATTATCATTTTGTAACAGATTTGTCCAAACCTGAGAACTCATCTTCCAGGCCATGGACAAAAGCCCCACAAGCCCCTATGTTCATCAGATTGATACTCTCAGGGTCAAGCTCCTCTTTAGGGGCATCATCAGCCCATTTCTGTCCAGTGGACCATACACCCGATGAATAATTGTCTTTAGCTCTTTCTGAAGCTGTCTTTTTTCTCTGGAAATAAACCCCGAACAAACAAACTTTATATACATTTTCTTATTTCCATAGTGGTCCCTGACATATGTACATATCAGTTTCTGGATGAATCTATTCTACATAAGCTAAATCTGCAAACCTTTCATCTTGACTATAGCAGCTTTCATCAAGAAACAAGAAAACATATCCACCCATATCTGTCTGATGGGCTGTTCTTGGTAACGGAGGAGTCTGCTTGATCAAATATTAACATAGTTTATTTTGAGTTGGCAAGATATGTTACATTACAACATAAGCATTCTAGTACTTTTACACTAAACTGTATCTACAAAACCTCTCATGAAAGAATATTTAACAGCAGACTCTGTTACAAACCCCATCTGTCACTTTTCTGAATACATGTACAACACCAAACTTAATATGCAACAAAGTCATTTGATGATGAGTTTTACAGTACATTCATTGCACGGCAGTTACTTCTTACTCTGACAGACATTCAGCCAAATAAACTACACTTACCCTCATATTTGACATCAGTTTCTTATCGAGGGTTTGCTCGAGAAATCTCGCACTGACAAGATGCAAGGATCCCTGTAATTAAAGAAAAAAAATCAACTCCAATACCATATATCATTTGTCAACTTTATTTTGTTATTTCATTGACCCCGAAACTTATTGCCATACTTCATAAGCTGACGTGTTAATCATGGTAGTAATCAGTAAATATTCACCATATTACCATATTTTTGAATCATTAATATCTGAAAAGAGCATCATCAAGAAAAAGTTAATCACTGTGATCAGCTCCTACACAAAACTTGTGGTTAATAATATAAGCATTCTGAGAAAATCTACCAGCTCATTGTTTTCTCACGGTCACTCCCTACAGGTTGATACATATTATATGTACCAAGTTGATCAGTTACATATAATTATTTGTACTTTCACAAAGTAACACTAATATTTCATTCATCAAGTAACATCTGCTGTTTCTTACCAGTAAACTTGCCGCCTTTGTTCGAACTTTCACCGATATGTCATTTATCATATTGCAAATTTTAACAAAGCCATCATCAACCAATCGCAGCTCTTCATCGGAGTCAGGCACTGGAACAAGGCTGAATGGAAAGGAAACATTAAGTTGCATTTATCAAGTGAAATCATATTTATTGAGTTTTGAAATATCTCTGCAAAAAAAAACAAGAGCTGTCCATAAGACAGCACGCTCGACTATTGTGGATGTTTGCTAATAAAACAAAACTTTTATCAGTGTAATGCAAAACAAAATTCTGCTAACTATTAGTATAAACTAGGAAAGTTGAATCATAAAAAAAGTCAAAATCTATAACTATAGATTTAATTTTTGGTAAATTAATTGTTTGATACAAAATTTACCCTGAACACTATTGCAAGGTTTGATATAGTACCATAAGTGGTTACTGTGATATGTGCATGATAGTACCTTGCATGCAAAACTTTACCAAATTTCAAAAGTCAAACAAGGGCCATAATTTGCACTAAATTTAAACAAGAGTTATCTGTCTTGACTGTGTGACACCTCTTAAGACATTAAAAAGTTTTAAGTCAATATCATAAGTGGTTACTGAGATATGTGCATGATGTACCTAGCAGGCAAAACTTTAACCAAATTTTCAAAAGTCAAACAAGGGCCATAATTAGTACTAAATTTATACAAGAGTTATCTGACTTGACTGTGTGACACCCCTAGAGACATTAACGAAGTTTCAAGTCAATATCACAAGTGGTTACTGAGATATGTGCATGATAGTACCTAGCAGGCAAAACTTTAACCAAATTTTCAAAGTCAAACAAGGCCATAATTTGTACTAATTTTTTCAAGAGTTATCTGCCTTGATTTTATGACACCCCTAAAGACATGAACAAAGTTTCAAGTCAATATATAACTGGTTACTGAGATATGTGCATGATAGTACCTAGCAGGCAAAACTTTAACCAAATTTTCAAAAAGTCAAACAAGGGCCATAATTTGCACTAAATTTTTCAAGAGTTATATGCCTTGATTGTATTACACCCCTAAAGACATGAACAAAGTTTCAAGTCAATATTATAAGTGGTTACTGAGATATGTGCATGATAGTACCTAGCAGGCAAAACTTTAACCAAATTTTCAAAAGTCAAACAAGGGCCATAATTTGTACTAAATTTTTTCAAGAGTTATCTGCCTTGATTGTATGACACCCCTAAAGACATGAACAAGTTTCAAGTCAATATCATAAGTGGTTACTGAGATATGTGCATGATAGTACTTAGCAGGCAAAACTTTAACCAAAGAAGCAACGCCGACGCCGACACACAAGTGACTGTAATAGCTCTCCATATTCTCCGAATAGTCGAGCTAAAAATCAGTGTTTCAAATATTCATCCCACACATATGAAACGGTCAAAATATGAATACTTTGATTATTCTAAGTAAATTTTATGCAAGTTTAGCTTGTTTTGACACATACATTAAACATGCAATCAAAATATCGATAACTGCTGGAAAGTTGAAATTATTAGTTCTGCAGACTGAAACACAAATTACAAACTCATATTATACTGTTCATCCAGAATTCAGCAGGCACCTCCGTTAAGTAGCCGATACTTTTTCATGTCTAATATATAAATCACTTACAGATCATTCATCTGCATATCGCTCAATACTCTCTTGTGCAGGATAAACATTTATTACATAGTTGTAAGGTATATATCAACTATTAAATCTAAGCTTTAAGTTCTGAACCAATAGTGATTGCCCCATGATTGCCCCATATGCTCGATAATAATTGATTAACACAGGTTTGACTGTACTACATTACAATCTTCTGGAGGTTGCGGGTTCGAGCCCCACCAAGGTCACGACCGTACATCCTCATATGACACCATTACTGGTTTTTCCAGGAAGCGGACTCGAGAGTGACTTGATAGGCTCAAAGCTTTCTTCACAATCGAGCTAAAATAAATTAGTATAAACTATAAACTAATAATCTTCATTCAACATTTACCTTTCTGGATAGAGATGACTTAGTACCCATACAACCTGTATTGCGGCCAATCTAACCCCTTCAAAATCATCATTCAGGGCCTCAAAGGCAGCTCTGTATAAACTCTGGTCTAACTTCACTCCTCTCTCATGTAATGTCAGCTGAAATTCAGGATATTGATATGAAAATCAAATGTTCTGACAGCTGGTAAAAAAAAACAAAAAAAAACAACATTGACCGGTGTTTATCACTATAGGTCAAGTAAGCTAAACAGGGGGATACAGAGTGGTCACGCCGCAAAGTTTAAGACTACTAGTATTAATCTAACAGTTACAGGTTCGAATCCAGTGAGTGCTTCAACTTTACTACGGTATTGATAACCTGCCCCTTCAGCACAAATACAAAACTCCAGGAAGCATTTATCTAGTATAGTAAACTGTGGCTGGATGATTTTAAGTCTACGATAAGACTAGTAGGTTTCAGACTTGAAGGGACTGGAATACATCTTACAAGAGCTTGGAAAGCACTTGATCTGACTCTTGAATCCTGGTCCTGGAAGAACTTCTCCAACAATTTCTGAGCATCTATGTCATCAGCATCTTTGTTATCTCCCTTTACTGAGTCATGTGGCTCTAAATGGCCAATCAAATTCAGGCAACTACTTCTGATATGGTGACTATCACTGGTTAAATTCTGCAAATATAAACATGTCTTGGTCACAGAGCAATATAGCATGTAAAAAAAGTTAAGTCAAGTACAGGATCATTTAAATGCTAACAATGATGTAGTTACGGTGGCTGCTAAGAGAAATAATTTACTTTTCCACAGCACACTCCCTTTTCTTCTCCCATAGAATAATTAATGGCTGATACCTGTATTGCTATATTAACAAGCTGTTTGTGAAGTGTTTTCTGAGAGGCTGCTGACTGACCAATCACACACAAACTAGAGATCAGCTGACTCTTTGCTTTCTGGGACTCTGAAAAAGTACATATTTAAGATCTGTTAATATGCATATTAATTTATAGTAAAAACTGAAATTCAAATCAGGAGCCTTGTTACACCCTCAAAACCTCTCTCGCTTCTGCAATAACATTCTTCATTTTAATCTGACTTAACAGATTAAACATTTTTTTACACATGTCTTACACAGTCAATGCCCATAGATTCAACATCATCTTACACTACATTTATAAGCCTAAAATGAATAAACAGAAATCCCAAAGAAACTTGAGCTTATATTAAAATATTCCTTTGTTTTTTTTCTGCGGGGTTTAACTCTATTTCAACAGAGTTGCAATTATATACTTGCTGGTAGTTAACCTAACCATCAATCCTTGGAAGGACCAGTTCTATATACCTGTCCTTTTTACGACAATGCCAACTGTCTCACATAGAGTTATAAGGTTGGAAGCTGGACTCAAACTTATGACACTCAATCAAAGAGAGGATACAGTGACTCTAACCACTCGACCATGGGGACAGTCACATTAATATAAATAGCTTACCTTCATTGCCAAGAAGTGTGATCAGTTCCTCAGCTAGGCTGTCTGCACTAATTCCTGGAATCTTTGACAACCTCCCAAGCAGAACAGCAATCTTTCCACGTACCACTGCCTCTTTTTCACGTGCATAATGCTCCAGCAGTCCCCTTATTGCTGGACCAAGGCTTACGCTTGGAACTGGCAAGCTACCTTCAAACTTAAGCAGTGCTTGCAAAGCCTCATGGGAGGAAAGACCTAAAGAGGTACGAGCAACTCATCAAATAAATGGAAGCTTTTTAAGAAAAAAACTCAGATAAATCTTCTCAAAGAGTGTACCCTTGACTATTCCTCTGTCACTGAACAAAATACGAGGGATTCGAAGGGCTACTGACTACTCCGCACAATAAGTGCACAACAAAACTTTCTGTTGTTAAATGTTTGAAAGCAAAAAATGGAGCAATATACCTGGCAAGTTTTCTTATCAAATATATTCAAGAGATTCTTGTCCTGTAGCACTCCTGGCTCAAAGGCGACCAGAACATAACACAAATATATAATTAGACATTTAAACACAAGTCCTGTCAAATTTAAACAAAATCCAACTAGAGGTTTAAGATGACAGCCATCGAGAACTTTTTTCATACAAACCTCTCAAAAGGTAATAATTCTGCTAAAAAGCAAAGCATCAGACCCTTTGTTATTGTGCACAAATGGACTGTGTACCAAAGTGCTCTTCAAATGACATGTTAACAAAAACTACAGACAAGATTTTCTTGACAGACAGAAACAACATATGCAGGTATAGTTTTATGTTTAATCTGCAACCATTTCATGAAAGAAGGGGACCTAAGTTAGAGGTTCATGTATACAAATACATGTATTATAATGTAACAAAATATGAGTAGAAACATTTTTCCTCATCAAAGATATTTACAAAAATGATATCAATAAACAATGTTAATGCTCTGTAGACAAGACTAAATTATAGTCAATTGTTGTATTTGACTGTTGTGATCACTTATGATAAAATATATCAAGTTTACAGAAAATTGAACTGCATATGACCAACTGATCATGCTTTTAACTGATAACCTCTCTATATCATAATACCTTGAAGGTTTAATTGAATATCTGGTTCAGGTAGTCTTTGGACAAGACGTAATTTCTTTATTGGCTTTGGAGCCTCTTCCTGAAATAAGAACATGTAATACAGTTACTTGGGAAGGGTTAACTGAATTGTATGTATTTCTTTTCTGTATAGACTATAGTTAAAGTGACATTATGCGCATTTTTTTCAAGTAACAATCCAGCTGAAAATCATGTGTGTGTACAAAAGCGTAGAGGAAATAATAGCTTTTAACCCAATACACCAAACTCATCCCGCTACCAGTATGAAAAAATAACTCCAAATATTGATTTTCTTATTTGACTGGGAGAGTCAATTTAAGAAAAGAACAACTGCATGCAGGAGTTGCTTCCCTTCCACTGCTGAAATCTCTACCAACATCAACAACGACACAATCAACTATCATTTTATCAGTCCGATTTTTTTATATCTAAAGCACCAATTTCAAATACTAATGCGGCATTATCATTAATTTAACACATTTAAATGCACAGCAACCAAAAATTGCATTTATAAAATTGTCACCAAAAATACACTATATGCAGCAAGATGCGCATAATGTCACTTTAATAAAGAAATTATCAAAGGCTTGAAAAAATACAAAATTCCAAGTATTTATTAATGATTATATTAGCTTTACACAAACACTAAAGAATTGTTATTTAACTGATATTGCCTGAATAGCAAAAGTTAGCACACTTGTGACCTGGGTTTGATTCCTGTGCTAAGTAGTTTGGAAGATGGTAGATGGTCACAAGCCTAATTCATTTGGCTCTTCAGCTTGACCCATGTTATGAATCTGAAATTTCATAGTTGTCTAACCTCAGAGCCTCAGGGAAGCATCCCATCTAATACCTATCTAGCCTAATTCAGTCAGCTCTCCAGTTTGACCTGTTTTATGGATCTGATATTTTTTATAGTTGTCAAACCTTTGAAGAAAGTGCCCATCCAAAAACTTTATTGCTAAATTCAATGTGAAATTATACCAATAATAGCAATCCTACTGGCTTCCATATTAACTAGAATACAACGTAGGTGGTCACCTTTTTAAACTTTTCTTAAAGTTTTCAACCCACAATAAGCCAACCATTGATCCATGAACCCATTTGGTTGTTTCAAAGGTTTATGTTTGTTGTTAAATGCATTTTGTCAACGGGTGTTGTTAACCTTTCCCCACAGGTGTTTAGTCAGCAAAAAATGTATCCAAATTTTTTTTAAACGCTTTATCTTCATTGGATGGTGGATGCTTAGTCTCAATAATTAGACTCCAAACCCAGACCCATTTTACATACTGACATATTATAGATATCTGTGCTTTTATCGGAGACTGGATAGTGCCTAGCAAAAAATTTAACAATATTCATCAATTGTGTTTTTTAAACCTTTTATTCTTTTACTATTTTTAAGTTTTAACCGTCTTGTTTCTCTTAACTGTAAGAACTATCTTGCAATAGTTTTATCTTTTATTAACACCCGGTGTGCACCCTGCCCATAATACTTGTGAGAGGTGTGAGGCAGTATAACAAGATAGATAGATAGTGTACAATTATTTGGACTTGCCGAAAACCTGTGCCATGATTATTATGCCTCAGACTTTATCTGTTTATATGATATTTAGATTTATTTGCTTATTTCTGTGGTCTGGCATTAATACATGTCTTTATAAAAAAAATTCATTTCAGCTTAATTTTCATATGGCATCCAACACCTTGAAAATATGAATAACTTAGTAAGTCCGTCTTTCGTTCCATATTACGAAATGTCTACGACTAAAAATTACAGTTTCGTCCACACAGGACGAAGTTCTATTTTCTTAAATATCTGAAAAGTCTTCTACTAAAATCCGGACCAGAATAATAGTTTATAGTATATTACACCTAAACAAATATGAAAATCTATAAATCTTGCCTGAATGACTTGGCTGTACTCTGCAAGAGCCCGCTTCTTCAACAGCGCAGCCATTTGTCTTTTTTCTAGTGCGAGTAGCCTCCCTTGCATAATAAATTTCCAACATGGTTGAAAGAGAAGACTTCCTTGTCCTACGGATTTACAAATAACATTTTTCTTAAGGTCGATTAAGATGGGTGATAGAAAATTTACACATGCACTCCACAGGCGTGGTGATGCAGCGAAAATTCGCGAAACTGTGGCCACACAGATGAAAGAAACGTCATTACAGGTAAAATGACAGAACCCCACCCACTTTCTGATTTCAATTTCAAACCACCTGTTTATAACATTCATGTGTGTTGAAAGTTGTTTAAAACAAACATTTTTTAATTTTCTTAATATGTCAGTTTCGTAATCAAGACATTTTAATGGCCATATTTTTCATAAAAATGATTAATATATCAGTATATGTGTCATTAGTCAAGTACTTCAAACTATATTTTATGCAATTAATTATAAATTTATTATGTGCTTGATTAAAATGTGTTTATCAAATACCAATTAAACCTTCTTTACATTTGAACTTTATTAAGTCTTAAGCTCGAGAATACTGTTTTTATTTTTAACCAGGTTTTAACTGTATCATACATTTTATAACCGGCAGTGGCTAGAGTTACGGTACCGTAACTCTAGCCTCCGAGTCTAGATTTACGGAAGTTCCGTATCTCTAGAAAATCCTATGAGGATTGGCTAGGTTAAGAAGTTTATAAAGGCATATGTATATTGCTTTAAATATGCATGGTAATGTATTGTAAACTTAACTATATCACCAGTACTAACGTGTATAAACCGATCTGTCAGCAAATGCAGCGACATCGTAGCCTCCATTTTGGTTTTACATAATACATTGGCGGAAATATATCGTTGTTATCTCTGTCTTTACTTGAGCAACAATTATATCACATTTTGTGCAAAGCATGTTATAAGTTAAGTAACATATGTTGTTGACATATGTTGCTTTTGTATTTAATTGTAGAAGGCACTCAAATCGTGACCAGAAAAAGACTGATTTTAATTGTGATCGAAAGCAGGGTCCGTATATTACACCTAATATACGGACCCTGTCGAAAGTACAGCTGTTAAATTTAAAAATAAATCTTAATTTCGTTTTTTTTTTTTTTTACGTTTTTCGTGCTCTTAAAATTTTAATATTCTTCTTTTCTTGATCTTACGATTGTTTTATTAACGTTGTTTGTAAACAGAACACGTAACTATGTGCAAGAGTATACAGCATGACAATGATAGTTCCGATATTAGCAACAAGTATAACCAAAATGGCGCCTGTGAAATTGTCGTATATACAACAGATCAGTTTATTCACGAATAGTGGTAAAATATGTAAGTTTACAACACATTATCATGCATATATAAAAGCAATATTTATAAACTTCCGTAACTCTAGCCTTTCCTCATAGGGTTCTGCTAGAGATACGGAACTTCGTAACTCTAGACTCGGAGGCTAGAGTTATGGTACCGTAACTCTAGCCACTGCCTTTATAACCACTGTGTTACACATGTGAATTTTATAACGTTTGATTATATTAACAGTCCTCGACCTCCAGTTATGATCAGTAATTGATTGTTGTAGTAACAATGTAGATGTAGATGTTATTTTCAGCTGTTTTTGTGATTACAATGTCATTATATGACCCTTAATTGGATAGTAATATATATTCTATTCTATTCTAACATTTCTGCCGTGAATCCTAGGAAATGTTGAATATATGTACATGGGCAATATACAAACACTCTTAAGACCATAATAAAAGAGGACCCTTCCAATGAAAATTTTGTTGATGCGTTACAAGCAGATAATGTCACAAACAAAAAGTGAATTCAGATAAAACTTTTGTGTATCAAAATCTGAATTCAAATTTCAATATTTTTGATAGTTTTACAGAATTTTCAAAATAGCAAATTTACTGGCACTTTAAACATAGTCAGGTAACAGAAATGTGTGCACTTGCTTTGAATGTAAAACCAAATAAAATACACTGTGGTTTACGCCTCTTTGAAGTTTCAACAGTATGAGTACCTGTCACAAATTATACACAGTTTAAAACTTTTAACAATTATGAACATCAATTTATTTTGATTAACCATGTTAACCATGTCATACTCATAGAAATCATTTTATGTTGAGGATCTGGGAGCTTGCCTGTTTATACTCATCTGTTGATTGATAGAATTTCAGATTCCTGTGGAATATTGTTGAATATGCTTAATCACAGTCACTGGGTGGCCAGTGTGCCTGACTTACATGTACTGGCATGACTGTGTCAGGTTTTAGTGATAGGCTCAACTGAGTTATAAATGCCATTGGAGTTCATGAGAAGTCTTGAATACACTGCAACCCAGTTATAACGCGGTAGTCGGGGTCCAATTGGTCAGACCGCGTTATAAGTGAGACTCTCTGTATAAATTCTTTCCCAGTTGCCTACCAAACTCCCCGCAGCTGATACATATCCCCTTTACAGTATTCAGTAATCACTGCCATCAACAAACCATTTTTAGAAGATTTTTTTAAAATTTCAAAAGTACTAATTTGAATTTCAGCGTTAGTTTTATGTACTGCTTCAGTGTTCCCACTGTCGTAAATTATTATGTAAATCACGCAAAAAAAAAATATCGCGCATATAATTTTCACCATGTGCGATATTGCACGCGTATGAAAATGCCGAGGACGAATAGGTTCAGCTGGAATCCCCCAGTATGTTCTAAAGATAGATCATGGAAATTCTACTTTCTTGGCCAATCAATCGGCATAACTGCTGATGATTTACCGTTGACGTCATGAAATGTAGGCGGGTTGCATATTTTAATGATATTAGCACTTTAAAAGTGTGACCAATCTTATGATCCTGGCTTTGTCTGCAAAAAAGTCGCAGTCAAAGCATTGTGTTTGGCTTCACGGCGAATAAAATAAATGATGCCCAACAAAAGTGAAGAGTTGCCATCCACGAGTACTGACACAACCATGAGTAGAAAAGTTAAAAGTCGGAAAAAGTACCCAAAACGATTTCAGAACAAGTGGTTGTCACGGGTTGTAAAAATTTTCAAAGGTCAGCACTTGCCTAACTTATAATTTTCATACCCCCAAAAATTGAGATTTACCCTCACTTTTTGAATCCGGAGGATAAGTACAGTGTATACCCTTGAAAAAAATACTGAGTGGAAACACTGCTGCTTGTTTAATTCTATAAAATATTTAACTGTCAAGATTTCAAATGCAAAAAATTAATTCAAAATAGTGATTTTAATCATGTCATCACGGAACACATCAAGATTATGTTCAACAAACTTGAAATGTATTTACTTATTTAACTTTATACTCAGGAGTGTCTGTTCTATTTCTAAGATGTTTATACAGTAATATGTGTATTATAACAGTTTAATACAGATGAAAATAGCTTTACATGTGATAAGTAATATGGTGAGCTAGACATTTACAGACAGGCTTCATTTATATTTGTCTTTTGAAAAATGTTTTCCTCATCACATTTTCTGTATTAAGATAATCTCATTGGCCTGATACAAATTTATTTTGTGCATTATTATTCACATAGGGATCAGAACAAACATCAGATGTGCATATTACTTCTGCTTGTCACATATATATTGTCACGGGTGTCAGTCACATATGTTTTACTTTCTTAAGTCCTTTCGTCATGCCAAATAGTCCAACTTCAGATTATTGATGCTGATTTAATATTTTTTCATGTTTCAAATTAGCTGCCAGTACTTATACTTAGAGAGAAATAGCATACATGTCATTGATATCTCATATTTCCAAGAATTGTGCATATATGACAGCATAACTTTGCAGTTAACATTTGTAGTTGTGCATAATAACTGATAAAGCCATTACAATATGGTGTAACATGATGGAAAACCCAGAACTGCATACAAATCACTGAATATCATCATAATTATGTCCAAAGTTTTCTCAAGTGGTTACTGAAATAGGCCAAGCACATAACATATTATTGTACATTAGGAAAATGTCCTTTTTATAAGAGACACAGTACAGGGTGACAATATAATTCTGGAAAAGGTGGCTGACTAAAGTGATCACCCAGTGTCCGTTGTCTGTCTGTCCACACTTACCTTGTGAACACTCTAGAGGCAACATTTTAAGTCCAATTATTATGAAAGTTTGTCAGGATGTTTTTCTTAATGATATCTCGACCTATCATGTAGGGGCACCCTGATGGCCCTGTTGTTATGTATTCTGGGAGGAAATTTCCAGATTTTTGCTCCAGAATATGTTAAAGGTGGTCAATTACTTTAAGTAACATTTTATGAGAATTTTTACTTTTTGTATATTCTGATAGAGATTTATTTAATGAACAAAAAGACCCATTACATAGAGTTAGATCCCTATCAGAAATTTACATTTTATTAACTTTTATCAAATTTTGTTATTACTCCCCTTTAATATGAAAGTATTTAAAACGTTGAGTATTTCTTTTTTATTTCAATATAATTTCTACTTTTTACATTTGAATTGGATAAATATACAAATTTTTTCAATATTCTGAACCAAAATGCAAGTTTTAAAACTATGTGTAGCTTCTGAATTCATTTATTTCCAATCTATCTTGGGTGGATAGGTAAAGTGAGGTAATAATAATTTTTCAAACTTGCATTTCTAATGAATTCCATCTAAATATATAATTGTTAATGCAAATATTTCACAAATTTAATACAATAGGTCTTATATTTATATCTTTCCTCAGGCAAAGTATGTGTATCAAATTTTTACTTATGATAAAATAACTCTTATCTTGGTTGGGCAACCAGGATAGGGAAATCAAATTTTAAAAATACCTCCAGTGAAAATCTTACTTGAATTAAGCGCTAAGTGAACATAAATGAGTGTAAATGATCAGATGTTAAAGTTTCAAACAAATCTGTTACATGGCCAATTTGTAATTATATACCTTTAAAGTTTTGTGATAAATTTCAAGTTTTGGTTTTATAATGATTATAGAGACATTTGTATCTCGTGTTGATCTTGAATGGAGTTCAGAGACAAGTTTAAAGTTGCTCTGTAACATGGGGGATGGTGGAGCAATGTTGTGGATAGTTTCATTTGTTCATGCCACAGCTTTTGTAGTACAGTATGGAATGGAATGGGGTGGAATGGAATGGAATGGGAATCATTGAGTAGGGTTTGAACTTTTAACTTTTTGGTGTCCAGTTTCATGAACTACTAGTCTACTGCCAAGTATTGTCTGATTTTATCGTCAGTTGTTTTACCCGAATTCACGCCTTAGAATTTGATACCTTTTACCTAGTGGACGTCAGTGTAACTGTGGTGAAAGTTTAATACAAAATGAAATTTTATAATAAGTTCTGCTTTTATACACGGGTAGCAGTGGACCAAGGTACAAGTGTTTATTGTAATTGTATACGTATCTTTTGCATGTTTTGAGATTTTTTGATACTGCATATTAATGAAAGATCACAAAGTATGACAAGTTTAAACCTTACTGCTAAATTTCTTAAGCGCCCAATTTTCAGTGCTTTACAGGTACTGTTAACAGTTAAAATACTGATCATGAATGTATGCACTGAAAATTAACTAAGTATTAAGGCAACAATAAAGATCATTAAAATGTGCGGGTTGATTATGATTTGTACTGAGGAGGTAGACAAAGCTAGACTCACTTGCCTTCAGAAGGGTAGGAGGACCGGTAAGTCTTTGAAATCTTTCGATGCATCTTGGAAGGTCTGAAAATGATCTTTCCCAACAGCAGTATATACCAAAAAAAGAAACTGAATATGTTTTAAGCACTAGGACTACTCATGGATATAATCAATGTTAGATCAAACACTGAGACTAGATAAAAGATAGAAAATCAAAAAGTGTGACTTATGAGGTATAATAAAACAACAGAAACAGTATATTTTTACCTCAGTAAAACAGAAAGCGTGAACTTTTGTGAAATCATTGGGACTTTTGCTTATGAAATATTCAAACACATTTAGTATGTATAAGCCTTCAGACACATTTAGTATGTAGATGCCTTCTTTCAGCATGCCTTTGAGAATAAGAAGCAATGGTCTTGTGTCATATTTTCACAGACTTTAGTAGGGAAGTAAGCATATTGATGTTAAGAAGCAGTAATAAAAAAGAGTTTTATAGACTTCATGCCTTAAATATCATATGTATTTATCATGCAGAAGGGAAAGCTGAGTCAGCCCATGGGATAATAATGATAAAAATGACACTACAAACAAAATATTGTCATTAATATTCACTTATAATTCATTTGTTATAATCCATTAATTGCTCATGTGCATTTTATTCATCAGTTGTCATATTATATTACTTGTTCCTAGTGGTGTTGCATGAATGTGAAAGTATGTCAGTATGTCATAATTTGTCAAGAGTAAATGAAAATCACTTGTAAGCAGGAGCTCCTATTCAGCTCTAATAAGATCACCTGGTTTACATTGTCTGTTTGTAGTCTGTCCACACTTAACCTTATGTATGCAATAGAGGCTGCATTTACAACTGGATCTTAATGAAACATGGTCAGAATGGCTGTCTTGATAAAATCTAGGTTGAATTCGAAAATGGGTTCTCTTTTGGTAAAAGATTATTATAAAACACACATCAGTATGAATCCTTATCCTTTGGGTGAAAAGTAATTCTGCCTTTGTGACCAGTGCAGATCATGATCAGCCTGTATATCCCTGTGCTCTGATCATGATCTACACTGTTCACTATTCATTGAGTATTAAAATTTTCAGTGAGCAGGCCTTTGAACAAATTGTATTGTCCATATTGAAAGATGGGGCAAGACTATATTGAAAATTTAGTTTGGGTAAGGGTTCAATGACAACACAAAGTCCATCATGTCTAATATTTTAAAATCCCATAAAATTGTTAAAGCTGCTTGCTCTCAGATTTTGGTAAAAAATTAAAATTCCTCAAACTGTATGTAAATTACGTATGTTAGAATATATGGTCATATAAAAAGACTCCAGTATAAATTCCTGTCACGTATATCTGTAAATTTCATAAAATACGCTACCAAATTCAAAAATTTCAATATGAACATATAGTGTAGTGGTGCTAATTGTAACCAACCTTTTTAATTGATTTCCGCTAATTCCTACCTAGATTTTTGCTTATTTTTTCATTCTAGCCATTTGTTTTATATTTATGAATAAGAATGTCAATTGTTTTGAAAAATATTTTTTTCAACGGTAACTTTAAGAGCGAGCAGCTTTAATAGACACAATATATTTTTGATATGAAATTGATAGATTTATTGTCCTTCATTAAAGTTTTGTTAATTTAGGAAGCATTTAATAGAGTAATTTGCAATGAAATGTATTGATACTTGATATAGTAAAATAAGAGAAAGTTCTTTCATTTCAAAGAAAATTTACTGGAATTCAATTGCCTAAAATTCCAATAATTCACATCTGCAAACATACGCCTGCCAATCCTGCCATAGTGTACATGTACATTGTCACTGACTGTTCCCTGTCATTGTTGATGTATGAGGGTTGCTTTATTTTCCAGAACATTAGAAAATACTTCTGGTTCTGGTCTCCCATAGCAACAGTTCATATTGTCACCTTTTAAACAAGGATCGCCGAACACCAGGTGCCCATTGAAAATGGGCAAGTCTCTAAGATGTTTCACTCCAGTCATTGTATTTAATGTTACAAAACACTTGAGCACCATGTTTATCTACATGTTTGATATATTCTCAATAATTTTTATGGCTGCCCGAATAAGGCTTTTGGGATGTTGGGCAGCTTACGGTGTGCGAAAGCAGGTGTTTACTGTGGAATATGGTGCATATGATGATATGACTTCTTTTTATCTGCTGAGCTCATACAGAGATGGTGAGTTCCCTGTCAGAAGTTTATCAGAAGCCTTTTCTATGAGCAATATAATGGTTCTGTCCCAATGCTGAAAAAAAAAAACAAATTTAGAAGAAAAACAGTAAATTGACCGAAATAGTTTCAGAGTAAAAGAGCCTTTTTATTTTGACTAGAACTATTAAGGTAACATTTTGAAACTTTGAAGACTGTGTACATGTACTTAAGGAAGGAAACTTTAATACCAATACAAAATTGATACTGTCAGCTTCTTAAATAAGTAAAAATAATTGTGAATAAAAGTACATTGTTACACGTACTAAGTCTTATTCTATTTTCTGATGTCTAGCTCTATCCGGATAATCTTGATACAATATGCAAATCACCCAGACATAATGCCTTTATGATACCAGGTCTCAGGAGTGTTTTGATTTTGTTTCTGATTTTCTGTAGGCAGTTTTGTTGATTAACAATTTCAGTGGTATTTCGGTGGCATTTGTGTGGTCAGGTAAGCTCAGTCAGTGTTTCTGAATATTTTAACTCTGAATATTTTAACTATTACTAACGTCCCTTGCCTCAAGGTATCAAAGTGGTGTCCTTGGTTGGGATGCTGCAGCCTCTTGATAACGTTGCTTTGTAGCCAACATTCTTGGGACTACAGAGCTTAAACAACCTATTGCATGTGTAACAGTTGAATGTAGGGGACAGTCACAGCCCCAAAACTTAATTTTGCAAAGGTGGACATAAAGCCCCTTCACTCTTCAAAGTTTAAAATTTGATTTAATTTCATTATGAAGTTGAAATTGAAGGTTTTTTTTTTTGGTTAGTTTTATATTCTTTTTTTCTAAAAAGAAATATAGAGAATGGCCATCTAAATCATGTAAGATTGAGCTTAGGGGCTATGTCTTTTTACTGGGGGTGGGGGGGGGGGGCTAAGGGAAGGGGGACCTACAGAAAAACCATTCACAGACTAATTATTAAACATTGAGAAATGGCAGTTGATAGGGAACACTATGTATCAGTATATCAAACAGACTTTCCCACTTGATGAGAATATTGGGTGTGAGGCTCAAACTGGTGACCTTGCAAATTACTGGTGTACTAAAGGATAATTTTATGGCTACCATTCCCTGTAATTGAATTACTTGAATACAATATTTGTGCAGAAAATACCTTTGGCCTAAATGGAAGAGGTCTGTGACTTTATTGATATTTTGTTTTTGCCACTGTTTGGAACTAAACTCTAATTACAGTTACAGTGCAAACTAGGACATACGATGTCTAAGTAAACAAACAAGCGAAAAGTTAATGCACTTGTTCTTTGCAATATTTTTGTTCTTCTGTCTATCATACTGTGGCATGGAAGTATAATACGAAATTCTGATGGATAAGAAATTAACTACATTTTCTAGAGCATAGGATGGTGTATGAATAAGGAACAACTGGAAGATCATAAACCATGCTATTAGTATATTAAATTGAAGGCTGAAATAGATTGAATGAGGAGACATAAAAGTTTAATTTGATTTTCCCCAGGGCATGTGTTGCAGTGTCCGATGGACCTCACAATATGGAAATTACAAACATGATTTCAGAGTCACTGGATTCTGTAGGAGTATTCTATGAAATCTTAAGAATGAGGGTGTTTTAGCAAACAATTTCATTATGTGGTAAAATGTGAATGGGAATTAAAAACGACTTTGGAAAATAAAATGAAGTGAATACTATGATTTCTGTGCTTAACTAAGTTGCAAGAGTGGCTGACTAGTTTGGAAGAAAAAGTATTTCACTAAGAAATGCTAAAACTGGATTTTAAAAGGAAATTTTCCAAATGTAGTGCAATCATTTATTTATAATATACTTCCTATGGGAAAAATATGAAAGAAATGCATGGAAAGATTGCATAAAGAAAAGTAAATGAAAGGGATTGTTCACAATAATGAGAATATTCACTGGTCAAAAAAGTATCAGAAAAAAACACAGAACTAGTGATGGTACAATGTGTGTATATATTTATGAATATATTAAGATATTGGAGGTCATATATGTGCACTATAGTACTTCATGATTATGTAGAATTGTGAACTATCTGCACTTAAAATGATTTAAAGCTTTTTTATCGTGGCAGAGCATCATGAAATTTCTGCAGACTCTACAGTATAGGTTTATTATTCTTTTATTGATCAGATTGATGATATAATGCCAGACAAGTTCTGGAGACTACAGATTACATATCATAACCCCCTCCCCTGCCCCACCCGGTAAAATTTTCAAGAACAGTTCCAAGAAATATATTCTGGGCTATTCAGGAACTTACGTTCAAGAACAGTACTTAAAGTGTTCTTGAAGTGTTCTTGAAGTGTTCAAGAGCTTTTAAAGAATGTTTTAAGAAACGTTATAATTAGATGAGACAAATATTTTAAGAAGACCTTGTTTCTAAAAGGCTGTAGATTCTAGATTCATTAGACACTGCTGTTTTAGGCTACTGAGGTATCAGCTACAAAAAGAGAATGTTGACTCAGACATACTCTGGCCCCTATCAAATTGAACAACCCAACAGTTCATGAAATTTAACGACTAATGAAAAACTTAAAGTTTAAAGATTAAATCAATAACTCTGCCCATATTTTGAAGTTAGTATTGAACTCTGATATAGATAAGCAGAAAAAGACAACATTTGACTTTGGGGCATAATAGAATGTATCGGCTACTGTTTTGTATACCTCATCTTGTGACGATGATGCAGGTCTGATTACAATATTTTGTTCATTTTTGGCAGGAGTCCTCTGGACACGTACCCTTATAGTCATAAATAGTCTGACTTCTGGTGAGAAAAGCTCCTGATGATAGCGATCGATACTTGTTGAATAAGCTAGATTTTAGAGTTAGAAAAATGTAAGTGAAAACTAAACAAGCATGGTGTACGTAAAGAGAATGTTTGTGATAATGTGATAAAACAAACATACATGTATAAAATGTATGTGATCATGTGATGGACAAACATACATGTATAAAATGTTTGTGATAATGTGATGCAACAAACATACATGTATAAAATGTTTGTGATAATGTGATGGAACAAACATACATGTATAAAATGTTTGTGTTATATTAATCTCACACATTTTAGCTGTAAAACCCATAATTTCCAGTCATTAATTTCACAGTGTAGTTGAAAGATTTCCCTCGGTCTAGCTGTCTGATGGATTGCAATTTGGTTATGATTAGAAATTGCCGGATATTTGTATTTCTGATAATTAACTAATATTAGTAAACATTCTCCCAGTTCTTGAATCAATAAGACATGTTTACATCATACAAATTCTATATATCAAAATTCTTGATTTTACTGCCATCGTTTTTGGTCGTACATAAATATTTGAGCTCTTCATTGATCCGAGAATTGCTCCCAAATGTCCGAAATATACGCTTAGTGTTCACGTTCTTTGAAGAGTTCTCAAAAATTTCCTGTTTTATTGTTCTGTGTTAATAAGTGTAATGGATTGTATACTGTCGTAATACTGGAGTAACAATGATGACTTGTTAGTCACATGGATATGAATTTAACTATAAATTGTTTAAAAAAACGAATAGTTACTTCCTTCTCCAAGATGTCAAATTTACAATATGTTAGCGTTTGGATGTAAAACAATTGGGAGGCTTTGAGATTGTTAGTGTAATACATTTGATGAAATGGCATCACTAAGAAAGAAAGAAAAACAAAAAAAGAGGAAAACTGAGAATCAAGGGGTAAGAAATTGTTGCTTGTAGTGTACATAAAACTATAGTTTTCAGAGCTTTAAATGTTGCAGTCTGTGTTGAATTGCTCCTGCTCATTGTCAGTTGATGTGGTTATTTTGAAAATCTTTGGAATAATGATAAATCGTGCAAGATCGTGATAAATGACTATTTTGGTTCATTTACTATGTACAGAGCTAATGTCAGTGCTTTGGTTCAAACCTATAGGAATTGAGAGCAGCAAGGCTTGAAACTCAGGCTGTACGGACGTCTCAGATAAAGAAACAGCTGAAGAAAATCTATTACTGTAAAGGTCATTATATTCACAAGATTTTGTTTTTCCTAACTGAAAGACTAAGCTCATAAATTTGTCAATGTCACTAAAATTTCTGTTAAAAGATTGGATACTTTCAAATTACTTGACCTTCATTCTACATTGTTCTAAAGGGCTAGCTACTCACTGACTCACTCACAGATTGCAAAAACGTTTGAATGAGAAAAACAAATGAAATATTGGGAAATAAACAACTCAAGAATATGAAGATGTTTACAGCTGCAGTTATGCTAAAATTTCTATCATAATCTTTAAAGTCCATCAAACAGCAAAAAATGAAGGTCTGGTGATTTGGTGTCTGTTTTAGACTATGCCACAATGATTGATCTATTCTACCTTGCCATGTTCAGCTGTTTTTTTGCTGTTTAACAGCAGTTGAATAAATGGTTTAGTTTTTGCATCATATAAATGAAGGGTTTGTGTTGCTTCTGTCAGAGGTATTTGATGGAACTTTTCATTTACACATATGCAAATCCACAATGTCCTGTAAAAATATGTATGGTTCATTATGACGCATTGTGTAATTGATACAGTGAAAATTCCATGCAGTCTTTAAACAAACTGTAACAGCTAATGGCATGGGATAATGTTCTGCTAAAATGGCTGTAAATGTCATCTTCGCATGTATACAGCAATTGATTCACAGACTGTCAGTGGAACAATCGCTACAAGAACACTGAGAATTGAAGTTGCAATGTTATCCAATCGCTATAAAAATTCTGGCATTAAGCTGTAAATTTTCTGGTAGAAAGTGCTTTACATTTGAGATTGGCAAATAAGAATTGTACCTAAATTATAATAGTACCTGAAAGTTATATTATCTCAAGTGTGTTTTGTTCTTGTGTATTGAATTCAATGAAACAGATTCGTGACGTCACTGACCATTCTTTTGTTGTTTTGACTGTTTATAGTCATGGCCTACCGTTAATTTACGGAGTTTTGTCTTACTTGACTGCAATACACAGTTAAGCTTTTGTTCTGTAAAGAGTTTGTTGAATTTAGAAAATGCAAAAGGGATAAAATTAATTCCCTTTCATATAGTCTAGCAAAGGGTCATACCGATTATACACCTAGACTGAGGTTGGTGAGACCCAAAAAGCACAAATATAAACAAAGTTGAAGCCAGCAAGATAGTTTTTGGATGGCACTTTCTTTCATGATGCCTTCTTTCAGAGGTTTGACAACATTTGTAAAATAGGTCAACTAGAGAGCAAAATGAATTAGGCTATTTGGAATATAACATTCTGTTATTATCTCCCTTTTATGGGTCTGACTTTCAACTTTAATTTGAAATGCATTCATTACCATATATTTCAGCAGCTGTTAGCAGCCTGCTGTTAGGTACTTGATGTATACACCAGAATTGGCATATGTAAGAATGGCCAATCTGACGTTCTCAAGTTTATAATGATGCAAATTCTGTTAAAACCGTAAACATTTTCCCATTTGATTTTAATGTGTGAATTCTCATGCTGTAAAAGTAAGTCTGATTTTGAAAGTAGTTATTTGGTACATGTAATACACTTAGTTGTGGACAGCTGCAACTGCATATTAGAATATGGGTTATTTATTGATAGTGCACACAATGAATTATGTATAACAAGGCACTGGTGTTAAAAGACGGACCTTTGGGAGATCCTCTGGCAGTTACGAACCAATTTGAAAAGCTAGCTTTTAACTAGATTGTTTCACACCAAAGATTGTTGCAGTCAGAAAACATTTATAATTTAGTAGCTTCATACACTTGTAGGCCGAAGTGGTCTTTGACCTGTACAACTCAGACTGTTTATTATCATATGATCCGGTCACAAAGTTCACTGTGGAATTAGAATGTTGTGCACTTTTATATAAGAGTCTCAAACATTGACTGTAGTTCCTCCTTTGACAGTCAGATTTGCAGTCACAATCAGCTGCAATTCATCCTGCTAAATTCCCATAATAGACTTGCGCATCTTTCAACATTTTGAAGAGATGTTGGTAAAAATTTACTGACTGAAAAAAGTAACATTACAGAATTGTGATGAGACTGCACATACATACAGACTGAGCATGATCTGACAGGTAGGGTAAGAGTTAAAATTAGTTATGTTAAAGGTTCTTCACTCTTGACTTATATTTGAAACCAGGAAAGCTGGCCACAGACGTCTAAACAAAATAATGTAGGTGAATTTATGAGTAATTTAAGCAGTTGGCAATCATACATAACATATTGATTGTATTGACTAGTTGCAATAAGAAACTTGCAGAAGTGAAGTATGTTTAAGTCAGAGTTGTTTAAATTCAGACAAGGAAATTAAGTTATTGGCTAAGATTGATTTTAATTGACCTTTAAATATTAAATTGATGTCTTGAAGGAGATCAAACGCAGCTGTGCATCTGGTTCTAATGAAGCTAGAAATTTGTTGTGTTTTTGCAGTTGTAGTCATGAGTTTTATTAATTTTCTTTCAAAGGGAACTTTTGCATTATTATTTTGATCCGGAAAGTTTTACAGTTTATATAATTAAGTCAGAAAATGTTGGTCTTGAAAACCTTGATATCTGCTTGTTAATTACAAATTCCTTGCTAGTTGATGTTGCCAGTTTCTGGATCTCAAGGTGTTGTTGTCAGTTGCCGTCAATTTATGAATTAAAGTTTTTATTGCAAGTTTTCTACCAACCTTGTACTGGTAAATGTAATGTAAAATGCTGATTGTTTTGATAAATTTGTTGTCTTTGTAGTAAATAGGGATGGCAATGAGTAAACAATTATCCTCGGGAGGGATGGGTGGTGGTGTGTTGGGGGGGAGTCACCTGCACTATAGATACTGTCTATGAAGTCTACGACCACATGTCATTTACATGATTGTTTTTGAGTCAAACCAAATACTTTAGTATCAAAATTTACTCGTTGCCATTCCTGAGTTACAGAAAGCTTTTCATTACAATTTATACGTTTACCATGTAATGCGTACATGAAGAAGCTTACTTAAAATAAAATCTATTGTTACAACTTGTTTTCTCCCCCCCTTTCAATGAATTATTCAAGTATTTGTTATTAAAAACAAAAAAGTTATTGAAGATTACTGTTTGCCAATGTAATACTGCTTAATTGATGAAGAAACTTATTCTGTAGAATTTTGTTTAGAGAGAAAGATATTTGCTGTTACTAAGTATGATTGTTACACCTTGTCTGGTTCTCATGTTTACTGCTGGTTATTTCATTGATCTCTCTGCTAGTTTGTTGGTACCATTCCAAGATACACGTATTCTGATCTCTGTCTATATGCAGCTGGAATTAACCCTCTCCCAACTAAATTTCCTAAATGGACTTTTCCATTTTTCAGTTCGAACAATTCCATTATTTGTTCAATGGGGTGTTGATCACTTTAAAGATAAACCTTTAACGGTTTCCGGATGATAACTTGAGAACACATGGGCCTAAAGTTCCAAACTTGGTGTGGAGGTTGGTCATCAACAGTTGATGATCCTTACTGATTTTGAAGTCACCAGGTCAAAGGTTAAGGTCACAGTGACCTGGACTTGTAAAACGGTTTCCGGACGATAACTTGAGAACGTGTGGGCCTAGCATCTTGAAACTTGGTGTGGAAGTTGGTCATGACCAGCAGATGATCCGATTTATTTTGAGGTCAGTAGGTCAAAGGTGAAGGCCACTGGGACTTCTTTTTTTTCAGACCACATGTGTTTTTTTTTTGTTTTTTTTTTTGTAAGGCCAATCTTTTATTTTTATTTTTAAGGCCCAATATTTAAAAAGAAATTAAGGCCAGTAATATTTTTTAAAGGTTAAAAATTGAATGTTTTTTAGGCCAAAGTCAATTTGTTTTTCACAGTGACTTGAAAAAACGGGTTCTTGGATAGTTTGACTTTTTCCACATTACTGATTGGATCAAAGGGGGCATACATGTTTTACAAACAGCTCTTGTTATATAACAGAACCAGAAGGGATTTTGTATTGCCCAGCACTACTTAAGCATCTTGTTCTTTAGTGAAAAGAATTTACGTCACTCCAGGGAACAAAATGTAAAGTAGTTGTGACCTTAATGTTGTTAGGTTTTTTAAGTGCTTTCAAAATGATAAATATGAGCTTTTTCTTTCTTTAATAAGAAAGTCATGATGTTGAAATTTTACAGTTTTTACAAGTGAGCATTCATTTTAGAGTGCATTGTTGGTGTCGCAGAGATTTTTCCAAGAGATTAATATAATTTATATTGTGTATTGATCATCTACCAATATAAATAGAAGAATACTGATCTTAAAGTCCCAGGGAGCGGTGGTGTAGAGGTTAAGGCAAAGGGGGCTGGTACATGGCAACAAAAAAAAAATATCTCACACTATATATAGACTATATATAGTATGAGATATTTTTTTTGTTGTTGCCATGTACCAGGCCCTTTGGGTTAAGGTGTCGGCCGCTCATCCTGGAGGTTGCGGCTTCGAGCCCCACCGGAGTCACGACCGTATTTCCTCATATGACACCAGTATTGGTTTTTCCAGGAAGCGGACTCGAGAGTGACTCGATAAGCTACAAGCTTTCTTCACGATCGAGCTAAAATAAATTAGTATAAACTAAATTAAAGTCCCAGGATCGTTTTGAATTTACTGATATTGTAAAATAAATATTCTGAAAGGATAATGATAGAACCATGTTCTATTCACTCTAAAACAATGTTGACATATTCTTTTCTTTTGTATTCAAGTCCCTTTTTGATGAAAAAGATTTGCTAGGAAGACTTTTGTATTTTTTGCAATATCATTGAAAAAAAATACTGCTCTATATTTCTAACATGTCCATCGATTATAAAATTTAAGTTATTAATGTTTTGGTACAAATAAAGGTCATTTCCTCCAGTAAGACATTTGTCTTGGTAAAATAAGAGCTACTTGTCAATGTGGTCCTGGGACTTTAAAATTGCTGTAAGGTAGAAATTCAATCAAGTTACCTAAACATTTTCTAACAATGTCAGTTAAATTTCTAGATTAGACATGTTTTGTATTACTTTATTAGTTTATCTTTCTACAAAGGGCTTGCCCAGGGCTTGTATTTTGATTGCTCACAATACTTGAATACGAGAAGTCCTTTTAATAAGTTTAATGATTTTAGCTCACTTCCTTAACCTTCACTTCCTGCACAACTTCTCCTCTGCACAACTTCTCCTCTGTAACAAAAATTAAAAGTTTTCCTGTTTGTCAGCAGTCAAATTTCTGAACATGACTGTTAGAGGCATTATGACTTTCACTTTTGCTTTTTAGGGACTTTCCTTTTCTTGAAGGGCCAGGCCCCTTAGCAAGCCTTCAGGTTGGTGCCTATTTTGCTTATATATTGAGTATCAAGTTGCTCTTTTTTCTTAGATTCTGGCAATAATCTTGTTACTAAAGGCATAACATCTATCATCAGGCATGCAAAAACATCTCTTGATGAAAAACAATGAAAAACTTATGAAGTCATGTTTACTTTCTCTCCTACCAGAAGCACCTTTATCAGATAAATTGTATATGAAATAACTAACTTCATTGTTCAGAAGGTAAAATTGATGATTTTTCATGATGACTGCCACATAAATAAAGAAGCTGAGCTACTTAATCTGTATGGAGAACAACCACCCACCTTCTCTGGTTTCCAAATTGAAGAGCGGCATTTTTATGTGAACCTTGATTTTTTTAAATAGAGAGTTATAGCAAATATATATTTTGTTGTGTTACAAAATAAAGACAACACAATTACACTATTCATCTAGTAAAAGTGAAATAACATTTTGGCAGAGGTTCAGACTGTGAAATTTGGGCGGTGTTTTATGCATTACACTCGTAAATGCTGGTGATGTAGATATAAGGTGCAAAAAAAAAAAAGCAAGAGAAAATGCTATGGAAAATGTGTGGATATATTCAATATATCTGATGTGTTATCAAGTAGAAAAGTAGTATATCTGAAAAAATGAGGACCAAAATGGCTATGGCGGATATTAGTGAACAGTCTATAAATAGATATGTAATTGGGCCAGTGATTGGCTCCGACCTCATTCCATTGAAAAGGATATATCAGTCAAACATGACGAGCTATAACAAGAAACGTGAACGCAGGGAGCGTCACTTGAAGCAAATGTTGAAACAGCGCGTACGCGCTGAATCAGGTCTGAGCAGTATGACGTCAGCGCTGTTTGAGCTGGCGATCAACAGCACGGATATCATTGACTTTACACTCGTGGAGCTTTGGAGACAGGTAAAATATAAATACCTTGAGATTGGTATAGATTTTGTCAGAACTTAAAAAAAACGATTAACTCTGGATTTTGTCTATGAACTCTTTGTTGTATAGTTATGCTATGCTTTCATTCCTATTGCTTGGTGGAGTAATGGCCCTTTAAGTATGTGAGAAATAACACAAAACACAAGCATGTCTATAGTTCAAAAGTTATAGATCCTTCAAGACATGAGCTTGTGATGTTTATAAGCCAATTTGCTAAGAACATCTGTGTTAAAACTTTGTGATTCTTTTTTCTTTTTATTGTTCATTTTCTTTTGGCAAAGTTTTAACTACTGTATTATGAAAGTCTCTCAATTGAATTTCAGCTTCTCTTGCAGAGTTATAAAATACTGTAACTATATGTAGTTAATTTATTCAAAGGATATGGAAAGCTGTTGCAGTCATCACCATGTCAGTGGAAATATCTTGACATTGTTCAGTACTCAATTATGGAGTAATTCCTGTTACTCCTTGCTTACAGTGACAATACTCTGTCAGTAGCGTTACAGAGTTTATTCCTCTGTCAGTAGTGTTACAGAGTTTATTCCTCTGCCAGTAGTGTTACAGAGTTTATTCCTCTGCCAGTAGTGTTACAGAGTTTATTCCTCTGTCAGTAGTGTTACAGAGTTTATACCTCTGTCTGTAGTGTTACAGAGTTTATTTCTCTGTCAGTATTGTTACAGAGTTTATTCCTCAGTCAGTAGTGTTACAGAGTTTATTCCTCTGTCAGTAGTGTTACAGAGTTTATTCCTCTGTCAGTAGTGTTACAGAGTTTATTCCTCTGTCAGTAGTGTTACAGAGCTTATTCCTGTGTCAGTAGTGTAAAAGAG
This sequence comes from Saxidomus purpurata, assembly GCA_022818135.1. Classification (NCBI taxonomy): domain Eukaryota; kingdom Metazoa; phylum Mollusca; class Bivalvia; order Venerida; family Veneridae; genus Saxidomus; species Saxidomus purpurata. The sequence continues at coordinate 28,665,737 of JAFMSR010000015.1, forward strand.
TTTATTCCTCTGTCAGTAGTGTTACAGAGTTTATTCCTCTGTCAGTAGTGTTACAGAGTTTATTCCTCTGTCAGTAGTGTTACAGAGTTTATTCCTGTGTCAGTAGTGTAAAAGAGTTTATTCCTCTGTCAGTAGTGTTACAGCGTTTATTCCTGTGTCAGTAGTGTTACAGAGTTTATTCCTGTGTCAGTAGTGTCACATTCCTCTGCCAGTAGTGTTACAGAGTTTATTTCTCTGTCAGTAGTGTTACAGAGTTTATTCCTGTGTCAGTAGTGTTACAGAGTTTATTCCCCTGTCAGTAGTGTTACAGAGTTTATACCTCTGTCAGTAGTGTTACAGAGTTTATTCCTCTGTCATTAGTGTTAAAGAGTTTATTCCTCTGTCAGTAGTGTTACAGAGTTTATTCCTCTGTCAGTAGTGTTACAGACTTTATTCCTCTGTCAGTAGTGTTACAGACTTTATTCCTCTGTCAGTAGTGTTACAGACTTTATTCCTCTGTCAGTAGTGTTACAGAGTTTATTCCTCTGTCAGTAGTGTTACAGAGTTTATACCTCTGTCAGTAGTGTTACAGAGTTTATACCTCTGTCAGTAGTGTGCAGAGTTTATTCCTGAACCATTGCTCAGAGGATGGCATACAGATTTGCCCTTGTTCATCTGTACAAGTTTATGTCACATTGTAACTGTAGAAGTATTATATCTACAGTCATGAAAGCTCACAGGAGCATGTGAAGTTGTGTACGTCTATTTCATTTACGATAACATCAAGTGAAAACGGAGTTATGGTCCTTGACATGGCATAAAACTTTGGTCATACATTACTCAAATAGCCTTCAAAAAGAAGATTAAGTTACTGGAAGTTACTGAATGATTAAAACTTGACACCTGTCTGGAAATTAGAATTATCTTTTGCAAAAATATTTAAACATTTTAATGGTCTGATTTGGCTAAGCTATGACGTTTGCAGATTTCCTTTCATTTCTTACATATCAAGAAGAGATTTATAGGAGAATTTCAGTATGTTAGGTAATCATAATATACAATAAAACAGGCTGTAATATTGTGTTAACAGTTGGCGATATTCATGATTTGTGATGATAGATATAACAGCACTCTGTACACTGTAAATAGCTCTGAGTGAAAGCACCTGGTGCTACTGTGATATCCACCCACCTGTGAGAATCACTTCATTCATTTCCTGTGACAAGCTGTGCTTAAAGTCTCTTTGTTTTTGATTATTTCATAATTGTGTGATTATGATACAAGAGATTACTGTCATTTCTATCACCATCTACTGACATGTAACAAGATTAATTTGCCCATTTATATAATCATGAAAGTAAAATGCTTTGTATAATCTTTTTCCTTGGATAAAAGTAGAAACATGAAATAAACTGTTATGTAGGATAATAGAAAGCTGCAGTAACCACACCCACAGAATAAACATGCAGAGAAAAAACAATCTATTAAATTTGAGAAAATACACAGTACAGCTAAAACATTTTATCTTTGCCAAGTGCAGCAAGTAAAAAACATCACAGATATATAAAAGAAATGATACATAAATACAGTCAACCTGTATTTTTTTTTAACAAAGATGTACCATTGGCAGTTAAAGTCGTCTTTTTGGACAGGAGGCCTATATTAACAGGTATTTCTCCTAAAGATGAATAGTTGTCAGTTTTCTCTCTGATGGTCATTATTTCTAGTGTGGCCTTTATTCTAAGGTGGTCTTTTAAAACAGGTGTAACATCACGTAGCACAGAATAAACACCTAACGTAGTGAAAGTTATTTTGTCAGAGGTAGACCCCCTTCTTAGTTGTGCAGGCCAAGACATACAATAATACCCACGCAAATATTGTGAAATACTGTGTTTAATGAGCATTTTATGAAACAACAACAATCAAGTTTTGGGGTTATTTAAATTATGCTCTGTCTTTAAGGCATGCCTCTTTAAACGGAACTATGTCTATGAATGATAGGGTAGGGTGGAAAGGCTTAATTTCATCTTTACTGTTTGATTACATATTAATGTTGTTTTCCAGGTAAAGCACCTCATGAATTATATCAATGTAAAGATATTTTAAGTATACTGGATACAAAAATAAACCAGGTTCACTATAATATCATGGAAGACGTCAAATGTAAACATTTATCAACATTCCACCTGTCATGATACTGTAATATAACACCTGAATGTATGTTTGTAATCACTCATGATTGAAATCCAAGATGACTTCACCCTGCTATTGTTGCTGTTTATTTATTCGAAACTTCATAGGTTCAATGTAACAACCTTTAAAGGTCGTATCAGATTTATTCAAGGGGCACATAATATTATTATACCCCCGAAACGAAGTTTAGGGGGGTATATAGGAGTCACCTGGTGGTTGGTCGGGTCAATCGGTCGGGGCGGTCTGTTGCATTTTCCTTGTCCGGAGCATAACTTGAAAACTACTTGTTGGAATTCAATACAACTTCATACAATTGTCAAGCACATTGAGAGGGAGAGCAGTGCACAAGAACCATAACTCCATCTTGACTAATTACAGAGTTATTGCCCTTTGTTACTTTCCCTTGCGTCGAGCATAACTTGAAAACTACTGGTTGGAATTCAAAACAATTTCATACAATGATCAAGCACAATCAGAGGAAGTGCATTGTACAAGAACCATAACTCTATCTTGAGTATTTACAGAGTTTTTGCCCTTTGTTACTTTTACTTGTCCGGAGCATAACTTGAAAACTACTGGTTGGAATTCAATACAACCTCATACAATGGTCAAGTACATTAAGAGGAAGTGCAGTACATAGGAACCATAACTCCATCTTGACTCATTACAGAGTTATTGCCCTTTGTTATTTTTCCTTGTCCAGAGCATAATTCGAAAACTACTAGTTGGAATTCAATACAACTTCATACAATGGTCAAGCACAATAAGAGGAAGTGCAGTGTACAGGAACCATAACTCCATCTTGACTAATTACAGAGTTATTGCCCTTTGTTACTTTTCCTTGTTCGGAGCATTATTCGAAAACTACTGGTTGGAATTCAATACAACTTCATACAATGGTCAAACACAATGAGAGGAAGTGCAAAAGAATAATAACTCTATCTTGACTCATTTCAGAGTTATTGCCCTTTGTTACTTTTACTTGTCGGGAGCATAATTAAAAAACCTAATAAAATTGGTTGGAATTCACTACAACTTCATACAATGGTCAAGCACATTGAGAGGAAGTCTAGTGTACAAGAACCATAACTCTATCTTGACAAATTACAGAGTTATTGCCAAAAACAATATCTCTTTTTAGTTTGTTTGCAAGGTATTCCGTTACTACAAACTTCCTCAGTTTATAAAGCAGTCTTTCGGGGGTACTAATCACATTTAGTGATAGCTCTAGTTAAAACTTATCCCCTGTATATAGAAGCCAGTTGTCTCAAGGAGTCCATATTCACATATCTGAAGAAAAAAGAATAAGTTTTAGATAGAATTCACCTGTATTGTACAGCCACCTGTGTGAAGTAGGCACTTTGATTCATCCCTTACCTGGGTTTATGTAAAGCTTCAAGTTCAAAATTATTAACTAAAATCATCAATGTATTTACAATTTCTGCTCCAGAGTATCCATTTGCTAACGAGAAACAGTTGCAGTGGCTTGAAACCAAGTTCAATATAAATGTAGAGGATTTTGTAACTGCTTTATTGATTAGATGTGAAGCGAAAAACTGACATTTACCACTCTTTTGCTTAAAATCTGCTTTAGGGAACTCTGTTTTTCTAGTGCTTTGAATTCTTTTTTGTATGTTAATGCCAGAGTTGCCAGTATCACCTGCCATAAGTAGATAGGTATGGGAAGCTTCTAAAGTTGCCTCAAAGTCTGTGTAACATAATGTGTGAATTCATTTTTAAGTTATACTTTTAAGGCATAAGACTTAAATGACTGTCTAAGGTAGATGACACACAGAATGATGGCAGATAACATAGGTTTGACTGTACAAAGTTATCTTTACCTATAAAAGCTGATATTTTATTCACATTGTTTATATGTAAAGTATCTGCTGCGGGCAACTCATTTTTGGACTCGGGATTTTGTCAAAATCTTTTCTAAATTAAATTTTCACCTAACTAAATTATTCCCTTTAGGCAGTATTATACCAACAGTAACTTTTATTTAACAATTTCGGTCAAATATAAAGTCGGTAGCCAAAGGTTTTACTAAATGGCTTTCCATTTTCAAGTTAACTTTTTTTGCACTCCAAATCAGTCTGTTTTTCACATTAATTTTTGACTCAATATACACAGTTCTTGTGACTTCCCCATTGTCAGTACCTGCTTTCCTGTGCTCATAGGTCAAAGTCAATTTTGACTGATTTCTCATTTTTAATTTACTCCAACGTCAAATATCCTCCTTCATCAGGGGAAAATTGCTGAGCTTTCAAACATGTTTTGGATGACGAGAATGGACTTTAAATAGAATGTAAGGCCCTGGTTCACGCCCGGGCGGCCCCACCCGGGGGCCCGGCCCCCTTTTCATGAGATGCAAACTGGTTAGAAACCCAGAGAGTATAATTGTAAATAACACATCTTGTAAAGGGGTGGGGGTCTACCGATTCCCTTGTATCTGCTTCTGTCTCAAAAAAGGACCACAGGAAAGCTTGTTCTTTTATTGTTTATCCTTGTACGAAAAAATACGATGATTTTTCAGCAGAGAAAAAATTGTAAATATCTAATTTTCAGTGTCGTCTGCCACAATTTTAACAAAATTAACCTTACCCCGCCCATATTGTATCATACTTTATTACTATTTCATTTTCTACTACTATTTTGTATAGTAAATTGAAGCTGATACTGCAAGATTATTCACTAGTGTACTGAGGTTATGGCCCAGTTTAACATAAGCCAATTTTTATTGTTGTCATAGTAAGCGTATGATAAAAATGTCAGAAATGTGGAGTTTTTGTGTGTGCCTGTGTACTTCATTTTGATAATAAGCAAAAATTTTCTTTTATATTAAAGTGGGTTTATAATTTGTGAAAATTGCACAAAAAAAGGAGATTTTTTTTTACTTTCTGAAACCTTGTTTCCTAGCAACATGGAAAATATGAAACTTGATTAAAAGTTAAGATATTGAGGACTTTAAACTGTGTGCAGAAATTGTAGAAATAATGTCAGAAGGAACCTGGGATATATACATAATAACAGTAGGTATAAATATTCTCATGTACTATAATATATAACAGAGGGATCCAAGGAAGAAAGGAACAACAGAATGACTGAAGTGTATTTTTAGCTCACCTGAACCAGTGGCTCAGGATGAACTTTTAGGAGATCAATGAATGTCCGTCGTCCGTCTGCTATTTCTTGAAGTGACTTCTTCTCATAAACCACTTCATGGAATATTATCGAACTTGGCCAGAAGCATCCTGGCATTAAAGCTTTTTTCAGATGTTTTCAACATGGCTACCAGAGCTAAAAATAGAAATATCTTTGAAAAAGCAGAGAACTTAGATATTTAGTGTGTAGCATCATCTAGTGGTCGTCTGCCAAGTTTATTCAAATCATGATCCTAGTGTCAAAATTGGCCCCACCTGGTCTCACAACGCCTTCACATTGAGTAAACAGGGAAATCTTCGAAAATCTTCTTGACAATGTCTAAAATTGCAAGTCCCAGTGCTTAGATATTTGATGTGTAGCATTAGTTTATTAGTTTATACTAAATTGTGAAGAAAGCTTGTAGCTTATCGAGTCACCTTCGAGTCCGCTTCCTGGAAAAACCAGTACTGGTGTTATATAAGGATGTACGGTCATGACCCCAGTGGGGCTCGAACCCACAACCTCGGGGATGAGCGGCCGACACCTTAACCTCTACACCACCGCTCCCCTTGTGTAGCATTGTCCAGTGGACCTCTCTCAACTTTGTTAAAATTATGCCCCTAGGTCTGAAATGGCCCCAAACTAGAGGTTACATGTATGTAAATATGAGGAAACTTTAAAAATCTTGGCAAAAACCTCAAGGCCCAGATCTGAGATATTTTGTATGTAACATTGTCTAGTGGTCTTCTACCAAGCTTGTTCAAATCATGACATCATGGATATCACATATTTTACTTAGACTATGGACACAAATTTTGATCAACATTTTGAACAAACTGTGGTACATAGCAATGCATGAGTTCATGACTAACCTGGATGTTGAACTTATTGTGCTATTGACATGAAGGGCAATGGTACTCAGGTGAGCGATATAGGGCCATCAATGGCGTCTTGCTCTGTCTGGTGTTAAATTGCACACAATTATCTTATTTTATGACAGTTTAATGGCTCAGTCATAAAGTGACACATATAAAACCTTGAATAAGACATTTGCTCAAGAATAATTATTTATTGTTGTATAATGTTTTGGTTTATGACACGAACTTGCATATAAATAAAATCAGCATGTGCTTTCACTATGATGTCATTACAGAGCAAGAAGATAGTGTCAAAAATGTAATGTTTAAATGTTCATTCAGGTAACATTCGTGCCTGCCTGTCCAAGTGTCTATGTATTTATTACATTTTTTTTTCATCAAAAGAGTTTTATCAAAATATAACAAAAAAATTGTCTACACAGAAAGCACCCTGAGTGTACCATAGACAGACAAACAATTAAGCACATAGCATTGCAGACAAACATGGCAGTGCAGACAATCACACTTCAGTACAGACAAAGATAACAGCCACTCAAACCCAAACTGACAAACTGTTAGACAAAGCAGCTCAATAAAATCACAATGTAAATGTGCAATGCTTTTACCAAACACATAAAATGGGATACAAAATCACATTCTGAACTTGAAACATAGGTTAAACCACGGAGAGAAAAAAGCAGGTTGTATTGCGTACAAAATGTCATACATGATGGGTACATGCCTATGATGGTCCATTTCAAACATTTATGTATTTCTACTTTCAGAACCGTCCGAAACCTGTAGAGCCAATAGATTACGAGACTTACGTACTGAAGAACAAAGTCCTGCTTCACAATGACCCCCATAGAGAATTGCTCATGTTCCCCTATGATGATATTCAAATACCTGTAAGTACTCTTCCATAAAGTAACTGCTGTCATAACTTCATTTTTGCCCTGTTTCAGAAAGACTCATTTTAAGTTTATTCTAAAACTTTCAAAATATGAGACATATTGAAAATCAGTGGCTATGAGTTCCGGACAATATGAATAAATTGAAATGCTTTTAAACACCAGTTAATTGTTTATGCAACTGAACTGTGATTTTTCATTATTATTTGCTAGTATATGATTTAGTTAATGAAAGAATTATTTAATTACAATTATTAGGTATTTGGAATAATGTTATGATATCTTATACGTTATAAAAGCTTAACATTCAAGGCATTTATTGTGTAAAAATAATCTCACCCAAGAGTATCAGGTTAAAACCGATTTATTGTGTATATTTACAGGCCCCAACTCCTGCCAAGAAGATCCGTACCATGCATCCAACCGTCCCAAAACTGTCCAATGAGAAATCTGGAAATCTTCTGGTTGAAGAGTGCCTCCAGACGTATACAGACACCTGCCATATGGTGCAGTTTAAATACAGTAAATATGCTGGTGGTTACCAACAACTTCCCAAGTAAGTAGACGCCACTTCACCCTGACTCTGCTTTATTTCATGAATGAACTAGTCCATATTTCGGTTTGGATTGTACCAGGTGATGTTCAGAGGGGTTTTCAACAAGTTTCCATATTGGCAGAAAAAAGTGTACACTAATTTCAGGCTGCATAAAATATTGTTGCAATATGACTGCTAAATTGCCACATCTCCTTTTTCTATGTAGACATAGAAAAGTTTGGCAGTAGCCCCCGTGTTCTAAGTTTTGAATATCCATTGGATACCAGATGCTTGGATACCAGATGCTCTGGTTCAAGGGTCAACTTCCTGTCATGGAAAAACAGAAATGTCTGTTTCAGGCCATATATCACTGCCATTTTCACTTTACTATTAGTAGAGTAAATATTACTTAAATTGAATTTGAATAATTTTAAATACCGTATTGAGCTTTTTCTGCCAGGCTAACCTATCATACTGCAGAGCATAAGCATTGAGCCAGTTTCCAAAAGAATGTGTAGCCATTACAGAAGTATTTCAGTTGCTGTTCTTTTACAAATCATACTAATAATTGTTGATGTAAGTGATTGCATATGGTTTCTATAGTATGTTTAGTTATTGCAGGTTCTTTACGTGGTCTGCACTCATAACTTAGCTGATTTGATTGTTTAAAATTTTTATGATAACTGGACTGGTTCAGAGTAATTACTTGTTTGTTGTGTTTGCTCTTTTCCAGCGTAAGAAAACCAACCAGTCTGCCAGACCAGGTGTTTGAAATTGACACAGAAATGGATGAGAGAGATATAGAGGTGAGTTTAGGTGTTTATTCCATTTGAATAGCCTGTTCTTGAGGGGGGAAATATATAGTTGTATGTGTGGTGGTATTTCATATGCAAGGACCTACTAACTAGATCTGAAATCAAGTCATTTTGTGTGCAAGGCTGTGGTCACTATGTTATAGATCCAGTCACACATAAACATAGATGTCATTGTTCTTCTACTTTAGTCAGCAAACTCCTATTTCTTACCAGTTAAAATATTTTTAAAGATAAATTAAAAAAAAAAATTGTGTGTTAAGCTTAAAGACTCACCAACTTGTAGGTCAGGGTCACACATAAAGGTCATTCATTATCGGCTCCCAATTGATATATTTTGTCAGACATTGAAGGATTTTGAGATAAAGCACCAGGTTTTTACTATGTAGGGCATAGTCGTTACACATAACTTCCTCTTTAGGAGTTTTACAACATCTTCACAATTTCTCCTTCCCTTGACTTTAGATAAGCTTTGATGTCAGACAAATTTTTGATAGAGATTTTTTTTTTAAAGAATAAGATTAGAGAAAAAAAGCTCTCAATCAAAGCTCATCTCAAAACTTTTGTCTAATTACTATAAAGCAGTGTGTTTTATGCATGATTCAGGTCAGAACATGAAAGTCATGGTAACTGTCCAAGGTCAATCTTCAGAATGTTAAGGTCGTCACAAGAAATCTTGTTTTATATTTTTCACTTTTTCACTGTATTGAATCTGCAGGATTCTTTGAGTAGAAGTTATTCCAATGCATCTGTAGCTCAACAACCTGTGATCACCAAGGCTGGCTGGCTGTACAAGGGTCCCGACAGTGGGAAAGATAATGTCATTAGTTTTACAAGGGTAAGAAATCTATTACTCAGAAAATGTATAGGTAACTTTATAAAGTTAAAAATGGAACATCAGTTTCTGTCTAATTTTGATATAATTCCACATGTTCAAGTGTATTTAATATTTAAATAATTTTAGCAGTCAAAGATTTTATGTTAACAATTAATTATGAAAAGTAAATAAGAAAAGTAAATACAAAATCCTACATTTGAACTTCTTTTTTCTACTCGCACAGTCCAGTTAGTGAAGTCAGAATACTGGCTAATCAGTGCTGTTTCGCATATACATTGTATTTAAATTCAAATGTTATAAGAATTTGTGCTAAGTCATGATTAGAATATTTGTTGACTTGAATTATATTTATAACCCTCCAGCAATTCAAGAGACGTTATTTCTGTGTGAAACAGCAAGCAGACCAAACGTACAGTTTAGAATTCTTCAAAGATGACAGGAAATCAGAGGCTAAAGGTGTGATATTCCTTGACTGTGCTCAAGAGGTGATAAAGGTAAGCAGTAAATGCAGTCAAAGAGATATTTGTATTGAGGTATCATTTTACCTATGTAACGGACAATTGCATTTCACAATTTTGTGTCGATGGTATTGGTGGTCATGAAGTTATGTTTTGATTGAAGATAAAAAGATATGTTTAAAATGATAATGATGAGAACAGTTTTGAGTGAAGAAAGTTTCAGTTGATGATGAGGAGGATGATGATGATGATGTTGGTGATGATGTTGATGATGGTAGTGGTGATGATGATGATAATGATGATGATGATGGTGGTTGCGGTAGTGTGGTGGGTGTGATGATGATGATGATGATGATGATGATGATGGTGATAAAAATTATGATGATATGGTAGCAGTAGAGACAGTAGAACTTATGACACTTAATCTCAGATCATAGTTTGTTACTTCCCAAAAAAATTAATATTTATCTGTTGTACTGAATTATGAACTTGATGAAACATATTTTTATCATTTTAGAATACAAAGAAAGGGAAGCATTGTTTTGAGGTACGGACCCCAGATAAAGCCTATCTATTTGCTGCTGAAAATGAGGCTGAAATGGAAGACTGGATAAAAACTCTTGATAAAGTGCGGACTGCTGCGGAAACATTGTCGCAAATTTCCCTGGATCGAGGACGAGGTACATAAGAATGATTCCGTTTGTAGTGTTAACATCATTCCGTCAGGAACAGACATGTTGTTTTTCTCTTTTCATCCGTCTGTCTGCTTTACCTTGTTGGTATTTGCTCTCCTAATCCTCTGACTGGTGACTGGAAGCATTAGTATGAAGTCTTACTCTAGATGTGCTAATCATTGTGGTCGATATTTCAAAGATTAAAGTTAAAGGGCCCTTTTAAACGAAAGTCTTGTAAATAAATTCATCATAGATACAAGTGCTTTGGAAAACAATTTTAGTTTAAACTTTGTTTTAATTGACAAAAAAGAATTTGTTGCATTTTAGCGACAGTATTGATTGGCAGGAGAGATGTTTAAATTCAAAGTTACATAATACTCAGTCACTTTATTTCAGATGAAATGTTCTCACCAGGTAAAATTGATGATAAAGCTATAGAGAATACAGTTCACCCAGAACTTATGAAGGTAGATATGTGTTTATTTTTCACTCTTTCGTATGTTTTCACTGACAATGGATGAATTTATGTAATTCATATACAGTACAGTTCAATAGTGCACCAAGAACCAGTGTGAAAATAGAGTTCTGGAAGCTTTGTTTCTTCCATTTTGTTTTCATAAGAATTCTTGTCTGGTTCCTGTTCAAGGAAAGAGTTAGTCCTATTTTTGGAGGGTGGGGAACCAGGGAAGTATGAGGAGTGTTTCTGCATTGATCTTTACATCATGGCTCTGTTTGGTAAAAAAAAAATCATTCTATTTGAAATTGTTATAATGTTTTCAGTATGCAAAGGAGTCGGAGTCAATGATGCTGAAGGCCAGACAGGAGGGCAGACAAAATCTTTTCAACGTATATTCAAATATGGCTGTAAGTAATCACTGTTAGTAATCCTGTACTGTAGGTAGATCACCTTTGAATTGCTAAATTGTAATTAAAGTCTTGCTAAATTGTAATTAAAGTCTCTCATATTGAAAATATGTAAAAAGAAAGACTGGCTAAAGAATGAAAAAGTGATAGGAAAAAAGAAACGCAGCACAGGAAATACACAGCTGAAATAAATTGTACTCGAATTTTCAGTAACTGACTGTTTAAACCAGTTTGCTCATCACCATCCTTACACTTCTCTAAGTTCAACTTATTAAAATTCGTAACATGTAAATAAGAAACATATCCTACTGAGACTGCTTTTATCAGTAGAGATAAAGTACATCATAATAAAACTGAAAGATTCAAGTCGGCTATAACACAAAGACTGTCCAAGTTACAAATGTCTTTATTGCTGCTTTACAGAGATATATAGATGATGATGAGGATGAAGAAATTGGTGCAGAAGTTGACGTTTATCCAAAACAGTTCGGAGAGAGGTTTATGTTACGTCTGTTAGACTTTAAGCTGAAGCTACAGGTGAACCTAGCAGATGAAGGTCAAGGAAATAAATATTGTAATGTAAGTATACGCAAACATTGAGGGAAATGACCATTGTACATGTAACAGTAACTTGAAATAATATGTTTGTGTTCATTCCTACAGTTAACTCCTTAGAAAAGTTGGAGTAGCGACAAAAGACTTCCTATTCTTTATAGAGCAATGATGGATGAACACTAAAATACGTAGCGGGAAGCCTTATTTGCTATCCAACGAAGACGGCATATTTGTACTAATGTATCAATCATGTTCGTTGTTACTGACATAGTGAAGCAGTATGAATGACTTAGACATAGTACATGTTCTTTGGAATTCAGAAAGAAGGTGAAACAGAAATATGGTGATTTCTTTTGATGATATGTAAATCTGCCCACCAAATAAACATGGTACTGTAAGTTCTGTCTCAAATTAGAGACATAACCAGTGTTTAAGGTAATAGAAGAAAACCCAGGAATAAACATAGTCATTTAAAAGCATGTTTTCATGAGGGAATTGTAAAGTAAGTAGGTATATATGTAAATTAAGGAAATGCTCTGTATTAACAGTAAATGAAGCATGACTTCAATGTATTTTCTCATGTAGACATGGTTCCCGGAACATTGTATATCCATTGTTAAATTGATAACTTTGAAATAAACAGTGTAATGTTAGTATACACACAACCTTTGGAAATAACCATTGCATAGGTTATATTGCTGACAGTTTGTGATACTAGTATATTAAATAGTTTGTTTCGATTCTGTTTTCTCCTGACTTGTGTGTGGTATAATATGAAGGTCTTTATTACACATTGATTAAAGTATGTACGTACATGTATTTGTATTACAGCCCGAGCCATTCTTCCTAACTTTCACCTTGTACGATGCCAAAGATGGGAGGAAAATATCTGAGGATTTCCACATGGATCTGAACGAGCAAGAAATAGAGAAGATGATCCCCGCTGATTTGATATCGGCGTCAGACAGATTACATACAGTGGAGGGGAAATCTACGTCCCCGGAATTAAATGGCTTAGATGAAAAATGGCTGCTTTCAAAACAGAAGCTGGTGAGTGTTTAACTTAACATATAATGGAATAAGTAAACAGAATATTTATTTGTTTTTCACTTGCATAATTAAGCATACATTTCAACCTGGATATTGTGAAACAATAAATATTCATAGGTAACTTATAATGTTTTCCCTACACTGAATGGGCAGACATGCTGTATTTGTAGTTATTATTATTCTTCTTCTTATTCTTCTTTCTCTTTTTCAATGAATTTTTGTCCGGAGACGGACTCGAAAACTACTGGAAGGAATTGAATGAAACTTGGAACAATGATAGATGGCAATGTACACAAAAGTTCTCTGACTGACCTAGGTCCAGCTCTTGTTAAATGTTTATAATGGTCTCTAGTATTAAGAAATTGTAAGTTTGTATACATGCTACAAAAACTGGAGATTATATTTAATCACTTGTTTAATATGTTGTTTGATTTACAGGGATTATTTTCTGTGATAAGAAGACATTCAGAGATTTACCTATATGTGAAGATAGAAAAGGTCCTGCAGGGTCCTATTTCACAGTCTGTAGAACCCTACATCAAGGGGTCAGACCCTAAAATAGGGAGCAAAGTGTACCGACAAATGAAGCAGTTTTGTTCTCATATAGGACATCACAGAATGCCGTTTGCATGGTCAGCTAGGTGAGTTAGCTTTTGTTATTATAGGGGTTACTGTTATTTTGATATTTGTGAATGTATATGGGTTTTGATGGTCACAAATGTATTTGATAGTGAAGGCATTAATAACCAAGAAAAAACATATATACTCTTATAAATGTCAAAATCTCTAAACAGTTAACTGTATTCTAAAGCACAATTATATCATTTGATTTTGGGACTGTAAATACGTTAATTAACAATTGCAAATTAACATAATAAAAATTATCCAATCAGAATCAATGTTACAACATCAGTGCATTAGAATGCTGTTCGATGACATGGTTATGTAGTAGGTAAAACGTTTGTGTCTTCAGTTTTGCATAGGTAAGTGGTCCGAACAGGAAAATGTGAGCATGAGTATACATGTATAATATAGTAACTGTTGCATATGTTGCTGCCACAGTCATATTGAAACATATTTATGGTATTGTGGGAACGTTACTTTTGATACATTTGTTTCAACTAAAAATGAAAATTGTAGGGAAAAAATGGGGTTCCGACTTTACAATCCTAAATCGCTTCTTCTTACATATTCTAGTGACTAGATGCAAATAATGTAGGATCTCTTGCAGAGGTCTTTATCTGAATACAGGTGCAGGGAAAGGTCGACGGTAAGAGGGTTTACTCCAACCCTGCCAATTCTACCATCTGCCGACTCCTCCTGCCTTATTACAGTGCACATCTAGCGATCTTTTCCTATGTAGATGAATTAGCTTACGCACTTGAAGCCTTATTGTGCACAAATATTGCCATATGAACTTTGAAGTTTTTATTTAAAATTTGTTTATTCTGGAAAGAAGATAGAGTACCTTAATGCGTAACCTTCCATGTTAAAAGTGCTTCCTGGTTTATGTAAATGTTTATGTCACTTTTAAAGCAATCTTAGACTTGTAGTGTTTTTTAAAGGATTAGAAATCTGAACTCTTTATGGACTTTACAGAATGAAGAAAATCATGAAGTAATCAACTCAGAAAGTTCAGTATTTCCCCTTCTATATACTAGTTATAATAGGGTTTATTTGACATGATTTTCTAAGATAATCTATATTGTTTTAAAACAACATTTTTGCAAAGTTTTTTTGGGTAGTTTTGAAATTTATTGTTAAGAATCGGTAGATATGAATTGAAAAAGTGTGCTAGAGAAAAACGATTACATAGAAAATTTTGACCACAGTTGCAGAAAAAGTTGTAATTGTTGCTATTTTTGTTGCAGGCCGCTTGCCACTAGCAGTCACGGGCCATGTGAAATGCCTATATACAAACAGGAGAGTTCCAAAATGTCCGAGGAGGAAATCATCAAGCATTTACAAGATCTTAGAAGGTAATCAGATATTTTTGTTACTAAAAATTACTTTTTCAAATGGTATAAATAACTTTCTGATATGACATGTTATACAAATTTTGTCGCTGAAGTTTTGAATTATCAATACTTTGTCAAGTGTGTATGTATGATAGTCTAGTAATTGGATCATATGATTCTCTGATAAAGCAGCTGTTGCCAATTGAACTTTGTACAGTTTTTCAAGTATGTAATATACTGTTTTAACAAACTGCAAGTTTTAAGGAAATGGGTGTGTTTATTTTAATAGATCATTTCCTATATTTTTTATAGGCCGGAAAAACAGAGTAAATGGCAGACGATTCCGGGGGTGTTGAAAATAAGTCTTCATTCCATCAAAGCTGACATGCCGCTAGAAAGTAAGTTTAAACCTGTGATACAGGTAACATTTGCTGCCTGACTGCGATAAACAATGCAAGGCTGTGTGGCTGAGTGATAAAGGTTGTTTGCTTAGAATCACAGGCTCGTCACTACTTTGGGTTCTAATCCTGCAAGGGAAATGCTTTCATAAGAGGATGCTATTTCAGCTACCTTACAGAAAGTCAGATGCCAATCTATGCTGAAATATTACTCCTGAAGCACCTGAGCTCTACATCCCGAAGTTAAAGCTGGAAGGTTGAAATACGTCTGTTCAGGTTGTATAGGGTGCAGTTTATTGACTTTGCCAGGTTCCAAATTAAACTGTTTCGTTCATACTACCTAGAAATGGCAGACAGGAAATATCATGGCATTGACTTAAAGAGCACACTTAAAGCTATGAGATGATTGGGGCATCCTATTGGGGGTATTCTATGATCAGTGCTCTACAGTGTAATGTGGGCTGATGGGCGATCATGAATTCAGCAGCAAAGACTGTGGAAATGGATTACATCTTTGCTAGAATGTAATGTTTCCAAAATGTAAACATGTAGACTAGGGAAGATATAAACATTTCTTGCTGTTAGCTAATTGAGCTTAAACTTCCAGCACTTCATTCCCCAACAAGATATAGTCTAGTACAGAGAAAATCTGAGTATTTATATCTGATCTTGGAATACATTTTAATGTTTTACATAAATAAATATTATTTTAATTCAGAAGAGAATTTTATAGAAGCTGTAAATTTGATCTTTCAGATACTGTGACGTCATCCTTCGTTCCTGTGAAACCATTCCCATTCCCACCCACCAACCCACCTGCAGTAGAAATAGAAGAGTTTATTCCAGAGAAAGGACAGTTTAACAACCCGCACAATTCCTATGTAAACAACCTGTATGTGTATCCGATCAGCCTCAAGTATGACAGCCAGAAATCTTTCACCAAGGTAACACCTGTCACTTCATACTGCTGAAAATTCGTTTCACTTCTGATTATTTGTCATATCTTACTGAATCAAGACTTCTTCGTAAAGCAAAGAATCCGTAAACAGAGTCTGTATCAGTTTGTTACACCAAGTTATAAAGAGTCATTATTCACAGCATTTCGAATTTGCAGTCAGTGCTTATAACAATGAGTGAAAAGTAAATGATCATGAATAGTTTCAGATCAGCCTGAATTATTCTGGATACCAAATGAAACTAAATACCATTTCACACAATTTTAAGGACGCAAAGGTGTACTATTGAAATACATGTAATAATTATATGTGTCTTATACTCTACAATCTCCCCTTCACAGTAACAAGTCTTGTTGTTCTGTTGCCAGCTGGTTTTTAGTCCTAACAGCATTGTAAAACCAACCAGAGCCAAGGAGTGTGTTTTATATATTTCAGGCAAGGAACATAGCTTGCTGTGTAGAGATCAGAGATTCAGATGATGATCATGTAGTTCCACTGAAGGTAACTCATGTTCTTTTACAATACTGCCATTCCTGACATATTCCCTTAATGGTTTTCTATAGATTCAATCTAACTACATATGCTTACGCTCTCCACAAAAGTTAATATAACTACTATCTCTTCTAAGCAGATTGAATATGAAACCTAATCAGCAATGTGTGTATTGCTGTATCTCAATGAGATCAACTTGGCTTCCTAAATTATTTTTTGTACATGTATATGTGTAATTTTACAGACCATATACAGTAGAAACTGTCCCAGCCTGTTCACGAGTGTTGCCAGCACCACAGTCCTACATCACAACCAAACACCAGAGTATCTGGAAGAGGTAAGCAACATTAACAACATTAACAACATTCTCATCTGATCTGATAAATTGAATGGTGTTTTTTTGTAGGAAATATCTTCTGCAAAATACGTCATAAGAATATTGTGCTGTTAGATTGACTACAAACAGGTGTATGAACCTTCAGGATATATTTAATTAGATTTAAGCAGGATAGGTTCATCATTCATTCCATATGCTTTTACCAAGCAGAAATACAATTGTATGTAAAAAGTGATTGCATAAATACATCCATGATGAGCCCATTTACAAACAGTATATGTCTCGACAATCAATTTTTGTGCACGAGTCTGTTTCAGATCCAAAGATTAATAATCCACTGCACTCCTATTAAATAAAAACAAATTTGGGTTTATTGTCAAAGTCAGCTGATAAGGATTCAAACCTATGACCTCCAGGTTAGGAGTCTGAATCTGTATGCCTACACCACTAGCGTCACTCAGTCTACTGGTATACCCTGACATTGTAGTATTAATGTTTCTACATGTATGTTTTTTTTTTCTAACAGGTAAAGATAGCATTACCTCCCTTGCTACATGAAAAGCACCACATTCTGTTCAGATTTTACCATGTGAGTTGTGAGGGATCAAAGGGCTCAGCAAAGAAGAGAGAAGGGATTGAGGTACCAGTAGGGTTTGCCTGGATCCCTCTACTGCATTCCACTGGAAGGTATGTACGGTTGGTTAGGACTGGTTGTATTTGCTGCACACTGCAGTGTGCATTTTGAAATATTGTTGTACTCTTGCATAACAAAATGTTTGGTACATACTTGTATCACTGATGTAGACAGGAAAGATGAACATTGAAATGTGGTTATGCTGAATTTGCCTTTAGTGAAAGCCTTGTCTGGTATATTACAGTGAAAGCTTCTTTGTTTCTTAAGTATTGAAACTTGGCACAAATTACTGCCGTGAAGTGCAGATGTATGTTGCAGTTATTTGATAGTCTGTGCTTAGACCTTGTTGTTGTTGTATGGGTTAAACGCCATTTCCAACCATATTTCAATCATTTTACAGGCAGGCAGTTTATCTAACTATGCTCATGCTGCAGTTCATCACATAATATCCATTTTAACAGTACACTTGTAAAGAATATGTCTCATTATTTGCCTACACACACTGTATTGATTTACATGTTGTTTACATACAGCATGCACACAACTTTCTTAGCTTACATATTGCACATGCAGAGTTACTTTTCATGCAATAGTGTGTTCCTTGACATGGTGAATGATGATAACCATTCTTGTGAACCGGTAATTGCAATAGAAATATTTCTTCCAGAGTTGAGGTTGGAGAGAAGACCCTGTCAGTAGCTGCCCACCTTCCAGCTAGATACCTGTCTCTGGATCACCATGGAGGTGGTAGAAGTGTAAGTTACATTCCATCAGTGCCTCGCAGTTTCTAACGCTTTCATAGCCTATTATTTTTAATATATTTAGAATGCAATTCTGTTTACAATGTATATTTCTCAGTTAAACTTTTGACCTCTTTGTGAACACAGAGAGAGAGTGGTGTGATTTCACTGCTGAGCATATCATACATTTTTAGCTCGACTTTTTGAAGAAAAGGGGAGCTATCCTACTCGCCCCGGCGTCCGCGTTGGTGTCACACCTTGGTTAAGTTTTTCGTACCACCCCACTTTATTTCAGAAGTATTAGAGGTATGGCTTTGAAACTTACCATACTTGTTTACCATCATAACCTCCATCTACAGACAAGAGTACATAACTCTGTCAAAGTTTTTGACAGAATTATGGCCCTTTTTTGACTTAGAAAGTGTATTGAGCTTGGTTAAGTTTTTCGTACCACCTCACTTTATTTCAAAACCATTGGAGGTATTGCTTTGAAACTAACCATACTTGTTTACCATTATGCCCTACATCAACAGACAAGAGTACATAATTCTGCCAAGGTTTTTGACAGAATTATGCCCCTTTTTTACTTAGAAAATACATTGAATATGGGTAAAATCCACTTATTGCCTTAACCCTTTGAGATATTGCTTTTGAACTTAGAAAGCTTGTTTACATCATTACCCCGATCTGTAGGCAAGAGAAGGTAACTCTGTCAGGGATTTTTAAAAAAAATTAAGGCCCTTTATCGACTTAGAATCTTGGTTAAGTTTTTCGTACCAGTCCACTTTTTGACTGAACTGTTTGAGATATTAATTTGAAAGTTGGAATACTTGTAAACCATCATGATCCCAAAACATGGGCAGGAGAAGGTAATTCTGTCAAGGATTTTATTTGAATTATGGCCCTTTTTGACTTAGAAACTCAGTTAAAATTTTCATTCTTGTCCACTTGTTGACTTAACCATTTGAGATATTACTTTGAAAGTTGGAGTACTTATGTACCATCATGAGACCTTCTGTAAGCAAGAGAAGATAACTCGTGAAAATGTTTCTTGATTTGTACTTAGAAATTCCTAGTTAAAGTCTTGTGTGCCCTTAACTGTCAAAGTTTTGTTTTATAGGCAAGCACTAAAAAGTCGAGCGCGCTGTCCTACTGATAGCTCTTGTGTTCTTATTTAGGTAATTTGTTTAATTGGAGCAGGATTTTGTCCCAATTTAGATCTACTTCGTTTTTTTGCATCTTCTCTTTATCTAAAATTGTACATTACTTTTTCGACACAGAGCTCATCGGTGGATGTTAAGATGGTGGACAGCGGAAAGCCCGTGTTCAAGATAAAGTTTCGTCTCAATTCCACCATCTACACGACTGATCAGCATTTACATACATTCTTCTTCCACTGTCAGAAGATGTTAGGATCCCCGTCTCCTGGTCCAGACAGCTTGAATAAACTAAAGGTAAAAGATACACTTGAATTAACATGATGCAAGGTGTCTGTCAATTTTCTTACTACACTTTCTGATAATTAACATGATGCAAGGTGTCTGTCAACTTTCTTACTACACTTTCTGATAATTAACATGATGCAAGGTGTCTGTCAACTTTCTTACTACACTTTCTGATAATTATCATGATGCAAGGTGTCTGTCAACTTTCTTACTACACTTTCTGATAATTAACATGATGCAAGGTGTCTGTCAACTTTCTTACTACACTTTCTGATAATTAACATGATGCAAGGTGTCTGTCAACTTTCTTACTACACTTTTTGATAATTAAAATGATGCAAGGTGTCTGTCACTTTTCTTACTACACTTTCTGATAATTAACATGATGCAAGGTGTCTGTCAACTTTCTTACTACACTTTCTGATAATTAACATGATGCAAGGTGTCTGTCAACTTTCTTACTACACTTTCTGATAATTAACATGATGCAAGGTGTCTGTCAACTTTCTTACTACACTTTCTGATAATTAACATGATGCAAGGTGTCTGTCAACTTTCTTACTACACTTTTTAGCTCGACTTTTCTATGAAAAGGGGAGCTATCCTACTCCCCCCCTCCCCCCCCCCCCCCCCCCGATCCGCGTCACACCTTGGTTAAGTTTTTCGTACCACCCCACTTTATTTCAAAAGTATTAGAGGTATGGCTTTGAAACTTACCATACTTGTTTACCATCATAACCTCCATCTACAGACAAGAGTACATAACTCTGTCAAGGTTTTTGACAGAATTATGGCCCTTTTTGACTTAGAAAGTGTATTGAGCTTGGTTAAGTTTTTTTTCGAACCCACCTCACTTTATTTCAAAACCACTGGAGGTATTGCTTTGAAACTAACCGTACTTGTTTACCATCACGACCTTCATCAACAGACAAGAGGACATAACTCTGTCAAGGTTTTTGACAGAATTATGCCCCTTTTTGACTTAGAAAATACATTGAATATGGGTAAAATCCACTTATTACCTTAACCCTTTGAGATATTGCTTTGAAACTTTTAATGCTATTTCACATCATTACCCCCATCTGTACGCAAGAGAAGGTAACTCTGTCAGGGATTTGTTTTAAAAATTAAGGCCTTTTATCAACTTAGAATCTTGGTTGTTTTAAGTTTTTTTTACCAGTCCACTTTTTGACTGAACTGTTTGAGATATTAATTTGAAAGTTGGAATACTTGTTTACCATCATGATTCCCAAACATGGGGAGGAGAAGGTAATTCTGTCAAGGATTTTATTTGAATTATGGCCCTTTTTGACTTAGAAACTCAGTTAAAATTTCCACTTGTTAACTTAACCAATAGAGATATTACTTTGAAAGTTGGAGTACTTATGTACCATCGTAAGACCTATCTGTAAGCAAAAGAAGATAACTCTTCTTGATTTGTACTTATAAATTCCTAGTTGAAGTCTTGTGTGCTATTAACTGTCAAAGTTTTGTTTTATTGGCAAGCACTAAAAAAGTCGAGCACGCTGTCCTACTGACAGCTCTTGTTGATAATTAAAATGATGCAAGGTGTCTGTCACTTTTCTTACTACACTTTTTGATAATTAACATGATGCAAGGTGTCTGTCAACTTTCTAACTACACTTTTTGATAATTAACATGATGCAAGGTTTCTGTCAACTCTCTTACTACACTTTTTATTGGATAATTAACATGATGCAGTAAATCAACATACAAATGTACATAAGAAAGGTTTAAATTGTATTCTTTTGCTATATTATACCCTAACTTCATAGAAGGGCCAAGATATTGCACCATTGACATCATGTTAATTACATTTTATGTTTTGTTGTTTTGTTGTTGTTGTGACATACATATATGTTGTTGTGCAAGGCAACTCAATAAAGGTAGGAATAAGAATGCAACATGAACATGTTAAGTATTTTGTTACATCTTTTAAATTCTTTTCACCTAATCTCTCCTCTACTAATTAAACCAGTGAAACCTGTGTGAAGAAGTGATGCAGCAAGAGGGTTGTTATCACTGATGGTGAATAGTGTACTATTCCCCCCTTGCTGATGTTTACCTTCTGGTAGTTTCTTATTCAGAAGTGTCTTTAACACAGGTTTTACTGTTACACAGTAGACATAACATATGCCATACAGTATTTTTTCTTTAATATTTGATTGTACACGCTTCTCGCTTTTGGAAATGTTGTTTATGAACGTCTTATTGTTAAAGTTACATTAACATTTCTGTAAGGTTACAGAAACAGTGGTCACAGTTTTTAGCTCGTCTGATTTTTGAAAAAAATGACGAGCTATTGTCGTCACTTGATTGTCGTCGTCTTTGTCGTTGTCGTCGGGCGTTGGTTAAGTTTTGCGCTTAGGTCACTTACATGGAAACTATCAAAGCTATCACTTTGAAACTTGGAAAGCTTGTTCATCTAATATCCTTCTTCACATTGTATGCTAAAGATGCTGAGTCTGACCTGTTTTTTTGGGTAAAAAACATGAATTTTGATTGATTTTGGTTGATTTTGAGAATTGGACATAGCTTCTTCATTTTTTGTTAGATTGATTTCAAATTTTTATACAAACAATAAATGGATGATGTACTTCAACATATCAAATGGGGTTTTGAGTTTTACATTTGGGGGGGATATTTTTGGACTTTGTAGTTTTTAGCTAGTCTGATTTTTTAAGTTTTGCGTTTAGGTCAGTTACATGCAAACTATCAAAGCTATCACTTTTAAAGTTGGAATACCTGTTCACTATCAAATGTACAATAGAATGAAGGAAGAGTTTTACAAGTTATGTAACCCTGTCATGTATTTTGACTGGGTTATTGCCCCTTCTTAACTTAGAAAGTTTCACACACACAATATTTTTGTAATAGTGAACATAATGCAAGGAAGTATTTATGAATATTTTTTAAATTGGATTGTGTTTTGGGGCTGCTGGGGTCAAGGGTCACTGTTACTGAAAATAGGAAAACCGTAATATATTCAATATCTTTAGTTACAGTTGACATAATGTAACCAACTTTCGTTTGTAGTAAGTATTTAAGAAGATCTTTAATGGGGTTTTGTTTTGGGGCCCTGGGGTCATTGTCAAGGTCACTGTAACTAAAAATAGAAAAACAATAATATGTTCAATATCTTTAGTTACAGTTGACATAACGTAACTAAATTATTAAGTGTGTAATATATATAAATGAAGACTTTTATTGGGATTGTGTTTGGGGCTCATGGAGTCAAAGCTCAGGATTTTTTTCTTAAAATAGAAAAATGGGAAAACACAATATCTTTAGTTGCAGTTGAATAATTGTGACCAAACTTATGTCTAGTAATTATTATGAAAACCTTTTGTGGGATTGTGTTTCGGGGTCAAGGACACTGTTACTTAAATAAAGTGGTAATAAATAAACCGTAAAAGGATAAAATCAGACGAGCGTCAGGCACCCGTAGGCGGTGCTCTTGTTATAATGTCTCGCTTCTACAGACATGAGATAGCTGCCATAGAATATTGACAGAATAATTCTGAGTTAAAGCAATTGTGTTTTTAATGAAAAATCTAGGTTTTTGAAAAAGTCTCCAATGTAGCGGACACAGTGGAACAAACCTACGTGCTAAATGCAGTGAAGGTATAGATGGGTATCACATATAGAGATATACAGCCAGATATACATATACTCGAGTATTCATCATTTACTCAGCCGTAAAGTGTACTCAGTTATATGTGCATCTTACTCATTAATAGGTGTAAGATAACTAAATAATAGAACAATGTTGAGATCATTAATAGGTGTAAGACAACCAAATAATAGAACAATGTTGAGATCAGTCTCACTGAACCAGTCATATTTGCACAAACTTCCATTTTTGTTCAGTATAGGTAAAGACAAACGTTGAAGGTAACATTAACTTTAATTTTTCTTTTTGTATTTGTAAACCACATAAGCACTAGCTTTTTTACGAAGCTATGAACCCAGGTGTAATTTCATGTTTAACTTAATTTCTATTAAAATAAAAAGTAGACTTATGGCTGAGAATATAGGTACACAGACTTATGGCTGAGTATATAGGTACATAGTATTGGTCCACCTCATCTATCATTATTTCAACTCATTCTTCTTTGTATCATGATCATAAATATTTTGGTGAAGGACATTTGAAATTATGTAGCTAGTTAGAAAACACTCCGTAAGTATAGAAAGCATTATGGAATGATATAGAGTTTAAATTTGCTAGAATTATATTCTTGTTACATATCATTAAATATTTGCATAAAATGAATTTTAGCAATGAATTGAATAGTTATCAAAGTCCGTAAGAAGTAGCTTGAACTTTGGATGAGATATTCATTTGGTGGACTTGTTTCTGGCTGATTTTTCATCCAGGCGAAAGGCGGTTATGCAACTGCACTACTTGTTTGTAGATGGGCATGCAATGAGCTAGAATTGTAGCAGTTTTGAATAAGTAGGTGAGGTGTTGGCATAAGTGGCACAAAGCATCCATCGATCATGATTAAAATGACCAAAATGAAATGAACTGGGTACAAACAAGCTGCCAGGGTCGTAATCTTCAGCCAACATGCTAGCGAGCATACATGTACTTTATATGATAAATTTGTTCAGAAACAAGTACTCTGAGCCCTCTGGTTTGAGTCCAAAAATTTCAAGGTTTGTGTCACAATTGTAGATAATCAAAACCTTGTTTATAATGATCATTTTAATATTTGTCTTAACTGATATGAGGAAAGTGAGAAACACGTAGCCCAGTGTTGTCAACTGTCTTGCTTTAAACTTTTGAGTTTGTTCCCAGTGCTCTTGAGATAGAAGTGGTTAGTCACGTATAAATGAGTTGTAGTTACAAGATAGTAGATTAGGCTTACGGGCTTCCTTGATTAATTTGACAGAAATGTCATCAGAACTGGGCTTAAAACAAATATCAGCAGAAATTTTTTTGTTTGTTGGAACACGTGCTTTTTTCACTGTTTTTAACAGTCATCATTATTATACAGATATACAGGTATTAGAAAGATAACTTTTTTTTATAGATTATTTCTAGAGTCATCACTAAATTGAACTAAAACTTGGACATACATGTTACAGCAAGCTATCTCGTAATATTTAGACTTATACAATCAAATAATATTGTACCAGTAAGTCTACAGTAGATGGGTTTTCATAGTTTCCCTTTCCTTTTGGTAGACATGTTTGCATTTTTCTGCTTTTTGCTTCATTAGAAATGGCAATCCCTCAAAAATGTTAATTTAGATGTGTTTGAAAACAGAAATCAGCTTTTGCAAGGAATATACATATACATATTTGCAATTAGTTATATGTATGTAAATACAGCAAGAGCATATAATGAAGTCCTTAAAATGATTTGATCATTGCATGATATAATGAAATGTAAAAATAATCTACAAATATCTTATAATAAATTCCAGATGAATAATGATACTGTTAGAATGTTCATATTTAAACTGTTAGCAGACGCAAGTGCAAAATATTTGCTGAAGAAATTAAAAAAAAAAAATTGAAAATAAGTTATAATTATGTATAGCTGTTGTTGTAGTTTCACATATAAAATTCTGTTACTGAAGCTGTTGTACACAGTGAAGATTTTTTCCAGTCTTTTAAATTTTTAATACAATAACAGTTTATTATGTCATGTCACTCATGTGACTTGACTTTGTCGAACCTATATATAGGTATATTTACTTTGCTATAGGTGCTTTACATAGTTTGTTTCGCATTACAGTCACTGCACGCTGTAGATGTAAGCACATATATCCAGTTCCTACCCACAATCCTCAACATGCTCTTCAAACTTGTTGCCAACACACAGAGTGAGGATATAGCGATGAATGCAGTCAGGTATGGATGGTACATGATAAACTTATGGGAGCAGGAGTGTCCTCCCTTGTTGCTAAGTGGTCAAGGTCACTAACTGCAACTGAGGTCACTGTCAGAGTCCTGATAATGACCTTAACCTATAATATAAGAGAGTTTGATGTTTTTTTTGTGATGGATAGGGGTCAAAAATTGGTTCAAACCGGGAACATTAGTGAGCTTTCTACCTTTCATAATGTTCAGATGGCCAAATGTTGGCAGACTGATTGTGGTCTGTACTAGTCTATATTTGTGAAAAATAATCTGATTCCAACATAGAAAGAAGGATAGTCCATCCCAGGAACAATGGTTAGATGACCTGTCTGTCTGTATGTGACTGAATTACTGTTTAAACAGGCAATAGACCTAATGAAAAATATATTACAGTATTTTGCTGTTTGATATGATATATGGTGATTAAAATTATCTATCTATGACAGTAGACCTTGATGTTTTTAAGTAAACAATGATTATCGTAAATATTCTAGGGTTGTTATTCATATCGTATCAGAAGTACAAGATGCCGAGAAACTTGAAATGCTGGAAAAATATGTTAAGGTAATGTATTGCATCTTATAAAGTGCAAGATTAGTGTTGTTTTTCATTGCTTAATTTTCTTAGAAATGCTTAGTGTATAACCTTGTTCATTGCTTAGTTTTTCAAATATATATAATATAACCTTGGTCAGATTTGACTGTGTAGTGAGTTGTGAAAATGTTCCAAGCTGGGTCAAGTTTACTTGAAATTGCAGTTTACTTGCCGCAGTTTGTTATTGGTGAGTTTATGATGTAACACTGGCAAAACAGAACTTTGAATGCTAAGACAGAGATGTGCTAACAGGAATTAGCAATCTAGGCTATGTGAAGTCTTCCTTTTCACATGGATGATAGTTTATCAGTTGTATTTATGAATATTGACACGGATTTCAGTTTCATGCTCAAGCAAACTTTAAATACTTGGTATTGACAATACTTCTAGGAGCTTTGATGAGGTTAAGTTCTTGAATAGCTGAAACTTTCATTATATGTAGCATAAATCTTACCTACAGCTGTATTACAAGAAATGTGAAAATAAGCATGTCTATTGCAAACAGCAGTTCAAATCATGACTTTTGTTGTGATTGCAGTTTATATTTCGAGCTGAGCCCGTTCCCAAGGGCAGCAAACACAAGACAGTACACGAGGAACTGGCCAAAAGTCTGACAATGATTTTACGGCCCGCTAATGCAGACCAGGTGGTGGTTGTAAAGTTCCTCAATAACTCCTGGTTCTTCTTTGAGGTGCTACTGAAGAGTATGTCACAGTTCCTTATTGATGGCGGAAGGGTGAAGGTAACAGTTTTTCAATATAAGTGAAATACTTTATTGTTTTAGTTTTTCAGTGTGTATTGTTTGAATTGATAGGTGTTTGCAATCTCCTGTTTGGAGTTTACTTCAAAATCCCCTTGGTCAAAATCCCCTTGGTCCAAAAATGGCATAGTAGTCGTAATCCCCTCAATGGATTTTACAAGTGGAAAAGCATATACAGTGTATTGAATAAAAAGATTTACTGAATGTTTTATTTGTCTCTAGTTTTAATTTACTATAGTGAATAATTGAAAAAAAAATAAAATTGTTGAAAATGCATGTAAAAATCCATTAAGGGGATTATGACTACTATGACATTTTTGGACTAAGGGGATTTTGACCAAGGGGATTTTGAGTGTCTCCTGTTTGGCCAACTAAGCAGACTATTTCTCCGAAGTCTTCCGCTATGGCAATCCCTTAGCTTGACTCAAGAATCAAAGATATACAGAAACGTGCGTAGAAATAGTCTTGCTAGACATTAATTTATGGATAGATGATAATTGAGACTGTGAACTTTCAAATTGCTGAAAAAGAAAGAATCATTGTTTAATTTTCATGAAGAGTTAAAGACAATGAAAGCCTTTATTTCATTTAAAGCTTCAACTGTATGGTCCTGAACTTTCACTATGGGAGTTGTAAGGTGGTGAGAGCTGATATTTGATGTGTGTTTGTGTTACAGATGCCGAGAAATGAACGGTTTTCCAGCGACTACCAGTTCAAACTACAAACTTTGATACAGACTATAACACCATACATTACCAGTAAATACAAGGAAGCTCACAGAGAAACTAGAAATGCCAACTACAGTCTTGCCTACTTTGTGAAAGTAAGTTTGATATAGACTATACATGGAACATTTTAAGCAATCTGATCTGAGTCTATACTGTTTGCCTGTGCGTCACAGACAATGGGAATATTGATACAACACTTAATCAAACAAAAAATTTGAATTTTGGTTTTCACACAGTGAGGCTCAATATTTAGCAAACCGTCAGAAAACTAGACATACAAACTTTGATCAGACGTTTTCATGATGTAAAATAAGAACAAATGCCTTCTATAGCTAGAAACTTTAGTATTAGGGCCATGGTTAAAATATTTGTAATTTCTTCCAATTTCATTATGCATTTCGAGGTTCATATAGTTTATATTTTGCTAGAAAAAGATATAAATAGATATTGATAGGCAATGTTTGTATTTTTACAGATGTGCTTCACTTTGATGGATCGTGGTGTTGTCTTCCAGCTCATATCTCATCATCTGCTCAGCTTTGTTGTTGTGGAACATAAGGTAACGTGTCATAATACACTGCAGTACAGAATGAAGGTTATTTAGTTTATACTAATGTATTTTAGCTCGATTGTGAAGAAAGCATGTAGCTTATCGAATCACTCATGAGTCCGCTTCCTGGAAAACCCAGTACTGGTGTCATATGAGGAAGTATGGTCGTGACCCCAGTGGGGCTCGAACCCGCAACCTCTGGGGATTTGTTGATGATGAAACTCTGGCAAGGTGGCTGTGGAACATTGACAAAGCATACTCTAGTTTAGATGTACATTAAGAAGTAATCTTTTCATAAATCACATGTCTGAGCTGCTGTGCAGAAATTCTGTTTAAATGTTTTCCTCTCTCTCTCTCTCCATCTGTCTGTACATCTGTCTGTCACACTGCTTATTCTGACAGGTGTACTGATTTTCATAGAACTGTGTAGCAACTGTAAACATTGTCTGGTTAAATTGGTTATAGCCTTTGCAAATAACAAGATACCTTTTATGAATGTTGATTGATTGATTGATTACAGTCATTCGATTGATTGGTTGATTGATTGATTGATCAGATGATTGATTGATTGATTGGCAGTCAGTCGATTGATTGTTTGGTTGATGGATTGTTTGGTTGATTGATTGATCAGTCGATTGATTGATTTCTATGTATTTTTCAGACACTTCACGACTATAAGTTTGAATTCTTGCGGATCATCAGTAGTCATGAGCATTATATTCCACTGTCGCTGCCCTTGATGAGAAAGGGTCTGATCAAAACATACAAAGGTAAGCATAGTCTAGTATCTCAAACTGCTGTTCTAAGTTCATCATAGAATAAAGAGTAACAACTGTACTAGAGCCCTGCTGTGCGAAAATCAATATCTTTATATTTGTATTCTGAAAAAATGTGATTTATTGGTACAGATAAAGACTGTATGTAGATCTACATCCCTGCTGCTTGGATTTCCAGTGATGGAGAAGCAGAAAGGATAGATCCAGATTAGACTGTGTTCATGTACAGACTGGTCTGGATTAGTAAAAACACAAAGGTGGGGTTTTCCTGCAGCTGGGCTGAGTTACTGTTAGGGTTTTGGTTTATTAATAAGTTACAATAATTTTGTTACTGACCAAACGGTTGGGGAAAGAACGATGTTTTACAACAGATCATTTTAATGAAAAAAATATACAGGAAAATGACAGAAAAAGACGATTGAAAAATATATATGTATGCACTTTGATAACATTGAATATACCTTTGTATCTAATTCTTGCATTCAGTTTGATATTATTACAGCATACTGGTCTTGTACATGTATACATACAGAATACATTAATGTGATCATGCTGTTTATTCATATATACTTGCATCAGCATACACAATTTGCAGGAAATTTGTATAAATGTACTTGCTGTAAAAGTATATACTGCTGTTATTGAAACTAATCTGTCACTTTTTTCAATGATGAGAAACTATGAATGTTATAACAGCAAATTAATCTGGGTGACACTTTATACCGGTTTGACTGTACATTATTTATGAAGATTTCCTGTGACTGGTTGTTCAGAACAGAGAGACTTACTTTGGTGGTAGTAAGGTTTGGACCCAGTCTGAGGAATTTATGAAGCTAACTTACCATATCTGACCAGAA
The DNA here is from genome assembly GCA_022818135.1 of Saxidomus purpurata. Classification (NCBI taxonomy): domain Eukaryota; kingdom Metazoa; phylum Mollusca; class Bivalvia; order Venerida; family Veneridae; genus Saxidomus; species Saxidomus purpurata. The sequence goes on from JAFMSR010000015.1 coordinate 28,695,727, forward strand.
TACTGATTGCTTTAGAACAGTAGTAACAGTAACTGGTTCTGGATGTGTAAGGAGGGATCCTGGTGTAGGGTTAGAGCATTGGACTCCTAGCTCAGAGGTCACTGGTGTGAATCATGTCAGAGGAATTTGACCAGGACCACCATAATCACTTCTTTTTGGGCAAGTGCTGGTCAGAGCTCCCAAGAAGCGCTCATTGGGAGAAATTTATATTTTTTCAGTCATAGTTAAACGAATGATTTTAAACTAAACTTACTGTTTAACATTGAAATCTTATATCATCTGCACATTGCTGTTCGCTTACATGATAAAAAACCACTCATTGCTTTGAAGAGGCTTTTTATTCCAGACTTTATTTTCCTTATCTATTTAGCATCTTTTTGAAGATTTCTTTGCAATGTTTTTTTCCTGCAATTATTAAATGCTTTTACGACCGTTAACACGATTTTGATACACCCTGTTGATTAATGGATTCATGTTTCAGCTTCTACCAGCTGGTTCTAAAGGCTTTTTGAGACTCTGTTTGTATTTCTGTGTATGTTTTTTTTTCATCATTGTTAACACTTGCAACTGTTTTATACACCAACTTTTCTACAGACATCAAGCTTGAAGGTAACGTTTTTCGCACCTTTCTGACAAAATTTTCAGTTTGTCGTATGCTTGGAAAGCTTATTTTCTGGGTAGCACTTCTGTTTCTTTCAGCGTACACTTTTTTCTTTTCTCTGTCTTGTGTTTTGTGAATAATTCCAAGGTCCTTCTCTTTCGATGTTGCATTTTGATTAGGTCTCATTTATATGTTTACCGTAAGTTGTTTTTTTGCAGTGTCGTGCTCTAATTATAGACAGAATAGAATAATAGCCATTAGTCAGATACACAACAAGATCTCTTATAACAGAACTCTCATTTCTATACATGTATTTAATCAGTACAAATATTGTAGTGTTGAAATAAATGCAGCCTATGCACTAGCACAGTTTGCATTAACAATAGTCATGGCCTTGTGCTTATAAACGTTTCTCAAGCACAATCTCATGCTCAGCACGAAATCATGCTCAAGTAATTTGAAGTCAATCCAAGTAATATTTATTTACAAAGTCGGGTTTAATATAAAGATACATAAGCTAAAAAAGAAATCTTCTGATTACTGTTGTGGAACCCGACCTTGTAAAGCAATATGACTTGAATTTACTTCAAATAACTTGAGCATGATTTTGTGCTGAATATGATATTGTGCTCAAGAAATGTTTATAAGCACGGGGCATGGTCTTCATTATCATCATTTGTACCATCATCATTATCATCATTAGTACCTTCATAATCATCATTATCATAATTAGTACCTTCATTATCATCATTAGTACCATCCTTTTCATCATCATCATTATCATCATTAGTACCATCATCATCATCATTATCATAATTAGTACCTTCATTATCATCATTAGTTCCATCCTTTTCATCATCTTCATTATCATCATTAGTACCATCATCTTCATCATTATCATAATTAGTACCATCGTCTTCATCATCATCATAATAATTAGTACCTTCATCATTATCATTATCATCATCAGTATTATCATCATCAGCATTGTCATAATTATCATCTTCATCTGAAATTTATAGTTTGTAAAAAAAAAAGATTCATAATTAAACAGCTGCATGTATATTTTAGTTTAGTTGCTTTGCATTTTAGTCACAAATGCAGTGAACCAGTCCACATTTGTTTACTAAAAATATCAGCAACACTTACTGTGTGATAGTGTGCTGCCCACTAAAACATCAGAATACTTTTTATATGGAGGTACAGTGTTGTATTTTGGAACAACAATAGAGTTACTTTTCATGATCAGACTTAGTGGAAATAATAAATTCTGCTTTTTATGAATTTTTTGTACTGGGTTTAAAGGGACTGGTAGTTACATGTACATAGTAGGGTTCTGTGGAAATGAAAAAACAAATGACAGGTTCTTATAAGAGAACAATGTAAGGTATTGAAAATTTTGATATTTTACCACATGTATACACTTTATAAAACAGAACTGTCTGAGAGGGACCAGTTTGATACAAACATTCAGATAGAAGACAGAAGTTACAGTGGTTGGCATGGTGATAGAATTGCTTTTTGTTGTAGTTTTGCCTTTGCGCTTTTGTTAACAGTTTGAATATGCTTTGCTTGTTATAGCTTGCAGCCGCATGACCGGTTTAAAAAATGATAAAGACCAGCTCAATAGCAAATGTTGAAAATAAATTGTTTGTTTGCATGAATTTTTTACTGTTCAAAGCACAGTCCTGCAAAATCTTTTGGCGACATTATTTTTATTTAAGTGGGTTAGTTACCGCTTTTTCCTTTGGCTGAAATTTTCGTTATAAATTTACAAGTCAGCAGAGACTTATTCAGCTGGGTCTTGAAAGGGACATTTTTCACCACTTTATTGCCATGGAAGTAAGAAAAAAGTAACTATAGTTAACCAGTTTCTATCTTGCCTGGTCATTTTAGTTAAAACTGGGTCAGTACAACAGTTAAAATTGGATGATGCAGAAATAATTGATTATATCAGCATAATCACAGAACCCTGCTATGAACATTGATTTTGCATGTTAGTCAAAAAGTAAAATATGTGAAAAATTAAATGCGAAAACTAGAAAAATGTCTCTTTGATAAATGTTGTTGTATTTTACTGGTTTTTATTACAATGAAAGTTTTGCGAGCTGAGTTTGATCAGTTGAATACCTTGACATGTACGTACACAGGCGTTATTATGTCACCTGCCTAGTATGGCAGACATTTTAGGATAATTGCTTTATTGGCATCATTGGTCAGTGCTGGTTAATTGAAATTACACTTTCCATTTCTGATCGATAAATCAACAATGCTTTGGTTTAGGGTCCATCAATTTTACCTCGGTATAGAGGTAGAAAAAAAACCTAGGCGAAATTAAAAAATAATCATGTGTTTTGTGGTTAATTTTTTAAGTTTTTCAAAGCCCCGAAAAGTTGAATACTTTGACTTCTAGAAGATATAAAAGTAAAACGATGTATACTGCAAATTAATCTTTGTGCTATCAGTAGTTTGTTATCTGACAAAACCAAAAGGTAGCCAAATGAAATTATCAGAATTATTGCAAACACTGGAGAGTTTTGCTGTGTGGAATGAGGTAAATAGCAGTTGAACAAGATGCATCAATTTCATTGAGTAAGCTAATTTGGCGCAATTTTAAAGAGATCTATATTGCAAAAGGTAAAAATATATCATTGAAGATATGAACAGCACGGTTTGTCTACTTTCAGAAAGTCATTGAAATAGTAGCGTAAAGTTGTTAAGGGATGCTTGTTATGATATGTTTTATGTTTAAGAGATTTAATTTCAGTGTTTACAGATTTTCCATGATTTACAATACTTGTTGTACTAAAAGTTTAACTGAATAACTTTACAGATCTCAAGAGTGACTACACACTGTCGGAGGAATATCGTAAAACTCACTACATGCCAGGATTGATACTACAAGAACTGAAAATGGCTCTAAATGAGTCGAAAGAAACCCGCCGAGGTGCAATAAACGTACTCAGAGATCTGTTTGCTAAACATGCTTTTGATGACAGATATGTGAAACCGGTTAGTGCAGATTAGGACATGTTGAACTGGTTTGAAATGCATTTTTTTTTTAAGAAATCATAAAGATTAGGTACTTTCTAATTTGTGTAAGTTTATACATATCCATGAATTTTTTTTTTACTTGACCTTTAAATGTTTAGTCGCAAATCCATTGTTAGTACATTTGTAGTAAATTTAATGAGGAAATGTTTTATTGTATAGAGTTTATTCAGTGTTTCCAGCAAAATGCCCTATATACATGAATTGTTTACTCAAAGACTTCTGTAATTCTGTATTTTGTATTTATCGCAGGCCTTTCAGGGTCGTATAGCTGCCCTCTACTTGCCACTTGTATCCATACTTCTGGAGAACAAACATCGCCTGATCAAATCCGACGAGAAGTCGCCAACCCACGCACCTGTTTCACATACAGGTAGCATTGTAAATGGCGATATAGGTTCCGGAAAAAGTGACAGTAAACCATCGTCGACATCAGGACATACTCCAACGACTAAGCATCGCAGCATGATTTCGATGCCACAGCCACCAGAACCATCCAAAAGAGATTCATCGGTGTTTGACATGATTGCTGGAACTAAAAGTAAGAATCTTTCCGGAGTATTTGCTTTCATAAATTTTCTAAGTTTTATGCGGTGTTGTAGTTTTAACTGCGGCATGTATAGTTTACTAGTATTTCATTTTCAGTGACATTTACTTTCAGTAATATTTATAATTGAAGATTGCATGTTAAGTTTAAGTTAAAATCATTTAGTTTATACAGAAATTGTTTTAGACAGTGACATTGTGTAGAATTTAATAATGGTTGTTGTACAGTATATAGGTTGATGTTTTTCTTGATTAGTGAATGTTAAAGATTTTCTCATCTATACTTTTTCAGTACCTTATGGAAAAGGTAGAATTCACCATAGTCAGTATTTTTTCTCTATTTTTTTAAATCTTACCCTTACTACATGTTTAACCTCGAGTAATATTGGGCTTTGGTATGTCTTGTACGATGTGTTTATATCTCTCGTAAAACTTTGCGTATTATGTCGTGTGTACAGTCAGACCTGTCTTATATTTGTCTTCTACTGTACAGTGAAACCTGTGTTTAAGTTGCCAGTCTAGGGACAAAAATGGCCGCTTTATACAATGTATATGTGAATCTGTCTTATTTGAGACTATTTTGAGAAATTGAGATTTTATGATACTGGCCTTCTATTGGCCGATGGAACACAGGTTTAACTGTATGTATTCTAAACAGTATGGTGAAACCTTAAGTAGTTAGAAAACTCAATATCCTAGTGCTTTAACATAAGGTATAAGAATAGAGTAGTAAACAGCTAGAAGTTCAGCTAGGATAGTTTGGCAAAAGTTTTGAATGTCTGTACAATGTATAAATCTATAAATCATTTTACCTTTATCAAGTTCTTAATTTAAGAGAACTTTGCATTTTATTACTTCAAACTTTATTACCTGAGTAAAATAATCCTTAGAAGTTGAAAATTTGTCTTTAAATTTTCATTTACATAGCTGCTTTGAAAAGACTTTCTTCGAAATCTTGATGAACTTTCTCCATAAGGGAAGATACTAAGGTCCATAGTTGAGTAAGGTCTGACTGTACCCTATACATTATTAACCCTGGTCACAACTATATAAGCATATCATTCCATAAAGATCACCAGTTTTCATACATATGCAAGGTTTATATCATAATGTCTTTGTAAGTAGCATTGTGCTTAGAAGTGATTCGCTGTTGTGTAGATTTCATTCATGCGAGAAGAACGTATCGTTACGCTGAAGCGTGTGACGATCTTCAAGTAACATACAAAATGTTCATCACACAGTGCATACGGCAGAAAAAGTGTCAAGCGTATATCAGCAGGCAATCGATAAGTTTTGGGGATTAGGAGTTTACGGAAACAACTACGGTTCGGTAATATCCGTAAATAACGGTCAGCGGTCATAAATCATTGATTATTGATTGTACTGAATATTGCCTAAGGGAGATATTGAACTTGACGCAACTTTTGTGAAAATCTTATGTTTTAATTTTTATCTTTCACCAGAAGATAAAGAAAATTCAGCATTATCATTCACAACTTGCAATTAATAATAATAATAATAGTAATGTTTTAACTAGTGAGCACTATTTCATTACAGTCACATCATCAGTCATAAAAATAGTACAGAATAATCCAAAAGCTACAAAATTCGTGATTTTGACATAATAATGAGAATGAATCTAGTGCGCCTTATTTTTCATGATCCTAACCCTTTACACGTGGGTACGTTTGCTCTTGAGAATTGTTTAAAATTGTAGACCTGTTATTTTCAAGTACAGCGCACACGGCAAGTCTGTTGCAAAAGTATGGTGTGCTTAGAAACGAAATAGATGGACCTACTGTCCCGGTAAATAGTAAGTCCTTGTTTTTTTTGCGATCTTAAATTCCTATCAGTGTTATTCCTGATCTGATAAAGACTGACATTTGATTTCGGTAGGCTTTTTTAATTTGAGAATAGAACAGTTTCCTTTCAGAATATCAAATAGATTTTACATACTCTAGTAAACGCTTGATGTTGAATGCCTTAAAAGTATGTGATTTTTCATCACATGGCTTGAAAATATAATTAACATTTTAGAAGAAATAAGGTTTATTGTAGGAAAAAAACTTTCCATTTCTGCGTAGAATAATACCTGTTACATTTTACAGATTTTGTCATTTAATACTCTGCACACAGATCAAACCTTGCGTGTTTCTTTTTTCTTCTCTTTTTGTTAATGTAATAATCAGCTTATTTCTTCGGGAAGAAATGAAAGACAAAAGATACGAGTAATAAGACTACCTGGTTTTGACCTGTGTATTATGAAAACTAGCTTTGGTCTGGAAGAAACTCTATGTTGACACCTATAAAATGAAACCAATTTCAGCGGAGCGAATTCTTGCCTTTCACTCGAGACAAAGAGAAATGTAAAACAAAATATAAAGTACCCGTGCAAGTTTTTGAAATAAAAATGCTGCTAGTGAATCTTTTATGTGTTGCAAATTAACATCAAAAGCTAAATATTATTGATAATTATTCTGAAAGTTTCATGGATCCGGTTTCAATGAAAGGTTTTGCCTTTTTATGAACAAAAACTGAAGATTCTAACCCAGTTTGCTTTTAATGTAAAACAAAACCCAATATACAACGTTTTAAAGATCATGGTAAATGTTACGTAATGTCCGGCCATAAAACTTATGGATGGCCTGAAGCAGTTAGATCAATCATTCGGAAGTGTTCGGCCAGCATTACGGAAGCAACCGAGCTCCGATCGTAAAAATGAAATTATATACCTGTTCAACAAAACCTTAAAAAAGACCATTCTCTTCTTTTCTTTATTTTTATATAAAATATATCACTTAAATGGAGAATGATTGTTTTTTCAATCCCATTTGTGATTTTAAAATAAGTGTTATAGTTTTTGAACAAATTGAAGATAAGCTGCAAAATTTTCACTTAAAATTGTGACATTTTGGGCGTTTTACTATATATTATATAGTAAAACGACGGGTAGAGTTTTAAGTTAAAAAGACCAAACAAATAAAGTCTCAGAAAAAAAACAATATTCATTAAAGGGGATGTTATATTTTATCATCCCGTTTGTGATTTTAAAATAACTTTATTAGTTAAAATGTTATCGCATTAATGACAGCGCCCTAACAACCTATAGTAAATTTGTGGCGTGTATTGGCCCTGGCTGTGACACTTTTTCTGCCACAGGAAAATTACACGAGTGTCATTCAGTGCCTGTTTTTACTGTTTTTATTTTCTTGTATATTTCCAACTTTTAGTTTCTTTTTCTTTTAGAGTGATAGTTTTGAATTTATAACTAATTAATGTGAAGAAAATGAGGAATTTGTAACTATTGAACATAAAGAAAATTGAAACTATTGGACTTTAAGAAGAAAAAAAATGTATGGGCTTTTTGGAACAACAAACAATACATTATGCTGCAATTTACAGGGCTTTGTTTAGCTTTGTCCAGTGAACTACACTTGTCCTTTCGACTACTGGTGTTATATAAACAAGTTAGATAACGGACTTCAATGGTGTTATTAAAATAACTGATATACATTTTAGACTTTGACCATTATTACTGTATTATAGCACATCCTGCAGTTTACACTGTTTGTCTTTAACAATACACATTCTGGAAAATAATTACAGTATGATAAATATAGCAAAAATATATCGTTGAAATATATTACATACCGGTATATTTAATTTAGGGCTATTTAGCTAGAATACATATCAAAGTATTTAAAAGATGTTTCTGTCGCTAAGCAAATGTACATGAAATTATTTATATGTTTACTGAAAAGTTCAAATACAGTTTCCTTATGTTGCAGTAAATTGTGTTATGATACATTGATACATTTTATATTGAAAGGTGTGATTAAAACAAAAATTAAGTGGATAACATATCTCTTTGCTTGCTAGTCATCATTCAACTTTAAAATCAAACACATTCACTTAATTTAGAGTCAGCCTGCTTCACATTGGGCCAGTAAAAGTTATGAATATGTTCAAGCTGACAGACAAGCCTTGTGTTAAGCTAAGTGTGCAAAATGTTTGAGTTTTCTTGAAAGACAGAGTTGATTTATATTGCCTCTTAAGTTTAACATGTTTTGCAAGCTTTTTATTTGAAAGACTTTGTTTATACATGACTGTATGGCTATTCGCGATTTAACTTATCCATTTGCCTACCAGTTTATCATACCTGCTTTTTTATTAGCTTACCTGAGCATGAAGTGCTTAAGGTGAGCTATTGTGATTGCCTGGTGTGTAGTTGTCATGTCTGTCATCTGTCCATCGTCTGTTCACACTTTACCCTGTTTCAATATGTAATATAGGCTGCATTTTTCGCAGGATCATCATGAAATGTTGGTAGAATGGCTGCCATGGTGAGATGTAGGTCGAGTTTGAATAAGGGTCATCTCGGGTAAAAAACTAGGTCACCATGTTAAATCATAGGAAAACCTTGTGTATGCAATCGAGGCTTCATTTTTCATTGCATCTTTGTGAAACTTTGTCAGAATTTGTGTCTTGATGAAATCTAGGTAGAGTTTAAAAATAGGTCATATCGGGTCAAAAACTAAGCCAATTTGGCAAAGCAAAGATAACCCTTGTTAACAATCTAGAGGCCACATTTTATACCCAATTTGCATGAAAATTGGTCAGAATGTTTGTCTTGATGTTTTGAATCTGAGTCACCTAGCATCAGTAACTAAGTCACCATCATGATGGCGAATAAAACAAAGCTTGTGAACACAATAAAGGCCACATTTTGCATTTAATCATCATGAAAGTATATCAGAATATTTTTCTTCGTCAGCAATGTCACTCAGGTGAGCAATATAGGGCCATTATGGCCCTTGTGTATTTGTATACTTTCTACAATTTAACATAGGCTTTAAATTCAACAATTCAAATGCAGTTATAATTTAAACGTATTTAAGTTTTTGATTAAGGCTTTTATTAGTGCCGTAGAGTGATGTTTTTGAAAATATAGCAACATATTTCTTGCTGTTAGTCTTTTATTCAGAACTCATACATAAGCCTTTAGGGTTTGTGTCTAGGGTGTAATGCTAGGCATGGGTCTGTTGTGCTGTATCCTTGGTCATTAATAGGGCTTTAGGGTTCTGGGCTGTAATCTCTATCTACAATGTCTAAATTAGACCTTTATGTAAGCATACACAGAAATACTTCTTGCAATTTTTGTTTTATTATGAAAAATGACTGAAATAATTAAACAACATAAGAAATACAATAAAAGCATTTTTAACAGTTGTGTAGATGCCAACACAATTTGTGTCTTTCACCTGTACATTTTCTAGCCATTTTTAATTTTTTCCAATGAATCAGTATGCTGTCTTTTGTAAATGAAACCTGTAAATATTATGAATTTTTAGGTCACCTTGGGGTAGAAGATCTGAAGTCGAAAGTGACCGGGTCATCTCTTTCTCTAGCTAGCTCAGGATCATCCACAGACACCAAAACAGACACAAGCAGAGAGAAAGACAAGGGTCATTCAAGGTTAGTTTGTTTCATTTCAAACAGACCCATTCAAGGATTTAGAATTTTAAACTTCCAGCAAACTCCCCACATAAAACACCTGTGACACCTCAAACCACAATATCTCAAATGTGTGACGTGATCCCTTCAAAACTGTTTAATTGTCAATTGCACCATAAAAGGTACCAGTCTCAACTAGTGTGTAAACAATTTGCTCTTTTGATCAGCTGTTAGCAGTGTTGTGAAACTGTGCATAGTTTATTTTGGTTAAGGAGCAGTGAAAGATTTGTATTTTATTTTACAAATACAAAGATAGTAAACAGATACATAGTATGGTAACTAAATCTAAACTCAGTTAGGAACTATTCTTATTTGATGAATTTAAAGTGGAAGATTTTTAAGCGATTCCTCAAATTCAAATCAAGTTCTAATTCATTATTGCATATGAAAAGTTTTTCAGTTTCATCACAGTATGAAACACACCATGGATATCTTACATGGCTGTCGCATTTCAAAACTTCCCCAATTTTCTGACAGTCTGGTGAAATCAAGTGAATACTTCCATTGTCCACATAGTTACAAGCAAGCACTGTACCATCTGTAGTAACGCCAAGTCCTCGCACGTCCAACAAGCCCCTATCCTCATATGTTACTAAAAGATTGCCCTCAAAATCAAACTTGTACACTCTTGCATTCCCAAATAACGGGCTGTCTGTAACATAAAATGTCTTGCAGTCATGTGACAGTGCTATATCCATCAGACAGTCCCAAGTGGAATGTGTTATTTGATTTATTACCTCTCCATGGACATTCAGTATTTCAACATAATCTTGGTACAGAACAATCAGTTTTTGGCCATTAGATGCAAGTCCTTGACACTTAATGTCCACTTTCGTCTCGTGACTTAGAGTGAGCTCACCGCCGTGTGAGATATTTAGAAACACTATTTTCTTCTCATCAGGAAGTGTGACAGCAGTAAGGTTGCCATTAACAACTGCTACACTAAATGGTTCACTGTCAAATCGGTATTGTCCGGATAACCTTCCTTGTTTTATATCCACCACTTTCACACTTTTGTTACCTGCGTCTGCTATTATTACTTGGTTACCAGAAATTAGAGCACATGCATATATTTTACAGTCTGATACATCATCTGATGCTTTTAGTTCAATTTCAGTCTCAAAATGTAGCTCCATATTTGTGAAATTGTTTTCTACTATATCCTCCTCTGGTCTTAGCATTTCATTTTCCATTTGTGCATAATTCTCTTCTGTGTCCTCCTTGTCATTAGACATTTCCTTCTCTGTTGTACCGGTATTCTGTTCTGCTGCAGGCAACTTCTCATCTGTTACATTCTCTTCTTCAGTTGCAAGCAAACTTTTGTCAACTTTCTGGCTATATTCCATTTTGTTGCAAGCTCCTTTCTCCATTACATTGTCTTCATCAGCTGCAATGGTACTTGTCACAGCATTTAACAAGTTGTTCAAAACTTCCTGATGTGTTACTTTAACAGGTGTGTCTTCGTATTTGAAGTTGTGTATGTGATATACCATAGTAAACAAAGTTGATCATTGAAATTCGAACCCGGTAAATTTTTAGAGGTACAGAAAGTTTATCAAGGACTTCCTGGTGTACTATTTGTAAAGGGTAAACAGTTCAACCTGTATAGAATGAACACCACAGAAAAAAAACAAATCCTGTTTCAAGTGTGAAAATTCATATTAGACTCTAGGTAGTCAGGTACTGTCTGTTGTAAATCATCTGTGGAGACATACTGTTTATTCCCTTGCAATCTGTATGTCCGTCCATCAATCTTTTCACTATTCATAGCCAAAACCCCTTGGCTGGTTAGAATTTCCTCAAAGTTGATGGGAAGCATCAGTAGGAATTAGGCTAGTTGTGCCTATTGTAATTATAGTTTAAGGCCAAGGTCACAGGGACCTGAAACTTGAAAATTTTGTCGGCTCTTCATCTCAAAAACCCCTTGTTGGATTTTCATCAAGCTTGTCAGGAAGCATTGATAAAGTTTAGTTGTTCCTATTATAATGTGGGGTTATATGGATAAAGGTCAAGGTCACAGGGGCCTGAATACTGGTTGCCACAGTAACTAGAAGAAAAACCTTCTTAGAGATCGCAGAATATAGTTGATAGAATAACAATATGTATCTGTGTTTGAAGTTTGTTGAAGTTGTCTTGATTTGACAATGACAGGCCAGCCAGGGGACACAACTTGTGTTCCTTATATGACTAGTGAAAACTTTTAACAACATTATCTAAAACAATTTGCCACATGTTTAAAAGATTTGATAGCTAGTTTTGCAGATATGGCTGTGGTAGAAACATCACTACTTTTGATGAACATATTTTTTACTCTTGAATCCGGAGACTTGATCAGAAGTTTCATACTGAAATGAAAGGATGTCTTTCTAAATATAATGAAAACTCCGAAATATTTAATAACTTGTTCAGAGTATTTATTAATCAGTTTAAATACTGGGCTAGATGAGATGGAAGAATGGCATTAGATCTGATCACAGAAAAACAATACTAAGGGTTGTTGTTTTCTAGTATCAACATTAAAAGGTTTTACTGTATCATACATAATGACAGCTGACATAAAATCGCTATTTACAATGATGTTTAATTGTCTGCTTGAATATCGTGGTAGTTAAGATAAAAATAGATTACTGGTATTGAGTGAACAAAATTTCACCTTGAACAAAGATATCAGTATACAACTTGTGTACTTTATAACTAAAATACAAGGCCACATGGCTTTATAACTAAATACAAGGCCACCCTTTTGGCTCTATCTTCAGACGCTCATTTGAAAAAGGAGTCTTGGAATGTTGATTAGATAAATTATATGTAAAAGTTCTGTACAGTGGGATCTGCACTTGGGACTACCTGAGTTAATTAAGCAACATCCTGACCTATGCAACCACTTTAAATTCCTCCCTTGCGATTTCAAACAAGAGTCCTGAGTAAAGAGATCACCTGTCTTAAGAAACCACAATTTCAACTTCCCCTGTGTGGTTGCTTACGACAGATTCAACTTTACCTAAAACAAAATCCTCAAAATAGTATTACCAGCATAAATCACTGTGTCAATTATTTGTATAAAAAAGCCTTAGCTAAGATTACCTCAGCTAACAATGGACATTTTTAGTAAAGGCATTGCTTGTGTATTTGCCAAACAGCCAATGATGAATGAAAGCAGTATAAAATGGAAGAGCTGTTATGATGCCAGTATGTGACATAATATAGTAGGAGCGCCACACTGTGCCAGTACTCATTCATATTGGAAATACATGTATTGATGTTTTTGCACCAAAGTTACTGTACATTTACTAGGTATCTCAGTTTTTAGTGTTAGTCATGGTAACCTATAACTATAATTATATACATGTATCTAAGGTGATATGGTATTTGTATTTTCAGGCAAAGTTCAATAACCACACTTACAGCTGGGATTACACCATCTTCACCAAAAGTTTATCAGTATCAGAAATTAGATGTCACTGAAATCAAAGATCTGCTTGTTTGTTTCCTGCATATACTCAAATACCTACCAGATGGTAAGAAAGTAGATCAGTTTCACTTCCTGTTGTAAATGTATCAGGCATATGTTACTGGTATTGCCTGTAATTTCCAGTATAGCCTACAGAATCTGACCCAGGCTCATAGGGTGATTTCACATGTATAATTCCATGAGATTTGTATTAAAAATGTATGAGGTTTTCATGAAAATCCATGAATAACAGTAACCTTGTTGATTCTAAAGACACACTATCTGAGTATCAATAACCTATCAGGTGTTGTGTAACAAAGCAGTAAGCATTCAGCTTCATTTTAGGAAGTTTTTTCTTTTTTTGCAAATGAAATGAAATGAAGAAAAAATGCACAATAATTGCTGATATTGTGGCAGACAATGATATGAAATAATGTCGTGTATACAATGTATTGTTTTTCTTCCTGTCTTACAGATATACTGCTAGGTTGGTTCAACAATTCCTCAGAGTATGATATAGTCGACTTCTTCTCATTACTCGAGTAAGTTAACAGTACTTCTGTTTGTATTTTGTGCTCTTTCGGTCCACCATCCTCGCTCGGGGTGTTTAATCGGTACGACCCATAATACAGTACTTCTGTGAAGGAAGCATTTCTAATAGTTATATGAATCAGTTCAGTTGGGAGTTTATAATATGAATATGTAAAGGTTACTTATCCCTGGAGCAGCCTTGGCGCAGTGGTAGCATGTTGGCTTTGGCTCAGAGGGTTCCGGGTTCGATCCCTACCAGTGCCCAAGTAGTGATAGCGTCCTTAGGAAAGACACAGATAATTCCACATTGCCTCTCTCTATTTGAGGTTGATTCCATCTGGAGTGAGTCTCGAGAGCGATTTATATAAGTTGTAAGAACTTGTTTGGCAATCATGATTAAATAAATAAGTATAAAAAAAGCAAAAACATAATCTTTAAGCACCATTTCATTTGTTGCCTGCCTACTCAGGAAAAACCTTATGGACATGATAAACCCATTTTGAAATCTTGGGCAAGATGATGGGCCTTGTGTAAGATACATGGAGTGAATTTTTGCTCAATTCATTCTTAGGTCAGGCAGTAAAAAGCTTGAGAACTAAGTAGACATTGCAGAAGCAGTTACTGCTATGTTCAGAGACAGTTTGGTCATGACAAGTTACTCAATAAAATTGTACAAAACATACTTTTTAAAGCATGATTAATCCAGGGCCACAATGGTTCTATAGTAACAAACATGCATTCTATTGGATATAAATACAATGTATTTCTATTACTAGTACTTGTGAAATACATCTTGAGCACAAACTAAATTTCAGGTTATGCTTAGATCATTTCAAGTATCTAGGAAAGAAAAAGATAGTGACCTTGAGTGTGATAGGTGACAGCAGCATGGGTCGTAAAGGTCATTCCTTACCTCCAAGTAGAAGATCTGCAGCGGTACCAAATGGCAGCCTACCACCCACCCTACGCAGCGTCAGCCAGTACGGCGACTACCCACCAGAAGCCTTGTTTCATAGTATGTACATATAATTCTATACCGATATGTGATTTGGTTCTTTAACCAATAACTTCTCACATACATATGTGTTCTCATGCAATTCTGATGCTGTGATTATGAATATCATATAATTTGCATGACGTGTAGAAACAGATTTTACAATGTTAAACTGTGGGTCTAAAATTGTTCAGTGAGATGCTGAAAGGTATACAAACATCTAACAGTGTAGAACGCTTAAAGGACCCGTAGCTTGGAACAACATTAAGAGCTTGATTTGGCAGTAGTTTTCCCCAATCCTTCACTGTATAATACTGTGACCATAGTCTGCATATATATGTATAATCATTAGATGGAGATTTTAAAAGTGTAAAATATGTTAATGTTATGATATAACTGGATAGGGCATGTTAAATCAGTTTTTCAAGTTGGAGAAATGCATGGCAGATCAAAGTCTCTCGACATATATTTTGGGATAATAACATGATGACCTATACATGTATGGTGTTTCATTTCTTACTAATATTTTACATAGCATCAAGGGAAAATGAAGAAATGGGTAAAATTTATGTTTTAAATTAAAAAAGTTCTTGTGCTGATTGCCAGCATGCGTGCTTTGGTTCTTAAATTTCTGAATGCTTTATTTTTTGTTTTACATTGGGTAGTACTTTGTGTCAAAACTTGAAGCAGTAGTGAAAGGAATGAAAGCAAATCTATCTACCTCAATTTTCAGATGCATGTAAAACTGTGTTGTCTTCATTTCCAATAATTTATATTTTTAACCGGTTATTTTGATTTATTAAATTAAGGAGTAATGGCATCCTAACGGTTTCTTCTGTGCGCCACTCCCCCTACATTTTTCTAGGTTTTCAATCCTTTCAACAGAAGTATTGTCAAAATACCCTGGCGCTTTAGACGGCTTTTGCTTTGGTCATTTTTGACAGAGTTATCCCTTTGTTAAACATGTGATGTGCTACTGTTTAAACATACTCAACAATTTCTAAGGTTTCAACCAAACTTTGATCAGAAGTCATTCTATTACATAGCATGTGCCCTGGCTTCAGGTCTTTGATTTGATTTTTGACAGAATTAGGCCTATGTTTTTTTCAAATGTAATTCTTAGGTAAAACCTTATACACTTCCCAAGGGATTTCAATCAAACTTTCACAGTTTTACCAAGTGCCTGGTGCATATTGTCGGGGTTTGTGACATGACCATTTTTACCCATGAATTATTGGCCTTTGAATTTTGCACATAATGCAATAACTATGGAAACCTTTCGGGTTTGCAACTCCTACATTTCTTAAGGATTTGCTACCAAACTTTCACAGAACTATATTGTGAACTAAAATTAATATATAATGTTCTGCCCAGTTCCTTATAAGAAACTTGCAATTTTGTTCCCATATTTAAGTATATAAGAAGGAGAATACCTGTTAATATAAAAGGAATGAATACTCTGTTATTACTGTCATTTTTAGAATAGATTCCCAGTCCTGTATACTTTGGAGTATTCTATTATAGTAAGTGACATTTCTCATGAGCTAGCGGTTCAAACCCCACACATGAGCAAGTTTTTTTTTTTTTTTTCTTTCTTTTTTTTTTTTTTTTCCTGAATTATGGCCCTTTCTTTTTTTTGTTATATATAGAAGAATCTTTGCGCTCGGCCCAGACTGAATAATCAAAACCTGGTTTTGTGACATTTCCTGTCACTTGTTCTAAGTTATTTTGATTTATTAAATTAAAGAGTAATGCATCAAGGTTTTTTTTTTTTTTTTTCTAGTTTTCTTCCTTTCAACAACGAAAAAGAACTCTTTAGACAGCATTTCTTTGTCTCTTTTTCCTGATAAACATGGATGTGCACTGTTTAAACATTAGTCAACAATGACTAAGTTAAACTTTGATCAGATCATTCTATTACATAGCATGTGACTGACTTTGCCTTTATTTGATTGCAATTGGACCATATGCTTAAAGGAGTTATCCTGTATCCAAAGAAGGATTACCTTACAGTTACTTGTGACTGACTAAAGGCACAATACCATTGACCCATGATGCTTTTCACCTGGAGTTTGCACACTGTCAACAAGTATGGAACCCTATCGGTTTTGAACACATAATTTTCTACCATACCCAGAACCTACCCCAGAGTTCCTTTTAAGAAACTTGCAATTTCCCACATTTTTAAAGAAGAAACCCAACATACAAGTGATCCACATGCCTTATAAGAAACCTGTCATACAAGTGATCCCAGTGCTTTGATGAGTAACCTGTCATACAAGTGATCCCTGTGCTTTGGTGAGTTACATGTCATACAAGTGATCCCTGTGCTTTGATGAGTAACCAGTCATACCAGTGATCCCTGTGCTTTGATGAGTTACCTGTCATACCAGTGATCCCTGTGCTTTGATGAGTAACCTGTCATACAAGTGATCCATGTGCTTTGATGAGTTACCTGTCATTCAAATGATCCCTGTACTTTGAGCAGTTACCTATCATACCAGTGATCCCTGTGCTTTGAAGATAACCTGTCATACCAGTGATCCCTGTGCTTTGGTGAGTTACCTGTCATACAAATGATCTCTGTGCTTTGATGAGTTACCTGTCAAACAAGTGACTCAAATGTCCTGATGAGCAGTCCAATCATCCAAAGCCCTAAAGAAAAACTTACCATTGAAGTGACCCCAAAGCCCTGATGAGTCATCTGTCATACAAGTGATCACCAGGCATAGATTAGTAATCTATCATACAAGTGATCCCTAGGTCCAGATGTGTAATCTGTCATACAAGCAATTACCTGAGTAACCCATCATACAGGTGATCACCATGCCCTAAAGGGAAGATTGCCATACAAGTGATCCAAATGTGTAATATAAGTGATCTGTCATACTTGTAATCTAATACTCCAATGTAACATCCGTCATTAAACAAGTTATACCTGACCCACATACAATCACAAGTACAGGTAAGTAAACATCTCTGACCCACCATTCACCACCATCAAAAATAACTCTGTACCTCACACCAAAAGCACTTGCACATTAATTCAAATAAAAAAACGCATGAGAAACAGGACTGCTTTCATAATTGTACGATGAACAGATGTTGAACTTCTTTCAATTATGTGTTAGTTTACTTCTTTTAAAATTTATTAGCGGACTTAATTTCTCTCATGTGCTCTGATTCAAAAGATACTGGTATATGTTTTCATTTCATATCCATTATTTGATGAAAATCATATGAAAGAATAGTGACTTTGAAAGATATAGCCGTTTTTGAAAATTTCTTGAAGGTACTGAGTACCTAAAATATTGAATGATAAAGTTAACATGTTACATCTGAACCTATTTATTACAGTGACCACCTCGTCCGAGGCCGATGCTATGATGCGGGCACTAGCAGAGGCAAACATGGCGACAGAAACAGGCCTCATTGTCCTAGATGTGCTGGTGGTTTACACCGATAAATTCAAGGTAATTACATTAATTTGGAAGACACTGTCGACTTGTTAAAAAAAAACAAAAAAAAACAAAAAACAAAACACGACTTGTAAGGGATTCTATTGCTTTACACTATGTACTGAGAAGATGTTTTAATTATGCTTGGATGTGTACTGTACACTTAACCTATATTAGAAATGCAAAGATTTCCCCTGTTGAACATTTTTATTTGAATGACGCTATTGTTTTTATTTGTATTGAAGTAATTTTTGCGATGAAATGTTGAAACTTTTACAAGAATTCAATCTTATATTGTTTTTGTTGTGTATGAAATTTGAATAAATTTGAAAAACGATGACACTGTTAAAATAAATATTTTGCTACTTTTGCGTTTCTAAACCTGTTGAGTGTATCTGTTCAATTATTGTTGCAGCTCACCACCCATTAGTTTTGCAGTTGCTCTCACAATTGAATAGGAGGTGCTTTACTACACGATAAGCTGTAGATGTTTAATAGTGGCACAATAATGCAGAAAGAAGTATTTTAAAGTCGAACTCCCAAAATACATCATTTGTTATTGCAATAACGTAAGAAATATGTTAAGTTTTATGGTTGTGATTTCAGAGTGACTTGTCGAACAGAGATGGTGATAATACGTTGATGATGACGGTGTTTGATTTATACCTGTCCTTCCTGAAGAACAGCCAGTCAGAGACCTTGCAGAAACACGTGTTTGCCGTCTGGAGAAACTTTATTAGGAAGGTTTGTTTTGTAATGGTCAGATAAAATCGGTGCATGGCTGACTTTTAAATTTGTATGTTTTCTATTTCTAAATTCAGTAAATAAAGTTGGTCCTGTAGTTTGATGTTTCAAAGTTTGAAAGTTTGTTAGAAAATAAGAAATAGACAATTATATTGTAAAGGTAGTCAGAACTTTACTTCAACTTACATTGTAAGTAGACATAATTTTTCCATCGTAAGATTAATTTTCCTTCTTGAAAGTTCACATAATATTTTGATATTATTGGTGCGCATATGCATTTTCTTCAATTGTAGACTTGCAAGGTATTGTAATTTATTCTTTCAGTTTCCAAATGTCCTGTTTAAAGGTGATGCCACCTTGTGTGGAAAACTGTGCTATGAGGTTTGTATTTATTTCTTACATTAAGTTTAAAAAGGATTATTCTTTTTTTATGCATCTGAAATAAATTTGAAATTATATAAATGCCATTTTAAGATAAGAACGAAATGGGACTGAATTTCAACAGAGCAACCTGTTATCTCAGAGCACATTCTTTCAAATCACAAAACATATACCTGCTTTTAATTTTGAAGCCATATTTTTTCATTGATTATGTTTTGCACATGTTTATTTACACCAAGTCTATTGTTTTGCTACAGGTTCTACGGTGCTGTAACGCTAGGTTAAAGTCTACAAGGAAAGAGGCGTGTATACTTCTCTATAACCTGATGAAGGCAAACTTTGAATTCAGTAAAAAGAAGTCATTCACACGGGTGCATTTACAGGTATGTTTTGGGCACCATAGATTAAAATTCATTTTGGCTTAAAATGTAGGAACATACAATTAATGTATGTGTGTGTGTGTGTATGTCTAGGACAATACTTGATTGAAGAGAGAAGTAGAAACTAAAACAAAATCAGTCAAATTTGACCAATTTCTTTATATGTGCTGATAGAACACACTTCAAATCCATTCATGTTCATGTGGCATAAACTATTGTTGATTTTTTACTCCGCATAAAAAAGATGTAAAAAAGCTTTTCAATAATCCATTTTCAATATAATCCACAAATTCAAATGCAAACAAAATTTTAATTTATAAAAAAAAATCTTCAAAATTTTATGCCCATGAATTTACATATATTCTGAGTACATCTGCAACACACAAATGAAGGAATATTGACATGATTCTTTATAAAGTAATTCATTTGACTTCAGCAGTAATTAGTAACCTGTCATGTAGAATAATGTTTTAGATGAACACAGCTCACACGGTCCAGGCTTACAGTTGCTATTAGATCACTGAAACCAATTCTTAAAGTAAAGTTTGAGGGCAATAAGGTTGTGAAGCCATGCCTGTTTATTTTATTATTAGGTGAGTAATAGTTGCACAGTTTCTTTTGGAGGAAAAGTTGTATAGTAACTGTACTTCCCAGGAAGAGTTGGCACATAAACTGCCTGTATGTCAAACTCAGATAAAACCATGAATGTAAGTACAATTTTTACACAGTTGTTTTTTACAAAACAAAACTTAAACAAATTTTAATTTGCAAAGATATCCCACATGCTTGACAGACATTTTTATTTTAATGACGCTAGTTGTTTGTACAAATGTTTTCATATTTAAGTCATATTGTTTATGATTTATTGCCAGGTAACTTATATCAGTAGCCAATTTTATACTGTTTTTGTTGTGCACACTCAGAAATTGAATAGATTCCAGACACGATAGCACTTTAAAATAAATATTTTGCTAACTCAGTTTAAAACCGGTTGAGTGTATTTATGTAAGTACTAATTTATTACTTATGAACACAGTTAACTTTTCTACCTATTTATGAATACTAATTTATTGAATTTATGAATACTAATCTATTTATTATTTATTAATACTAATTTATTTATACTCAGTGGCAAAACAAGTTGTTACAACTTAAATAGTCTCGGAGATTTAAAGCTCACGATGAAAGTGAGAGTTAATGTGGAATTAGCGATTTTGGCCTGCTGACACTACCACCATGGCTGGTTGGGGATCATACCCAGGACCCTTCGATCCTGTGGCAAAATGGCTACCACTTCCTGACAGCAGTTCTGTGTATTTTCTATAACACCAGAGTAGAAATTTTAAAAATATGTATGGATCAATTTATACCTGCCAGCCAACATTATTAGATGTTCATAGTATTGCACCATTACAGCTGCTCAGTTGTACATTCTTACAAACAAATTACTTAAAGTGTCAGTGCAAGCAAACATTGAACCACAATTTTGATATGTAGCCTCAATGCATAGTATGTCCAATGTATATTAGGAATCTCCAGACTTATTTTTAGCATGAATTCCAAGATATCATGTACGTATCATAAATTTCCAGGTGACATTCTTTTTCCAACCTACACAACAGGTAGTAGATCATAGATTATTTGCATCGTGATTAAACTATCTGCTTTTTATCTCGGTCTTTCTCTACTGCATTATCTCCCTTTATCCAAAGTACACATTTTTTTCACATAATTATTATCTCCCTTGATGGGAACCAAACAATACTGATCGGCATAATTTTAATAGGACGTAGTCAGTAGAAGAATTATGCCAGTTTACTGTTTCTGAATTCTTGATCTACTATTCATTCAGAAAATGCATGTTGAATTACATTTTACTCAAAAAGTACTGCATTAAGGGCAACAATTTGATTCTTACAGCACAAAAAATATGGCAAAATCTTTGAAGCACTTTGTTAGGATGTTCTTAAGACCTTGATATCTGTATCATATTCCATTTAGAATAAGATAGCGGTGGAGTTACTGCTGCTTCATCAGTTTTAAGTGACATAAAATAAGATCTTTATTCTTGAAAGTCATGCTTTAGTCATAAACTTACCTTATATAACAAGAACTTTACCTTCCAGAACCTGTAATCATCGTCAAATCCTAATTATGCTTGTATTTAAACTGCGTACACAGATTGACCCTCCATATCTAGATTGTTATTCAAGTTGACTATAATGGTTTGTTTCATGTTTAAAGTGATATTTTGGTACATATTTAGCTTGAAATGTATGGATATGAGGTAAGTTAAGTATACCTTCGATGTTGTAGACATGCTGCAAAAAATAGTCCAGTCCTGTAGTCTGGTCTGCCTAACTGGACAGAATGCACACAAAGTATTTAACTTGGATCTGTCTGATAACTTTGACCTTTTAGCCATGGACCATGGATCTTCCTTCATTTATTCTCTACCACTGTTTATGATTTGGATAAGAAACATGATAGTAATCACACTCTGTGTCAGTTTGTCAGTGTAGATTTTGTTTCAGGCATAACTTTGTTTTCAATGAAACTTCATAGAATTGTAGGGAACCAGATGTGTTGTATGCAGCACTTTGGTCCCCAGCTGAAGTTATTTTGATGACTTACAGGAATGTTTGTATACAAGCAATGGCTGATTTCAATGTGTTGTTAGTCTGGTGCTCAAGATGGTCTATGTAAATTTTGTGCGTTTAAGTTTCAGATATCATTCTTGGTACATGTGTTCTGGGTATGACCTAATTACAAGCACTGTGACATCTTGTGCTACAGGAAGTAGTGTGTTTAGGAAGAAGTTCTCTGTCAAATAAGCTAGACCAATCACTGTACAGAACATGTACATTCTTTGTGTTCCCTTTATGTATGACATTAAGGACACTTAAGGAAATTGTAGCTAGCTTTTGTAGTTTGAGAAATCAGCCCACCAATATAACTGTTAAGATGAAATTGCATTGTGTGTTGGTGACATGATTAACACATGAACGCTTAATCTGAGTTGTTTAAAAGGCACCAAATTTATACTTGTGTAAAAAAAAAACATTTCCTTGTAAAATTTAGCTTGTGTTATCATACATATCTAATAACATAAAAATTTTAATGTTACTTCCTTTTCAATGGCTGAATGGCACAAGTGCATTAACTTTTAGGTCATACCTTGCGTTTCTGTCACTTTTTTAACACAGTTGTTAGAAAATTATTTGTTAGTTTGGTGTCCGTACTTTTAGTTTTTGTTGTGTTTTTTTTGTTTCAATGTTTATATTACACTTGCTACTGTTCATGCCTGAGTAGAGGTGAATTTATTGAGATACTGTACTTCAAGGGCTGGTTGCAAAACTGTTTTAAGTGGATTTAGAAATAGAATCAGATAGGAAAGCATTACAGTCAACCCTTTCTTTAGTTTATGAGTGTTGTTTTAGTGTTTTCTGGCTTGATGGTATTTCTGTTTTTCTTTGTTTGGGTATACTGTTATGTTAAAGACTTTCTTCTCAAAAAAGTCAGGGTCATAAAAATTGTGCAAATAGCAAAAGAGGAATTTCTTCTCCACATTATTGAGGGTTTGGTCAGTTAAAGTGACAGCTATCTATGATGATGATGATGATGATGATGATGATGATGATGATAAATGTCCAGACTCAGAGAAGTCTCGGTACCTCCCTAAAGCATCTTGGAAATGAGCAACACACATACCAGCGAACTCAATACTTCATCACATTGTAAACCTAATCCCATGCAGCATTTAAACCACATTGATGATGCCACTTTAGTGTTATTTGATTTAACTTATTAAGCTTATGAAACAATTAAAGATGTAAAGTGTTTAAGCAAATGGTTTCTTACTTTTGCTTACTAATAATACATCTGTCATCGTTTTTGTATCATTGCTGTGTAGAGATTGAAACTAAAAAACACATAATGAATTTTCTACTGTTCACAGTTACTCTTTCCTTAAGTACAATGTACACTTTATACACAACACATCGTGAAAGTTGACAGTAAACTCTAATGGAATGATTAATGCTGTTTTACATAGAAAAATACAAAGGTTAGGTGCACGTGCATATACACAGTGATGAAATACGTCCAAGTCTACCCATAACTGAGAGCTTCTGTCTCTCCGAGATATTTGCTGAAATATAAGTGTAATTTGCATGTGACATGTTATAAAATGTTACGTAACAATAACAGTGATAACTCATCATAACACAAATTATCATAAAATGAAAAGCACTGATAATTATAAAACTTATCCTAAGTATCTTGTATCATATTACAGAAGACGAAGTTTTCACATGAGGTGAAGGATCTCACTAAACGTATCAAGACGGTCATGATGGCGACCGCTCAGATGAAAGAACACGAGCGCGATCCAGAGATGCTCATCGACCTGCAATATAGTCTCGCTAACTCTTACGCCAGTACGCCAGAACTGCGGAAAACTTGGTTAGAGTCCATGGCTAGAATACATACCAGGAATGTGAACCACTCTGAGGTAAGTTAAGTTCATAATTAACCCTTACTTGTATGAAGATTTGTCTTAGTTTATACTAATTTATTTTAGCTCAGGAGAAAGCTTGTAGCTTAAGTACTCTCGGCGCTTTGTGAAAAACCAGAGGTGTAGATGAGGGTACGTCGTAACCCCAATGGGGGTTGGACCCCCATGGGATACACCACCCCTTAACCCCCACCCCCCCCAATTTTATGATCTGCATATCCATTCACTCATCATGATCTCCATCCTTCACTATTCAGTCGTTAAAAATTTTCAGTGAAAACCCTTTTAATAGTACATTTGTAATGTTACATTCCAAATAGAAAGATGGACAAGTCCATTTGAGAAATTTTAAAAGGGTATTAAAGGGGTTAAACACATGTTTGATACATTTCATAAAAGTTGTTCATAGTTACTGAGAAATTTGTTAGATATCCTATTTAGGAATGCAAGCTAAGGTCATAGCTAAGAATACAAATAAGTATAGCTAGGCTTATATATTGGCTTATCTAGGAATCTTGATTGGTATGCCATGATATATGCTTTAGAAACACACTGTTGTAGCCATGAACATGTTAGAGACCTATCATCGTGAGTAAAGAAGAATACACAAGCTTCTCAAGTTGTATACCAGAGCTTCACAAAAATATATAATTCAAGGCAAAAAAAAATTAAAATTGCGTGGCTTAAAAAAAAAATCAGGACAAAAGTAAGGCTTAATTTTATTTTAATACTTAGGCAAGCTTTCTTTAAGACAAAGAATATTTGCTACATGAGCTGTTAGTTAGACAGTGCACATAGATAACCACCTTCATGATCAAGTGGTTAAAGTCGCTTACTTGAAATCTCTAAAGCGTCTAATGGATTTAGGGTCATTGGTTCTGGCCAGCTACCCACCATGTCTCTTGAAGCTAGAAAGTTGACAGTTCTTGTGGAGAAGTTGACTGTTCTTGTGGAGAAGTTGACAGTTCTTGTGGAGAATAAAGATAGAGTACTGGTTCTCCCAAACAGCTATGGTTAAGAAAAATGCCTGCCTGTAAAAATGACTAAAAAACGGTTGAAATGGGTTTTAAACCCCAAGAAACAAGATACAAAATGATATGAGCACAGGGTGTATAAAGTAGTGACTAGCTTCAATGTTTGTTTCTCATTGCAGGCTGCACAGTGTTACATACATATAGCTGCACTGGTTGCTGAATATTTAAAGAAAAGAGGTAAGTACTGATAATATAATTTTCCAGTTTCAGTAAAAAAGTAGACTGTAGTTGAAGTAACAAGTTTGTCATGTTGCAAACATCTACTGGTGCTTTCAGATCACTTCAGCCAAAGGGTCTTGGACATGTATGATTGATTTATCTGTCTGTCCATCCATCTGTCTGCAGATAGAATGATTTTCCATAGCTACTGAATAAAACTCATATGGCCTGCTAGGCATTATCAGAATGGATATCTTGAAACTTGGCTCATCATAATAATCTGTGATGGAAATGGATTGCCATTGATACAAAACATATAGCGGAAAGACATTCCATAAACTTTGGCATTTTTGTTTCTTTAGTTGTAATAAACATTAAAGTTTGGTTTAATGTTAAGAAAGTATAGTTAATAAAATTGTGTAGTGCCTTTGCTAGTATTGTGCTGGAAAAATACAGGCATATTGAAAATATGCTTGTTTGTGGGTAAAATGTTACAGTAGCAAAAGAGTGTATCTGTTAGATTGAATTCAGTGGTCTATTCAGAACACTGTTCGTTACGAATAAACACATGAAATTATGTCAACTGATATTTGTTCATCATTGACAACATGTGGAGAAGTTGCTAGTTAGTTGAGGAAGAAAGATTATTGACTTATACAATATTGGAAATACCTTTGGTTATATCTGTACCAGTTTAATTTATCTGCATGCTAAGGCAAGTTTGAGCCGGTTCGTTCATTCTTGTGAACTATTCCTGGTTATTGTGAAAGTGCATTTTACGCCCACGTTGGGATTTGAACCCAAAACCTCAAGTATACACGGCTGATGTTTTATCTATTACACCACAGATCCTCTCTACATATTAATAGCTATATTTGAGCTTTTAGGTTTATAGAAATTATATAATTGTATAAAATCAAATGTTAATGCTTTTCGTATTATTTTGTAATTTCTTTTTGCAAACTAACAGGAAAAATTAAATCAAGTAAGTTTAATACACAGTTGTCATTGTTGTTTGCATATTTTTTCTTGTTGTTGTTCATTTTTCCGCTGCCCCAGCTAGCAGTTTTAAGACTGAACTTTTCCCTATTTTTCTTTCATTATATTATGCCCCCTATCTAAGATAGAAGGGTATATTGGTTTGCTCATGTTGGTCAGTCCATTAATGAATTAGTCTGTTGTTAGACCAAACCTTGTCCGATCAATAACTAGAGAATGATTTGGCTGACGTTTCTCAAACTTAGTAGGTTGGTTGATCATGACCAGAAGATGACCTGTAACCATTTTGAGGTTAAACAGGTTAAACGGCATGGAAACCTTTAACAGACAATACTTATCTGAACTAAAGAAAGCTTTGGCTTAGTGTCCTCAAACTTTATAGGTAGGGTGGTCATGACCAGTAGATGACCCGTATTGATTGCAACTCTATTGCAATACAATTAATTGGCTGCCATCAGGGGGGCATACATATTTTACAAACATCTCTTGTTTTTGTCTGTATGGCAGTTGCATTTCACAGGTAACCAACTGTTGTGTGTTTATTGAATTTGTGACAACAAAGTTTTTCAGAGATCAGACTGAAATATCTGGCCTCTGATTGGCTAAAATGAGCTGATGATTTCAAAAGTAACCTATCAGAAGACAAGTATTTCAGACTGGTGTAAGGAAAAGTTTTACAACATTTAGGCCTATCATCTCCCCAATAAAGCACAAGGTCAAATGACTTGCTTGATTTAATTTGAGAAAGGTAATTTCTTTTAGCTAAAGAAAAAAGCTACAGTTAGAAATGTAGTATAGTTGCTGTTGTTGGTAGTTTAGCAGGTAACTGGTCCGAATCTGACAAGCACATGGACATGTTTACGAGTTCACACTTTCTTTAAACAGTCTGCAGCTTATAATTGGCTAACTGAATTGTTTAAAGCTTTCAGGGTTGGAATTTTCATTAAATTTTACCAGACAGTTTGAATAGAATGCCTTTTTCTGACGCATGTGTTTACCTGACTTTGTAAAATTTTGCTGTAAAATTTAGAACAAGATGCAGTTTTGCTGCATGTTCTGACTATTTATGTGTGTCCGTCCTTCCATTTTTTTCATGTATTGAAGGATTTTTAAAAAACTGTGCACAAATGCTCAGCACATCAAAACGACATGTTATGTGCAAGACCCACAACCATACCTTGAAGGTCAAGGTCACATTCGGATATTAAAGTTAAATGGAATCCTGTATATATGCACACACTTGTGTATGTATTGTTACTCTGTCGTGCATCGAAGAATTTTGAAATAACTTAGCACAAATGTTCAGCAGATCAAAATAATGTGTCACATGCAAGACACAGGACCCTACCTCAAAGGTCAAGGTCACAGTTAAGAGTTTAAAGGTCATGGAGTCCTGTACACATGGTAACTCTGTCATGCATGGAAGGATTTTAAAATTACATGGCATAATTGTTGAGCATATGGAGATGACATGTCACACGAAAGTCCAACATCCTTACCTTGAAGGTCAAGGTCACATTTAGAGATCAGACATTTTTGAATCCTGTATATATGCACATGTTCATTGAAGGATTTTGAAATTAATTGGAACAAAATGTTCAGCACATACAGATAAAGTGACTTGTGCAAGTAACAGGTCCACACCTCTTAGGTCAAGGTCACAGGTTGTGAGAAACCAGTCACTTAATGAGGGACAGCTCTTTTTCACTCAAAGTTTGCTATGTACCAGTGTTGGTATACATTTTACGAAATATTAATGAGTGGTAAATGACAGTGACATATAGAGAGTAAACAAAGCTTATGTGTTAGAAATTTTATCTTCTTAAATGATTTTATATGCATCATGATGGCATGAATAAATGACATGATTAAATCCTTGATTATGTGGTAAGTATGATAGACCAGTAGTGTTGGTTCATAATTCAATATTTCTTCGGCAACAGTCGTTCGTATATATCTCTATTTCAACTTAATGATTTATCAATTATTTTGACTTTATGGAATCACGATCTTTACTTGACAAATTGAAATTTTAAGATGTGGAAGTTATGCAATCATGAAGCATAATTCATGAAGCTAAGATAGTGACTTCATGAAGCTAAGATAGTGACTTCATGAAGCTAAGATAGTGATTTTTGAAGCTAAGATAGTGACTTTGTGAAGCTAGGATAGTGACTTCATGAAGCTAAGATTGTGACTTCATGTAGCTAAGATAGTGACTTCATGTAGCCAGGGATCGTATATACAGGGATATGAAACGCGCTATAGAGCAGAGTGAATTTATTGACTTTTTCTGCACCATGAAGTTTAAATAGCGGTCCAATATTTTCGATCCAGTAGCTGAAGATAAACTACTTGTCTTTGATTATCGACAGTCGCTTTTCTCTAATTAATTGGTAACTGGTATTAAAAAATAGGGGACGGACCTATCTTTGTATTTGGGCCCGTGATAAAGAGGAAAAAAGTGAAAATTTAAAAGTATGGAAGATTATGTATTGATCTTGCAAATGTGTAAAAACAAAATGCGAATAAGCAAAAACAAATAACAAAAGAAGAGTGTAAAAGGCGCGATGGTATTACTGTCGTATTATACTTTCTAGTAAAAGATCAGATCAAATTAACTAATCAACAAATTGTGTTTTTACAAAACCGAAATCACTTTGTTATAAATCATTTAATTTTCCTTTTATCGGCAAAAAGGCAATCAACAAAAAAAAAAAAAAACAACGTGAAAGGTGCGAAAGTTCTTCACGACATGTTTGTGTCATTTTATTTTGATATTAATTTTGTAAAAAGTCATCAAAATAATTATCGACATCGTTTACTAATAGTTGTGTTGTCTTTTGATTGGAAACAAATTAATTGGTATGTTTGCAGAAGAAAAAAACGAAATAATTGCAACAAATCGCAATTGCTCAACACAACATGGAATCTAATTTTACACATCTACACACATTTTTAACCGTGATATCAAGTGAATACTTATGAAACTGATTTTTTTATCGAGATCAGTCATTTAACATGCTTAAAATGATCATTTTCATGTAAAAAGATATATTATTTTCTTAGGACTATAAGTAACGCACAGCATAACAAGTATGGCTACCAATCTTATTTACAGCCGATGACGCTCGTTTTCAAATGTGTTTTAAACAATTTTTAGCCATTGTAACAGGTTTGCAAATAGTTAAATATGTGTATCAATGATTCATGAATATATTTTAATTCAACATTGGGACTCAATAACCACATCGGTGCGAAAATTCGTTACTATGTAGAACCTGGTTTTGCAAATTTCGCCATTTTGCCGCCATTTTTCAGCGCAAAAGTTAAAATTGACCCAAATTTACGAACTTCTCCTTCATCACTTACCTGCTTTTTAACAAAAGAAATTACTGCGAACACTTAACAAACCCTTTCTCAATGCAACCAAATCCATATTATTCACGCAAACACAAAAGAACGACAGAAAGTCGCTACAAAGTTGGGCTATGTTAGCCCCCAGCTCCGCCATTTTTCTCATCTTTCTGTCAAACATTCTTACAGATGATCTGCACTTGAAAGGGTATATATTGCAAAAAAATCGATATGACTTCTCACAAATAACTTGTCAGTGGATTAATCATAACTTACCAATTTGTTATGTAGAAATTCAACGTTGATAGATTGATAATATTTTAGAGATTGAAGAAGATATTATCGATGATTTTCTGTATTCGCTTACTTAAAATGGCGTCGTTGTGATGATGAAATCTCGCAAAATCTCGCAAAATCTCGTTATGGCAGAGAATTTGACCTTTTTCGCACCGTTTCACAATCCATTAATATAACAAATCCTGATGTAGCTAAGATAGTGACTTCATGAACTCACTCACACAATCATGAAGTTTAAATAGGGGAAATAAATATATACAATCAAGGAGCATGAAGTTTTAAAGTATGAACTGACACTGCTCGTCTTTTCTAATTCTAATAATTTCAGCTTTTGATTATTCCTTTCAGTCGTTATTGTTTAGCATGATTCTGTACATGCAGACTGCCATATTGATGTTTGCATATTTTTATTTTTCTTCATTTTGTTAGCAGAAAACTAACTACATATTTTTGTATGTGGAATTAATTGGTGCAGCATTGAGAAATAGTTCAATTATCTTTGACTGATGGCCTCATGGTCATATTTGGAAATATTGTAGAGCTAACACAAGCTTATAACAATTATTACACATGAAACAAGAAACTGAAAGTACCATGCCCTGAATTTTCAGAAGGAAGGTTTAAACAACACTTTATACAGGCACAAGTTGCACTTACAAGAATAGATGTTTTTAGATTATGTCACATAGATGATCATGCATTACCTGATGGAAAAGATATCTTCAAATACTGTGATTTAATGCTTGTTAAGGCATGGTTTGATGAACTTTGTTGTTTCAGCAAGTTCTTTATTTTAATGCAGGTTCGTTCCCGCAGGGTTGTACAGCATTTAAACAGATTTCTCTGAATGTAGAGAAGGAAGAATCAGGTATCAAAGATGACTCTGGGATGCAAGATGTGCAGTACACTGAGGTTTGTAGAAGGTTTTCTAAGATGTACTGATATATCATGCTCAATCCTTTCAAAGAACTTAAATTTGTGTAAAAAAACTGGGTGTGTGAAATGATAATAAATGAAAGAAATCCACCAGAAATGCAGTTACGATAATTTGCTATTGTGGACATTTATAAATGCAGGTATGCATCCTGTTGCTAGGTTTATGAAATCTTATGATTACCAATACATCTATGGTATGATTTACTGCATACATGAGCATATTTTGTAGATGCTGGCGCTGTTGTTATAAAATGCTGTTTGCTATTTTTCAAACTCGAAACTTAATGATTATGATTATATAGAGCTAGGATATGAGAGTTTTTGATTCGTTCTTATTGCTGTTTGGCAGGAAACCTTGGTAAACTATTTAGAAGAGGCTGCAGAATGTCTACAGAAGGCAGAGAGATTTGAAGTTTTAGGAGAAGTGTATAAACTTATCATACCTATGTATGAGAGAGCAAGGGAATTTGAGGTAAATGTGTAAATTTATATTATAGCTGTGTGTGAGAGAGCAAGGAATTTGAGGTAAATGTGTAAATTTATATTATAGCTGTGTGTGAGAGAGCAAGGAATTTGAGGTAAATGTGTAAATTTATATTATAGCTGTGTATGAAAGAGCAAGGGATTTGACGTAAATGTGTAAATTTATATTATAGCTGTGTATGAAAGAGCAAGGAATTTGACGTAAATGTGTAAATGTATATTAGAGCTGTGTATGAGAGAGCAAAGGAATTTGAATTAAATGTATAAACTTATCACAGATAGGTATGAGAGAGCAAGGAAACATGAGGTAAATGTATAAAACGATATCCATGTATGAGAGAGCAAGGTACTTTGAATGAAATATGTAGTATCTAGATTTGGAAAGAGAAAAATACATAAACTCGTGTCTATCTATAACAGAGCAAGGGAATTTGAAGGAAAAATATAAAAGGATTATACATGCATATGAAAGGAACAGGGAATTCATGATAAATGTATAAACATATAAATACTTCTGTATAAGAGAGCAAGGGAATTGGATGTGAATGTATAAACTTATTAATACTTTTGTCTGATAGAGCATGGAATTGAAAGGTCAATGCATAATACTACAGAAAGTGAGGGAAGTTCTAGAAGTGTGTTTAGTGCATGAAGATGTCAAATATTACTGAATAGTGCCTTTTGCATGTGTAAGCACATTATGATGAATGGTTTAAAGCAGTTACAAAACACATGAAAACACTGAAATAACAATACTGCATATAGCACTTTCCATACAATATTTACAGAAATTATCTGAGAGCTACCAGATTCTGGCTAATGCTTACAGCAAGGTTGTCGAGGTGATGCAGTCTGGCAGACGTCTACTTGGAACATACTTCAGGGTGGCTTTCTTTGGGCAGGTAAAGTACCACTGAAAAGTTTAATACACATCATAAATATACACATCCTGATTTGATTCTTCTGGCTGTAATTGTTAAGTTAGCATTGCATGTTGCATACAATTCTGGACTTATATAAAAGGTTTGTGTCTTTTTATGCCCCCGAAGGGTGGCATATTAAAATCGCACCGTCTGTCCGTCTGTCCGTCCGTCCGTGCGTCCCCACTTACAAATTCGTGTCCGGACTGTAACTTTGTCATGCATTGAAGGATTTTTAAAATAACTTGGCACACATGTCTAGCACATCAAGACGCCGTGGGGTGCAAGACCCACATCCCTACCTCAAAGGTGAAGGTCACACTTGGAGTATGAAGGTTATGGAATCCTCTATATATGCACACATTCGTGTCCGGACTGTAACTTTGTCATGCATTGAAGGATTTTAAAATAACTAGGCACACATGTCTAGCACATCAAGACGACGTGTCGCGTGCAAGACCCACGTCCCTAGCTCAAAGGTCAAGGTCATACTTAGAGTTTGAAGGTAATGGATTCCTCTATATATGCATATATGCACACATTCGTGTCCGGACTGTAACTTTGTCATGCATTGAAGGATTTTAAAATAACTTGGCACAAATGTCTAGCACATCAAGACGACGTGTCGCGTGCAAGACCCAGGTCCCTAGCTCAAGGTCAAGGTCACACTTAGAGTTTGAAGGTAATGGATTCCTCATATATGCATATATGCACACATTCGTGTCCGGACTGTAACTTTGTCATGCCTTGAAGGATTTTAAAATAATATGGCACACATGTCTAGCACATCAAGACGACGTGTCGCGTGCAAGACCCACATCCCTACCACAAAGGTCAAGGTCACACTTAGAGTTTATAGGTAATGGAACCTGTATATATGCATACATTTGTGTCCGGACTATAACTTTTATTATGCTTTTGAAGGATTTTAAAATAACTTGGCACAAATGTCTCGCACATCAAGCGGATGTGTCGTGTGCAAGACCCAAGTCCCTACCTCAAAGGTCAAGGTCACACTTAGTGTTTAAAGTAATGGAATACTGTATGCATGATTACTCTGTCATGCATGGAAGGATTTTAAAATTACATAGCACATTTATTGAGCACATGGAGAGGACACAGACTGTGAGGCACCTCTTTCGGGGGCATTCGTCACTTGTGAGGGACAGCTCTTGTTTATCATGCAACTAGCATTAAATCTGACCGATAACACCCGTCCGATATTTTAAAATGATATCACGTCACTGACGTGATAACACTTTGTAACCACGCCCACATGCCGGACTACTTCAAGTTCGACAAGCAAGACTCCTCAAGTGCAATCACAGAGAAAAAGTAATCAAAACATTTCATTTATCCTATCATTTTTGTATTTTTTGTTTACAAATCATTGTTAATGATGTGGTTATTGCATAAAAATACAGCCCAAATAGATAAATTGAATGATTTAAAACGAACAGCAAGGCACCATAAAAATTGAAAATCCCCTGTAGAATTTTTTATTTTTGAAATAAACATAGGGTTGTTGGTATTCATTTTCTTAGTTAGATCATTTGCTATCCATCTACAGCAATTTTGAGGCAAAATTTGAGAAAAAGTTGATTTTCATTTTTTTTATCACTATCCAATTTTACAGTAGGTTCTTAATGCGTGGTTGAAATGGCCTGAAACCTATCAGCTACCTATCAAAAGTTGAAAACTGTCTTTAAACCGCTCACTTTTCACTCATCAACTCTCAAGTTCCTCGTTTGTTTACAATTAGAATACCCCAGTGGTGTTGAGCCCACGCCGCCATTTTTGAAATGTCAGTGTTTTACTTGGAAATTCTTGCGTGTGTCTTTGCAAATATTTTGTTTGCAAAACAATATCATTACATTAGAACATAAAAACACTTATAAATAGTCTCATGAAGGTAATTATAAAGCTATATTTATGTCGTTTTTATATTTTTTGTCCTTTTGAAATGTAGAACTATTTTTCGAGGCACATGTAGTAATTTTTAAATCATTTTCTTTTATAAATACCGTATTTATTCTATTTTAGGCCCCTAAAAGTGTCAAAAATATACAATATGAAGATTTGCATGATAAATAGAATATTAGTCAACTGCCTTTTGACAACATGTGATATCAGTTGGCGATACGGTCGGAAAAGGCTCGACGAGCCTCGCCTTTTACGGCCGCATCTACCTCACCTGATATCACATGTTATCAAAAGACAGTAGCCTAATATTCTCTATATA
Source organism: Saxidomus purpurata (assembly GCA_022818135.1). Classification (NCBI taxonomy): domain Eukaryota; kingdom Metazoa; phylum Mollusca; class Bivalvia; order Venerida; family Veneridae; genus Saxidomus; species Saxidomus purpurata. Next base: position 28,730,321 of record JAFMSR010000015.1, read on the forward strand.
GCAGTTTCAGGTAATCTCAATTATGAAAATGATTCAAGCATATTTGGTGAGCATAGCATGATCTCCCTTTATTCATGTTGATACAAACCAGCATCTTTAAGCTTCAGCAAGCAACACTTTATCTTTTATGCCCTTTTCATAACTGAGCTCTATACCATGGTGTATACACCCATCATATTGAAATTTACCATACTGTTTCTAATGGCTCTTATAAAACAAGGTTAACATACTATTGGAGAAGATAAGTCAAACCCTATATATAGATGCCAGATGTGGGTGAAAAAAATAAGCAGCTTGTCTGCGGCCGCATTTCGCATTAGTTACAGAGAAAGCACTCTACCAAGCATGAAGGTTTAAATACTTTTGTCTGGGAAGAATAGTTTGTGTAGTCTGTTTTTGTGTCGCCCTTTTGGAGACAAGGCGTTACATAGGGATCGCTTTGTGTATTCTATATGTAGCTATATTATTTATTTTATTAGTCATTCTTTGATGAGGAGGACCAGAAGCAGTACATCTACAAGGAACCAAAGGTGACGAGCTTAGCCGAGCTGTGTGATCGGCTGAAAACTATGTACGAGGGAAAATACGGCAAAGATAACGTAAAACTTATTAACGACTCAAAAACTGTAAGTTTGGCTTTCCTGGCTTGATGTATCTTAATAGTATTGCAATGAATGTAAAGTCATGTGTAAGTTCTCAAGTAGATGAAGCAGCCACCTGTCATAAACGGACACTAGTATTGTATTGCAGTCGGGTTTAAAACACCTAAAACTGCAAAAAACAACCAGCTACATTTAGTGGGCAACTTTATTGTCTCCTTTAGCTTGCTTTAAGTTATGGATTGATATAAAAGTCAAGGCTGGATATAAAATGGTAATGTTAGTGACATGAAAATATAATGGAACAGTGACAAGTAGACAGGCTAAAATACTAAAAATAGTCAGAAAAACTATTTGATATGTATTAATGTTATGAAATAGTTATTCTATGTCAAGTATTGATTAAAATTGAAAAGCAAACGGATCAGTTTAAAACAAAAAGAGACTAAAATTTCTTTCTCGCCTTTCAGGTGAACCCTAACGAGTTAGACAATAAGTTCGCCCACATTCAAGTGACTCATGTGACGCCGTTCTTCAAAGAGAAAGAGTTGCAGAGACGATTGACAAACTTTGAAAAAAACAATAACGTTTATGCATTTATGTATGAGACCCCATTTACAAAAGTTGGAAAGGCACACGGTGAAATACATGAGCAATTTAAACGGAGAACAGTTCTTCTCAGTAAGGAAATTTAAACATTTGTTCCTTATTGTTATACATGTTGTACATGTTGTTGACATTTGTACATTTAAAGTTTGAACATTGTTTCTTCATTGTTTTGAATTTGGTGGGTAAGGTATATCAACTCTCTTGAGGTCCTTCGTTCTTATTGGTTATATCTTGGCAGTAATCAAAGAAAATATCAAAGTTCAAAATTTATAAAAAGTAATAGTTTTACTCATACCATAAAAATGTCATTCATTAAATATAAATTTGATTGTTTTAATTACAACTTACATTGTGAGCAATAGTTGCCTCTTGGAAATGAAAGTTGAACACTAGCTTTTTGTGGCAACAAGAGTGCCTGAAAAAAAGTTTTCAAAATCCAAAGATTTTAGTCAGTTTCATCCCCCTCCCCCCACCCCACCCATTTATTTCTCTGTTGCCTTAAAGGGAAGATTTTGAAATAAATAGAAAAAGTGACAACATTTTGTAAAATCAAATATTTATGGGCTTGCCAAACTCTTAATCAAAGAAAAAATCAACAAATTTATAAATTGCTCTTTTCTTGTACATATTTCTTTTAATACAGCCTTAGTCAGTGTATAATTGAGAGACTTTTGAAAAACTTCTGATAAACTTTTGTGAAAAAAAGATTATATCAGCTGGTCATTTTTGTTTGCCAGCTACCCACTCCTTCCCATTTGTGAAGAAAAGAATTGAAGTGACCAATAAGACAGAATGTATCTTAAGCCCAATAGAGGTTGCCATTGACGAGATGAATGCCAAGGTGGCAGATTTACGAGAAGTTGTCGATCTCGCGATGCCAGATATGAAGAAATTACAGCTCAAACTGCAAGGATCTGTTAGTGCACAGGTACGTCTGTACTTACTTGCATGAAATGGTCTGAATGTAGCACCTGTTTCTGTCTAAAAATTCACCACAGTTGCTTTCTTTTAGTCTGTACTATGACCTCTAAATTTATATTTATTAATGATTTTAATACGAAGTCTTTGTTCTTGTACGAGTAGTAGTGATACACAATCAAACATCAAACTAATTAATTACAAGAGAAAGAGTCACCCAAGTATGTCATTAAGATGACTTGCGAATGGACATTCCTCGTATGTCCAGACTAGGGAGTGAATCATGTCCTCAAGAATGCCTGGCATGATTGAATCCACTTATGACATATTCTACAGATTGTCAAAGTGAACTTTGAAAAATTTTTCTGCTCCATATCCTGAGATCTATGTTACCCACGGTCTTCAAGCATTATAGGATGTTTGGTTTTACTGAGGAGATGATCCCTAATGTTTTGGGTGTCAGTGGGTCAGAGGTCAAAGTGACTGTGACCTCCATAAGCTTAGGAGGCAAAATTCTTGTTTCCATCAAAGTCCGTATACATTTTTGTGAATAGATTTTACATGTAACACATGAAACATTAAGCCAGTAAACTTTCTCACTTCTCTACAAATAGCAACAGCTAAGATCAAATTGATCTGTAACTTTACATTCAGGTAAATGCTGGACCACTAGCCTACGCAGAGACGTTCTTGTCTGAAGAGAAAGTGAGCAAATATCCAACTGAAAAATGTGAATCTCTGAAAAATATATTCAGGTGAGTCCTGCTCAACTTTTATCACTAACATGAAAACATGTATACCTGGGAGTTTGTGGTAAGCCAGGCCTAGATTATCTACCAGGGAGTTTGTGGTAAGCCAGGCCTAGATTATGTATACCAGGGAGTTTGTGGTAAGCCAGGCCTAGATTATGTATACCAGGGAGTTTGTGGTAAGCCAGGCCGAGATTATGTATACCAGGGAGTTTGTGGTAAGCCGGCCTAGGTTATGTATACCAGGGAGTTTGTGGTAGCCAGGCGTAGCGGCCAGTGCCGGGTTTGTGGTAAGCCAGGCCAAGATTATGTATATTTGTGGTAAGCCAGGCCTAGATTATGTATACCAGGGAGTTTGTGGTAAGTCAGGCCTAGATTATGTATACCAGGGAGTTTGTGGTAAGCCAGGCCTAGATTACGTATACCAGGGAGTTTGTGGTAAGCCAGGCCTAGATTATATTCACCAGGGAGTTTGTGGTAAGCCAGGCTTAGATTATGTATACCAGGGAGTTTGTGGTAAGTCAGGCCTAGATTATGTATTCCTGCTGCTTCTCTCCGTCATGTACCGTGGGAAAATAGACTGACAAAACTTCGTAACAGATGAATATTCATGACTAATTTTCATCGAATGAAATCGATGCTTATGTATAAGGAATAAGAGCACCTTCACATTGAAGAGTATCCTCAAATAATGACTGCCATGCAGACCGTTGAAAAAATGATTGATTATGTTTTGTCCGGATGGTAAGGGCCTGATCATATATAAAGGTCTGCAATCCAGGTAGATGAGTGATGCACAAAATCTGTTTAAAACTACATCCAGTGAGCAAGCATGCAGGCTGCCATTTTTAATGTTTCCCTTAATGCGGTTTGAGAGCCAGCGATTTCATTGGATAGTTAATCTTGAGAAAAATATCAAGAAACCAATCGAAAGGCTTGAATTTACCTCATTAATTATTCATGAGTACGAGATTTCTTCAGTCAATTTGCCCAGGGTATTCAATTAGGTAATAGATTATGTAGTAGCAAAGCATAAGTGGTTGAAGATTATACACTTAATAACATTCTGTAATTTCAAAAATTAAGCAAAAATATTTTTAAAGAAAATGAATAAATGCCATAATCTGAAACTGTGATTTTTATAAAGTGGGAAATGATATGATTTTCAAGACAGAGTGAAACTGCTCTTTGAGTAGCTGACTGAAGGAAATTCTGTTTTGTTTTTTTTTCATATATATACAATGCTTACAGATGATATAGATGGCCATGGATTATAATTTTGTAATGCTCATAGATGATGGTAACATTCTCACAGATGGTTGTGCTTACAGAGGCTTGTTAAACTAGCACATCATGAAGATCAGCACTGAGGTATAGACCTTGCTTCAGAGTAGGAGCTTATCCTTGGAAACAACTGCAAGCATTGGTAACAAGTTCTATTGTTCTTTATTGCAGGGAATTTGCAAATGTTTGCAATGATGGCCTAGATTTGAATGCTAAGTTGATAACTACAGAGCAGAAAGAATATCATGAAGCATTGAAGACTGGTTTTAGTGATATTGTGACCAGACTGTCAAACATGTTTGGAGAAACGGTAAGAGTACCTTACTTACCCCCACCCCCTGGGAAATGGCATGCGTAGTCTTGCATGCATTTATTGATATTCAGTTCTATTTTTGCCCATTTAGCTTGATCAATTTACAAATACATATTACTATGTTAGTTTAGCATATTTATATTCTGTAAAATATGTGACTTTTGAGCACTTTTTGTGTAAAATAAGGGAAATAATCTTTTCATGAAATAGGGGTTGTTGTGTCAAAATGTAATGAATATTTGTCTACTTTCACAAGCTTATATCTGTATTGTTATTTTGTCTGTACATCCTATCGAATACTAACAGGATTAATTTTATACTTTCATAATTTTTCAGTTACTCAAATCCTAGGTTTGTCTCTAAGTTATACGTACAAGTAGATACTAGCTTTCCATTGGTTAGTGTTAACAGTCAAGCCTGCCATAGCTGCAGTGTGCTTAGGGTATAATATAGCAGTCACTCCAAATCTGAGGCACTCTTCACCAGCCAGTTTATAAATGTTCTATGAAAATCACAGGAATCAGTCTAGCTGTCTTTTTAATTTCAAACTAGTGAATCATACAGTTTGCACCAGTCCAGAAAACTGGTTACACAGTCTAAAATTGACTATGTAACCAAATTGCATGGTCAAGTCTTTTAAATTGAGTTTGCTGGAGTTGTATGGTGATTTACTTGAATCAGTAACACAGTCTACAAGAATGAGTTACACAGTCTACAAAAATTTAGTTACACAGTCTACAAAAATTAGTTACACAGTCTGCAAAAAATTAGTTACACAGTATACAAAAAATTAGTTACACAGTATCTTGTGGCTGCCCAGCCTGATTTGCATACAGTTAAAAGATATCTGTACAAGTCAGTTACTAAGTACATGTATCTGACAATCTTACCAATTTAATAGATTGCAAAAGTGGGCTTGTTGAAATAGCTTGGCTATCGGAAAGCACGCTTCACTGCAGGTCATCATAAACTGTGGGTGATAGCTTGCTAGCAAAATAGATAATTTGTATTTGTTGGTTATTACCTATATATACCATGTATCAAATAATGTATTAAAGAGATGGCAACCCTTTTATATAAAATTTTTAAGATTTAAAAGAATAATCGAAAAAGAAATTCACGTGCCACAAAGGATTGTTTTGATACAAGTTGCAGCAGAAACAACGAGAAATTATTGTACATGTAATCAGTTATGATTCTGGCAGGGTTGACAGTAATATACTATTCTGTGTTATATAGTCGTACATCTGAAAGGTAAAATTTCACATTTCTTGCTGTGTGTTTCCTTAAATAACCTATTAACAGGAGGGGATGTTCAACAATCCCTTATACCATGCTGTATAGCTACTAATTTAAACTTTCTCTTTTTCGCACAAAAAAAGACTTAACGTTGTTTTTACTCGACTTTTAGAAGAATATGGAGAGCTGTTACAGTCATGTCGGCGATGCAGCTTTGGTTAAAGTTTTGCATGCGAGGTACTATCACGGATATATTTCAGTAACTACTCGTGGGATTGATTTGAAACTTCATTAAACTCTTCAGGACTGTCATGTTAGATAGCTCTTGTATGAATTCAATTTAGATTATGGCCCTTGTTTGACTTTGTTACTTGAAACTAACCAATAGTGTTCAGTGATCTAACAGTTAGATAACTCCTGACTGAATTCACTACAAATTATGGCCCGTACAAACTTTGGTTAAAGTTTGTGCACTTTAGTAACCACTTATAGGAGTTATTTGAAACTTAGCAATAGTGTTCAGGGGTATCAAACAATTAAATTACTATAGACAACTTTGGACTTTTTTTGTGATTATTGCAGTTTTTAGCTCGACTATTCGGAGAATATGGAGAGCTATTACAGTCACTTGTGTGTCGGCGTCGGCGTTGCTTCTTTGGTTAAAGTTTTGCCTGCTAAGTACTATCATGCACATATCTCAGTAACCACTTCTGATATTGACTTGAAACTTTGTTCATGTCTTTAGGGGTGTCATACAATCAAGGCAGATAACTCTTGAAAAAATTTAGTACAAATTATGGCCCTTGTTTGACTTTTTGAAAATTTGGTTAAAGTTTTGCCTGCTAGGTACTATCATGCACATATCTCAGTAACCACTTATGATATTGACTTGAAACTTTGTTCATGTCTTTAGGGGTGTCATACAATCAAGGCAGATAACTCTTGAAAAAATTTAGTACAAATTATGGCCCTTGTTTGACTTTGAAAATTTGGTTAAAGTTTTGCCTGCTAGGTACTATCATGCACATATCTCAGTAACCACTTGTGATATTGACTTGAAACTTCGTTAATGTCTCTAGGGGTGTCACACAGTCAAGTCAGATAACTCTTGTATAAATTTAGTACTAATTATGGCCCTTGTTTGACTTTTGAAAATTTGGTTAAAGTTTTGCCTGCTAGGTACTATCATGCACATATCTCAGTAACCACTTATGATATTGGCTTGAAACTTTTTTAATGTCTTAAGAGGTGTCACACAGTCAAGACAGATAACTCTTGTTTAAATTTAGTGCAAATTATGGCCCTTGTTTGACTTTTGAAAATTTGGTAAAGTTTTGCATGCAAGGTACTATCATGCACATATCACAGTAACCACTTATGGTAGTTATATCAAACCTTGCAATAGTGTTCAGGGTAAATTTTGTATCAAACAATTAATTTACCAAAAATTAAATCTATAGTTATAGATTTTGACTTTTTTTTATGATTCAACTTTCCTAGTTTATACTTAATAGTTAGCAGAATTTTGTTTTGCTATTACACTGATAAAAGTTTTGTTTTATTAGCAAACACCCACAATAGTCGAGCATGCTGTCTTATGGACAGCTCTTGTTTTAGTTTATACTTAGAGAGTCAACAGAATTTTGTTTTGCTATTTACTGATAAAAGTTTTGTTTTATTGGCAAGCACTGAGAATAGTGGAGCGTGCTGTCTTGCGGACAGTTCTTGTTATCTTTAAATTGCTACATGAGAAAGTGTCTCTTTAAACAGAATAGGATGTGTTATTGAATGAAAAGTTTGCACATGTAGTAGGAGTAACTTGCAAAATGTCACAGACTGTATTTTCTGTCCAATTTGTTCCGAGATATTGTACACAGCCAAATTTGGTTCACGTTTCATTGTCAGTGCATCTGATGTGTATTGCAAATTCTAACATGACTCATGATTTTCTCTCTATATACAAAGAGTAGAAAAATTAGGATTTATTATGCCATAAACAATGAGCGGGCAGATATGCCTTAAAAAATGACGTCATACTATGCCACATGATGTAAAATAAATATCTGCATAGAAAATAATGCCTCGAGTTTATTCACCTTTTGTAGTACATTTGTATCTGGTGACATCTGGTCATGTTAGAATCGAAATAGCATCTTTTTCTGCATTGTTATTGTCTAATATACAACTCTTCGTTGTTCTGATGTGCAGTTTTAAACAACTCTGGCCTTCATGGTTAATTACTGCACGTCGTCAGAACTCCAAATCATAGGTCACTGCTGATACGGATATTATTTTATAAGTGCTTTTTACAAGATAAGTTCAATCATAAAATGCACATCCGGTAGACAGCTGTATAGAAAACTTACCAATACATTCAAAAAGTTTTCTTAACTGTCCATTGTTTAGGATTAGGAATAAAAATCAGTTATGAAAGTGTGCAATGCTTTTTGCTCTGCAGTTACTATTTTTGTGTGGTTAAAAACATTTAAAATGCTTATTATACATTGTGTTTTATGTCGTTCATCACCTTTTGATTTTTCTTTAAATCAGGAACGTAGAATATACATTGATTATACATTCCTGTTTCAATCTTTGCACCAACTGTTTTGGCACCAGTTTTTCCGGTATTAGTAGATTACCAAACAGTGGTACTTAGTTGTTTTGAATGGTAAAAATTTGACAGTATTTTCAACTTGCCACTTTTAAGAATTAGCTGTTGGACAGTGACCTCCTCACAAATTAGATATACCAAAAAAAATGTACTTGGTTATTTGAGAAAAATCTACAAATTTCACAGTGATAGTTTACTTTTGTTTCACAGTTTCAACATTTAAAAAATAATGTAATGGTATTTATGATCAAGACAGTATATTCTAGCAGTTATGTGAGCAGGTAATTGTTCTAGTGGTAACACACTGGACTTGTACTCCAGGGGTAGCTGATTTGATCCCCATTCCTCCATTAATGTAACTAACGGTGTTTCAGTGAGACTTTAAACCGAGGATCCATAATTCGTTATATTGGTGCTATACACCAGGGATGCGAAACAATCAGGAATGTCTCTGGAACTTTCTGTTTCTTGCACTAACCCCTGAAATTTAATTTCTTCTTTGGGACATTGGTCATATGGACAGCCTACACCAATGATAAAACTCTAAAGACATGTACAATAGATTCTAGCAGTTCATTTACAGTGTACTGTAATGGTAGTCTTTTTATTCTTTTTTAACAGCTTTGTAGATACTTTATAGAGATTTAAAATAGACATCTCAAACTAGTTCATATAACTGATATATTCCTGTCATTAGTTTTTATCAATGTGCATACAGTGATAATCAATCTCGCTTTCTCCACTATTTGACTAATGAAAACTAACAAGTTTAAGTCATAATTCGGCGGCTTCTTGTAAATAAAAAAAGTAAACATGAAAAATAAATATTTTTATTTTAGCTCGAAGAATTGAAAACTGGTTTTTAGGTCCTGAAGTGTGAATGAATGTACATGTAGTTTTTTCTTATTCTTCCATATATTTTTATAGAATTGAAAATATTACAAGGGTCAGAAACATTGTACAATTACATGTATGTACAGTCATGTATATTCACATGAGTGTTATAGTAGAGAACTGCAGGTAATGGTAGAGCAAAAAAAAACTAAAGTTTTCCACTGTTTCTTTCCAGATTCTTACAAAAGATATGGACGCATCACAGAGACAATCAATGTCAGTGTTCAACCTTGTTACCGCACCTGGACCGGGTTCAAGCCTGGCCTGAAGGCGGTCGACCGCAATCAGTGTCTTTGACTGAGCACTATTCATACTTTTCTAGTGTTTTATTTTTAAGGAGATGCCATATTATTTGGTAAATTTGCGGGTAAATTCTTAACGTTCCAGTGTCGGTGTTGCTTACAGTTGATGTGACCTAGTTGTTATAGTAACTGTGCCCATGTTATTAAAGGTGGAATGTGATAGAATGTGATCGGGATGAGGTTTTGTTAAATTTTCGTAAAGGTTCACATGGGTGTTCCTGCTATGTGTTTGTTAAAGTGGGTATGTTTTGATATGTAAATGAATGCCTTATGATGATACCATGCTGGGTACCAGCTTAACTTATTAGAAGGGGGATACTAGTATATGTTGCATCCTCTCGATGTATGCCAGTAACCAACCAGCATCTGGTTAGGCATTCATTTTATTGCCCAAGTAAAATCTGGCGTCTTTGGCGTGCCACTTAGCAAGATCAGCAAAGCTGCAAATTAGGTGGAAATTAACTAAAATTAGGTATCTTGAAAGAAAATAGAATGATTTTCAGAATTTAAAAACTCAAAAAAAAAATTATTATTTTATGGGACCCAAGCGACGCAGGGTCACTGCAACATGCGGACGAAATGTATAGGAAAAGTGTATATACACTGTCATTGGCTGGTTCCCTGCAAACAGGATTCAGAGTTATAGGGTACATGATAGATAAAAGAAATTGCAATTTTTTTCAAAAAAATAACTTAAGTGTTTAAAATCCAGTTCTGGAGAGGAATTGCAGCATTTACTCAGATAGCAGTTGGTTTTATATGTGCAACCTTCGTTTTGATTATAGGGTTAGTTGAGTGGTCTAATAAGTACATGAACTTACTTTGTATAGTTACTGGTGTTACTGAACGGTGTCTGTTTGAATGCTGGTTTCTGCATTTTTCATATATTGAAATTAGATAGTTGTTATGTATTTGATGTGCTGTATACAAACGTTTAGTGTCTACTTTATATGATTTCTCATTTTGTTCATATTATTTGTCTGCATTAACAAATCTTTTCAAGGGTTAAGAATAGATATTGGTTGCTTTTTACCCATGACCTCTTGCATCTGTGTTACACATAGTTATAAAAGATAATTTTAATAAAAGGAAGAACGAGTTGAATGATACAAGGATGAAAGAGTTTATGGATAAAAACTTAATTGTTTTTACCCTAGAATAGCATTGATCTGTGATATTTTGTTGCAAATTGCCTTCTTTCACTATGTTGTTAGATAAACAATTCTTGTACATCCATTCATTTCTTGTATATACAACATACATAGCAATATTCATACCAGGTCTCGTTTTAATGCAAAATGGCTATTAAATTGTACAAATACTATTTACATATACATTGTAGTAGAAAATTGTATATACAATGTACCCTGTAAATTTGAGTTCCTTTACCCCCACCTCCACCCCTGTCCCTCCCCACTTGTTACCCCTGCCTCCACCTCCACGCCTGTCCCCACCTGAAAGTTTCATAGACTCTCATGCAAAATCATTATGACATATACACTAAAAATAACTCAGAAGGGAGAACGAAATATTTAGTATAGGGTTAACTTTTGAATGGTTCCATTATGGAATAATTTCAGATGTCGCAAGTTTGTGCAGCATGTCTGATCGTGGCGGAAATTTCTTTTGAAAAAATTTGTCCGCACACAAAGGATACAGCATTTAATGAGCATTTGATAACCTGGTTTTTGGTTTGAAACATTTTGTTCAAACTTTTTCCTTGCAAGCTTATGCAAAGGTAAATAATTTTTGTATCTTTGTAGGTGCTTTTCACAGATAACCCCAATTTCTTTAACACAAGCATATACACATTCAGAGAGGTAAATAATGTGTATGTATTATTCCTTACTTTTTGCAAAGTCATAAACCTCAATTACATATAGATATTCAGCATGAAACTTTACACAAAAAGTGAGCCTTTATTTAGACACTTACAACTTGCCTTGTTGCTATTAGATACTGAAATCTGTGTTAAGCTTCTTCTATAGTTTTATTTTGAATATTGTTCATGCAGGTATTTCTCCATTTTGTGGAGAAAAAAAAGTTTAAGGCAGTGTAGCAGGGATATACACATCATCCTAGATCTATTTGCCTGCTATATATTACAGAATTCTGTATTTTATCATTTCTTTTGAAAGCTTGTTTCTTGTATTTGTACTTTATTATGTACATATTTGTATTTGGGTTATGGAATATGAATAAAGATACAATGAGGCATTTTATCTCCATTTCTAAACACAGGTTTGTCTTGAATTTCATTATACATGTAGTATATTCTGGGACACCTTGCTTTAGGTGACAAAGATCAGCTCAAATGTTATGATTCAAGTAGACAGTAAAATCAAGTGTTATAATATTATTACTAAGCTAGGCTAGGGATGACACCTGTTATGTTTTTATGGGATATAAACAGACTGAGCACATCTCCCAATTGGGGTAAATACCCCAAATAAGCTAAAATAGCCCGATCGGGCTAAAACGTAAACAATAGAAAAGAACAATTTTTTACATATTTTTTTTGTCAAGGAAAAAGCGCAAGTTAAATTTTTCATAGAATATGTATATCATCTATACAGTCCTGATAAAAACATTACTTTCTGGTCTTTCAGACGGTAAAAAAGTCAAAATTTCACTGACAAGATATTGACATGAAATTTGCTTATTCTTATTGCTTACAATAATATAAACATACAGTGAAAAAATTAACTTGCACTTTTTCCTAGCAAAAGAGTTATTCAAAAAAGTGTACATTTCTATTGTTTACGTTTTATCCCGATTGGGCTATTTTACCTTGTTCGGGGTATTTACCCAGATCAGGTGATATGCTCAGCCTGATAAATATTTCATAAAGATAATAATTATTTCTTATTCAGCATGCATGTGCACAACTGGCATCACACACTTTTTTCTGTGACACAAATATTTATTAATAAATGCATCTTGTGCAAGAAGGGTAAAAATCTTCCAGTTTACAGCAGCTACTGTCTTTGGCTTTTTATCCCTTACTCACCTAAATTTCTACAATGGTCTTCTCCCTCTTTCAATTTGGACAGTTCCATTACATGTTTAAAGGGGTATTTAATTAAAATATATTGTTAATAGCAAACACTTTAAAGCTGCTCGCTCTCAGTTGCTGTTGAAAAAAATAAAATTTTCAAAAATGACATACAAATACATAAATGTAAAACTAAAGGCTAAAATCAACAATAAAAGTAAAAATCTAGGCAGGACTTCGCAAAAATCGATTGAAAATGCTGGTTTTACGGCATCACTACACCGTATGTTTATATTGGAATTTCAAAAGTGTTTGCAATGCTTTATCATTTGGTAGCGTATTATTTCAAATCTACAGATATACATGATAGGAATTTATACTGGAACCTTTTTATATGACTTTATGTTCTAAAATATGTTATTTTCATACAGTTTCAAGAACATTATTTTTTCACCAAAATCTGTGAGCAAGCAGCTTTAAATCATGATCAGACTGCATAGATTTGCTGACTGATCATGATCTGCACTTGCCACAAAGGCAGAATAACTTGCTTGTTTTTAATTTATCAAGGTAATTTGATTGACACATCACTGAAGTCTTTAGGTTTGAAACATTTGGTGATGTTTTAAGTGTATTTCCTTTTTTACTGTTTCAAAAATGTATGTTGAAAAATTACAGGAGTGCAAAGAAATTCAATTCTGAATGGTAAAATATTGTTAATTGTTATATATCAGTTTTCATTTGACAAACAGGACCACACTTCGATCAATGTAAAGCACAGGACATATTCATTACAAGAGTTATTTCCTTTAAACTGACCTGTGTGAATTCTTCAAGATAGAGCATGTTCAGGCATGGGACCATGCAATTTTTAAGTGCCAGAAGGTGGTAAGTCTTAAAGGCACATTATCAATGTGGATGTTACAATTTTTCAAAGCACTTACATTATTTTATTTGTACAAAAAACGCTCCTTACATTGCTGTTTATATGTTATAAGTATAGGACAGTACCCATTATTTTATTTTCAGTGATATTGTAAACAAAAAGCACATTCTGACCGCAATTTTACGTAAAAAAATGATGTGAATATGAAATAAATGCATCTATCAACATTATTTTATTATAAATAGAACACTGTTCTATCATTATTCTATCAGTAAATTCCTTTTTCCATCACGGCTAACAAAAGTGAATATGACCCTTTAAAACAGATGCGTCCAATAGAAAGGTCAGCATAAGTCTGTACTGTGCTTCTATTGGGAATTACAATTAAAGAACACATTTATATCATTAATTGGTTATTTTACAGTACCATGAAAGTAGCAGGTATGAATTTTAGCATATATGTATTAAATGTGTTTGACATATCAAACATGTAATGCTAAACGTGTATGCATTTAGGTACTGTAGATATAGATCTGTTGTTACTGTGATTATATAGTGTGAAATACATAAATTATTTATCTGTTAACGGTTATTTACTAGCAGTGAAGCTTCATGTATGTACCATCAACATATTCATCTTTGTTAGATTGATTTATACCTTATGTTCCACTTTATATCTTTGCTAAAAAATAAAACATTACAACAGTACAGAAAGGTTGTCAGCTGATCTCTCATTTGTCATCCACTCAGGCCTAGACTGTTTGCTCTTCATTTTGAAGTACCAGGAGTGTGAGTAGAGTTTTTAGATAATAAAGGGAGATAATTAAAACTTTGAGCAAGGCAGTCTTTGTCTTTGATCAAAGCTATTCCTATACCACTATGTGACACATCAAGTCAAACCATTGAATAGTTATGGAGTTATGTTTCGGACAATCATAATTTCATATGGCAAAGGGAGATAATTAAAAATTTGCAAGGAAGAGTTATGGTTCTTGGTCACTACATCCTCTTAATATCATCTACCTCAATAATAAATATAAAGTCAATCCCTTTGATAAGTTTTGAGATTATACGGGACAATCATAATTTCGGACACAGGGAGATTATTAAAAATAAGATGTGCAAGGAAGAGTTACGGTTCTTTGCCACTGCATTTCCTTTAAGTGTCCTCTACCTTTATATTATATTAAATACAATGTTGAATGTCGTTTGAATAATTTTTTAGATATTGTCTGGACAAGCGTAATTTCAGATTAGATAATTGAAACAAGACGGCCATATTGCTCACCTGGCTATCATTGGCTATAATAAAAGGTCATCAATAGCAGAAAGGGTCTATTTTGACCTGGGGGACATGATTTGAACATTCTTGGTAGAGGTCCACCAGGCAATAATACATGCCAAATATCTCTGCTCAAGGTCATGTGGTTTTAAGATAAAGATCTTTAGTATTTCCAATATAAGCCTATGTAAAAGCAAGAGACCCCCGAGCGTGCTCAATTTTGAGTCGGGGTCATAATTTGAACAATCTTGGAAGAGGTCCACTAGTTCATGCCACATGCTAAATATCTAAGCTCTAGGCCTTGTAGATTTAGAGATTTTTGAGCGTTTCCTACATATGCCTATGTAAAAACATGACCCCCTAAGGAGTCATTTTAATAGGGGTCATTAACAACTTGGTAGAGGCCAAGTAATGCGACAACAAGCTCAGGCCTTCCTGTTCTTAAGAAGATTTTTAAAGTTTTTACTTACTGTCAAAAAAATTTATGAGAAGCCCTGTTGCCGGTAAGTTCTGCAAGAAATGGATAGGCAGCTATGAAAGGTCTTCACGCAGGCTCCTGCAATGATTGGCCTTATGACAAAATATGTCATTGTAAGAATAATTTAATCCAAAGGAGCAATGCGATAAAACCACAATAGTTGCGGTCTGTAACTGAACTTCCTCTTAATGTCCTCTACTAATATCGAAGTGTATAATCGGTACGACCCGAAATATATATAATCGTCCAGTACGCTCGAACAGTACTATTTTTAAGAATAAGCGAGATACGGACCTTGACCCCCCCCGCCCCCCCCGGCGCCCCCCCCCCCCCGGTGAAATATCCAGTCAATCCATTTATGTCCCGGGTAAGCATACTTTCACATGAAAAAGGAAGGTAAATAAACAGGGAAGAGTTATGGTTCTTAGTCAGTGCACCTTCTCTCAATCTCTTAAACATGTTTCAGATATGAACCACGCAAACATAATTTCAGTTGATAATAATGATTTTAAAAGAGAGATATCATAGAAAGGGGCAAATTAGAGTTACGGTTCTTTTTCAACGCACTTGCCCTCGATGTCTTTTATCTTTCTGTGCAGTTTTCAGTACTATTATCTTGACAAGAGGGGAGATAATCCAAATACCAAGCAAGGCAGTGTAACGTTTTTGTGCACCACTTTTCAACGTCTTCTGTCATTGTCACGGTGAAGTCTCAACAAAATACCTGTCATTGTCCGGACAAGCTCGCGTGACGGACAGACGAACAAAGTGGTCACTATATGCTAGCAGCAAAATCATCCAACCGGAAAAAAAACTGCGCACTTTCTTAGTACCAAAGCTTCTAATAAAAGTGTTGAACATTTAGCTGAGAATTGACGTTTACACAAAAGTAATTTATACGCAATATATACTATATATAGCAATGATCAGTCAGAGAAAAGCTGAATATGCTGATAATACGCCCATCTCCTCTTGTTATTGGAGCTTCGTATGAAGTTTCATTGATTTCCAGCCAGTGGCTACTGAGAACAAACTGGGTCACGAAGATACTTACCCAATGATGTTGCGCTGCAGTGGTCGTGTTTAAGGAAGATTCATCTCTAATATGGAAAGGTGGTTAAATCTTAAACAGTCGTGTTTTAGAACATGGCTCTTATATGATAGGCCCATATTTCTAACAGCCATCGACCTTTTTGTATCGAAAACATATTATACATAAAATTCAAGCTGATTTATACCTGGTACTAGATATCTTTAAAAGTGTTACATGCATTTTTAAGGGTACCGTAGTTGTCTTTATATGGTCGTTGAATCATACTCTCGTATATAAAAGCGTGACTTTTTTGTCATACACAAAACCAGCAGCAAAGATACATGTAGTTAATAATATATACGCTAGCCTACTTTATTTATTTATTTAGAGTGTTTTGCTTATTTCTGTTTTTCAGTGGCACATTAAGAATAGTAATTATAATTCTTTCCATCATATTGTCAGCGTTAGGTTTAAGCCCGGTTTGTTACGGTGCAGTTGATTTTCGGCTTAAAATGCGACTACGTAAGTATGTTCACCATGTTAAAAGTTTTATGCAGTAACTATATTTTATGTCATTGACGGTTGGATATTTAATTGTCAACATGAATTTGTAAAACTGTTTGAAATTTCAGTATAAAAAATAACTGTTATTATAACCAGGAACCGTCTACAGAGTATTCCTGTTATAATCACGGACCTATATGTTCGTGTTATAATTAATTAGATTATGTAGAAATTGTTCTTGTATTTTCACGGACCTATATACGAAAAGAGTCTATAAGTTATCCGTGGCTTCATACTACGTCCAATCAATTGCAATGAAAACTTTACATTTTCGATATTATCTGTCAGTACTTGTAAATCTTCCGTTTTCAATTTCAGATGAATGTGAAGACAGTCCAAATCTTGTTATTTCCTTTCGTATATTTTCGGCGCTATTGATCGTATCTAGGTACTTTTCAAATTTGAATTCCAATATAAAGTTGCTATAATAGTTTATTTTGGATTGGTTTGCAAGCACATCATTCTATTCGTGTACATACTGATCAGTGATCACGCAGTCATAAACATATAGAACAGAATAGACAGACAGACATTTTATTTACAGATCGGACTTGCCACACAGTAACAAACACAACGAGAGTGACAAAATATTACATACATATAACATATAGAAAAAGAATATGATCAATATCATTACACACATAATGACATATCATATGAAAGAGAAACAAACTAGAAAGTAAATCAGACTTAGAAACAATTAAGGGCTCACCCACCCCTCCCCCTCCGCCCCCCCCCACCCCAAAAAAAACCAACAGTGACTGCAACAACAAAGGGTAATTAATTAAACAAAGACATATATAACTACTGCTATTATACGTCTTTGATTATTTTCGGGCGAACGAAGTGAGGGGGGAAACAATAATATGACCTTCCAAAATAATCTCTGACTTTTCTGTTTTTAGATCTTGACTGGGTATTTCCAGTATAATTTTCACTAATTTAAGCATGTACCGATTAAAAATTGTCTGGGCAACATCATGGGGACAATCATATACGGCAAAAGTTGCTTTCACAATAAATACGTATCATGTAGAAAAATGTGGATGTCAAAGAAAGCGTAATTTGTAAAGGTGGACTGAACTTTTGAAACTTGAAAAGCACACAGCATTTTAACACAGATGTTTGCTTTAGAACACAGATGCATCCGTGTGTACAAAATAAAACAGATATGCATTGTTTATTTATCATGGAATTTTGAGCAAAAAATATATCATAAAAAAAATATTTTCAAAAGTTTTTGATTTCTGATATATTTAAAACACCGTCAGAAGTTTTGCATCAGCACACGGCGATACCGTAGCCTAATCATCCCGTACATTTCGTTTATTTAATACTGAGCTGTTGTGACAAAGTATCGTGCTTAATGCGACATTATGCGCATCTTACTGCACATAGTGCATTTTTGGTGACAATTTTATAAATGCAATTTTTGGTTGCTGTGCATTTAAATGTGTTAAATCAATGAATATGCCGCATTAGTATTTGAAATTGGTGCTTTAGATATAAAAAAATCGGACTGATAAAATGATAGTCGATTGTGTCGTTGTTGATGATTGTAGAGATTTCAGCAGTGGAAGGGAAGCAACTCCTGCATGCAGTTGTTCTTTTCTTAAATTGACTCTCCCAGTCAAATAAGAAAATCAATATTTGGAAAGATTTTGGCCTGGGGACTGAAAGTCCCCAAGGCCTAAGTTAGTATGCCACATTTCAAACCCTGCAAGAATTTTAACCGTGCTATGTGCGAATAACAACTGTAAACATGCGCTATGCGAAAGTAGTGCAAGACAGACCAGATCAATCTTCTGTTTGAATGCCGCATATGATAAGAACATGTTACAAATAAAAATAGTACATAAAACTTCAAACGACTGCAGGAAGGTATATAGCTTACGGGCTGCTTACACTTTTTTTCTGTTTTAGAAATTAATGCGCTGTTAGCTGATTACGGAAGATAATCATATGCATATCACGGAAAAGTACGGATATTTACGGAAATTTACGAAAACGTACGAAGCTCGATATAAGAGTTTGTAGTTTGATTTTCAAATTTCCGATGTTATTTCATTGACAACTTTGTTATTTACGAACGATTACATATATATTTACCTAAAAATAAATGTCTCTAAAAAAAGATATAATTTACGTACATTCCCGAGAAGGAACTAACGTGATCAAAATCACCCGCCATTTATCGAGGACGCTGCATGTCGAGGCCCAGTGAACGGTTTCACTGATTACAACTACAAGGTAACCCAGAATCATTTTTGGTTTTCTCTGTTTCACTTGTACAGTACTGTAATTATATTTCATTGCTGGTATTGCTTTGTTTATTTCTGTTTCAAGGTCTTGTCATTGGTACACAAATTTTCGATCCACATCATCAGATCATATCGCTTGAAGTTGTACAAAGCGCAGATCGAATTTTTGTACTGGCTTAAACATTTTATAATGTTGACTATGTGATTATTTTTCATTTAACGTACATTTCATAATAAACAAACTTCCCTGTCACCCATATATTTGTGAATCATTCATTCTGTGTCATATATTGAATTTCGTCCTCTGCACATTTCGACCCGCGCTTTAGGTAAGATTCAACGCAGAACACGTAGGTCAAAAGTTGTTTTTCGGGGAGTTAACCTATAGCCCCCAGGCCTTCAGCGCTCACAGCGCTTTGATTTCATACTGGTAGAGGGAAGAGTTTGGTGTATTGGGTTCAAAGCTATTATTCCTCTACGCTTTTGTACACACACCATTTTCAGCTGGATTGTTACTTGAAAAAAATGCGCATAATGTCGCTTTAAGATGAGATATCTATTTAAAATAGAGCGATATCTCTGTAACTGTGAAAGATATCTCTGTAACTTTGAGAGATATCTCTGTTACTCTTAGATATCTCTCAAAAATAGAAATATGTATCTTTCGATGATGTTAAACAGATATCTCTATAAGTAGAAGAGATATCTCTTTAAGTTCAGGAGATATCTTTATGTGATACAAAGCTATATCTCAGTGTTAAAGAGATATCTCTATTAAAACTAAAGATATCTCTTTGAAATTGGAGAGATATCTCTTTTTGGAATAAATAGTTTAATCGCTTGCGATAATCTTACATCTTACTCTTTGTACAACAAACTCCGTACAAACAATGGTCAGAACATTTTTTGTTGTTAATATCTTTTTATTTGCAAAAGCCACACAATTGTTATTGTCCGCGGAAAAGGTTAACACTAAATATATGTTACACAGTGAAACAGACAAATACATCCCAAATGAAAAGAATTCTGACTGGTTTTACGCTCCTTTAATATTGTACTTGCTGTGACATGCATTTGAAACTTTTGTTTCTCACAACTATTTACAACACGTATAGAAAATATAAACTGAACCCCGTGACAGTGAATGTAATACGTAATCAATACACTCGTGCAATATGATTGATCATGACAAACTTATCCTAACTTTGGATGAGTTAAAAAAAGGACAACGCTTTTTTCGTAAAATAATTTAATTCAAGGGCAATAACCACATAGTGTCTTAAGCGATCTTACTACTTATCGAACTTATCGAAATATTATGCCCATATGCATATATATCGACCCGGTTAAGATGATATCATATGTAGGGGTTTCCGGAAAGACACGGCAAGGAAGCCTGAAAATTGAGCTTGGTCAGAAATATTTTCGACAGTGTTTGTGCCGACCCAATCAAAACTACGTTCTGTATTAAGTTTATGAGTAAATAGCACATTAATTTGACGAAATTTCGATATTTCCAGGACATACACTATGTGATATTTGCGGCAAAATTGCTTATTTTTAAGCATGACAACAATACTGCGTCCGTTCTGGTATTGATTTGATTAAAAATATTACGAGCAGTTCGTATAATATAAGAAGTTTGATGTTGATTTTACATTTACAGTAGAAACACATGAACTACGATTGTTTGCATAATAAATCAAACAGGGGCATCTTCTGTAGGGACATCTGTGATGTTGTCCTGTCTAACACTCCGTTCTCAGTGAGGAATCACTTAAGCGTTTAGAAGACAATTCTAGACCCCTGACCAGCAAGTCCAGTCCCTGTTTGACTCAAAGGCGTGTTTCTGTGTGTTTATGTATCAAGTTTCTATAACTGTACCGGTAAATGCTGATCGTCCGTTAAGAAGTTGCATTTTCTTTTCTCCCTTTTCAACAATTTCGAAACTCAGCTGATTTTTCTGAACTAGGCCCTTCATTCTTGCATAACCTTCTAGTATCCCAAGCAGGGGGATACTAAACTGCGATACGAAGCCAATCAACATCCTCCTCAACACAGAAAACCGGCTACAATACGATGACATAAAGTTACCAAAGCAAAAGAACAGGAGGCTGTAAAATGTCACAAAAAGATATAAATCCATTTGCCATTTGGTTGCAGGGGTGTCCGAAAAACATACACCCACGAGGAAATTGAGCACGTACGTGCCTGACAACAATGTATTTATATGAAGAGGTAACACTGCAAACTTACAAGACAGAGGTAAAGAGGTTCCCCAGACAATATGGTAATGTCCAATAAACCAACGTTTCCTTTGTTTCACAAGATCTGTAAATGTAAAAGTGCTTTTCTCTTTCATTATGCCTTCTATAAAGTCAAATCGATATCCCTTGTTCCAAGCCGTCAAAGCGAATCTTAAGTCTTCTGCTATGCTTTCCTTAGGACCGAAGTCAAATCCAACATCTTTTTCAATAGACATTTTAACTACTAAAAACGAACCTTTAAGACCAAAGATTGGTCTGTGTAGTAACTGAAAAGCAACACGATACAGACCATAGTCTGTGGAAACTCTCATACCATCCATAAAAGTTGTTATCCAGTTTTCTACTCCACAACCACCATAAGTTATTGCTCCTTGTCCTATATTTGACTTTGGATTCAGAATAAAGTCAGCAATACCGAGAATCACGTTTTCTGTAAGAAGTGTTTCCTCATCCAGATGAACGATCCAGTCCGAGGTAGACAGAATATTGACATTATCATTCAGGCAGTAATGTAGCGCACGGGCTTTGAATAACGTATTGTTTGGCGTACGGTAACCAGCGGGCACAACAATTTCTCTCACTTCGTGCGATGGTGGTAAATTCAACACGTTATCAGTAACAATTTCAAATTTGAAATTCTTCATTCCCATTTTTCTACACATTTCGAGATTCTTTCTTGTAATTTCCGAAACCAGCTTGGGGTACGTTCCTCTGGTAACCACTCGGAAGCAAACGAAAGGACACTCCTCCGGAATCTGCTGTAACTTAGTCCGTCTGTCAAAAGGATTGTAATAAATCACTCCAAAAATGTTCGTCAAAATATATGGAATATTTATGTAGATCGGTACCTTTAGAAAATACACAAATATGGCAAAAAGATATCCCCTTTCTGCAATAAATTCCTGCAGTGTTGGTCCGTTCTCATTATAGAGCCAAGCGCTGAGACTAAAGGCAGTCCACATATACAGCATCAATACACCAACAAAAATAATCCTGGGCAGCTGAATGCGAAAGAACAGGTCGGCATTTTTTAACAATCTTCTGAGCGTCCACATTTTTGTGATATCGTTCCGTCTATTGCCGGGGTATGAAATGTCAAAACTGACGTCTGGTATACTGCGCGCGCAGACTAATTAAAGCAGATTATACAGTATCGCGTATGCGTGTTTTTTTTTCAAAATAAGGTCTATTTCACTTTATCCGATTACTGCTATTTCTATTATATATACAGATTATCCATAGTTTTTATACAAAGAATAACACTTGAAAATCTTTATCCCTATCATGTTATGAGCTGCTAAAACAAAATACATGTATAATGTAAATCGGTTCTTAAAGATTTACATGTTCGTAGTGTAACAGGCCTCTTACACGTCTTGTGTTTGCAGGTTCTCCGTACGCATTACGAGCATTTCGTGCATTGCATGCATCTACAAAAAGGACCACGTATACTGACCGGCAAAAGAAACGAAACTTTAATTAACTTAAATTTATGTTACATTGTATCCGGTGCATTTTGAAATATTTCGCCAGGAGCACAGGTACTGATACTAAAGTCAAACATTTTTCGAAATAAAAAAGTCATATGTTATTAAAAAATTCACGAACAATGTGTGAGGCTTGTATCAGTGGGTTGTAGCAGGGGGCTGGGGTGTTTGCCACAGGTTTGGAGCAGAGACATAAAAAATGTCCACAAGTGCGTTATCAAGTGGTAATTCTATGCAGACAGATAGGAAATGAAACTACTATTTAGAATACACGTTTTAAAAAACCTGTAGTTACGCTGACACTTTTCTGTTGATAGTAAGACAATGAAAATAGTGGCGTATCTTTTGTCTTTGAATATACTTATTGTTTGACTCTCGTGTGTTTTGCGTGGTTCACACACCATTCAAACTTCCTGATTTGTCTGTTAAGTATTGTGGCGTGGGGATGTTCCCATATATTGGACATCCGCCTTGGAGCGTCGAAAAAAAACTGCCGTCAAAGACGGTAAACTTCCGTTTATTTGATATGTTAGATTTTAGTATTGAGCCATATAGATTTCAGTAAATTATATGTATGTGAAAAGTATTTTCTCTTCATTTATGTAAAGGTAGTGCTCCCTCGGCTGCATGTAACTTAGAACCATTTCACGGCCGTTACAACTTTGTATAAATGGTCTGTTATTGGGGGTTAGTGTCAACATCACGGCGATGCATCGAGTTCGGTGTGCTTAGTGCTGTATGTCTGTCGCCTCTTTCTTTTCAGCATCTGCCGCTGGATAGCCTTGCGCTAAGAAGAAGCTCATGTCTGTTTACATTGCAAAACACCGATACAATTAACAAATGGCCAAAGCGACCATTGGTCGACAAAAATACCTGCAAACTGATCGGCAATTCTCAACAACATTTACTAGCATCCCATTAACAAATTTTAAAGTACAGCTGAAGTTACCGGCTAAATAACAGTCAACGTGATTGCGGATGTCGGTAAAAGAAAGACACCAGTGAGGATTTTCACACTTCATGATTTCAAGATTGCACACGTGAAGTTCTCGATTTCACAATTTCAACTTTATGAATTTACGATTTCATCTTCACAAATTTATGGTTTCAACTTTATGAATTCACAAACTCACGATTTATAATAATAATAATAATAATAATAATAATAATAATAATAATAATAATAATGATAATATCTAAGAAGGTTATTCATTGACATGCATATACTTTAATACAGTATTTAATGTTGTGTTGTGTTGTTGTATTGTTGTATTGTTGTATTGTATTGTATTGTATTGTATTGTATTGTATTGTATTGTATTGTATTGTATTGTATTGTATTGTATTGTATTGTATTGTATTGTATTGTATTGTATTGTATTAAGTAAACAACATGTGATAGATAAATACCCTTTTTTTAATTAAGCCTTCAACAATTCAAACATTATTCAAAAATTACATTATACAAGACAGCATGCAGCGAGAAACTGCGAGAAGTGTATCACAGACAGACACATAATTAATCAAGATACAATACATAATTTTATATATGTATTGGAAAAATAATATAAAGAACTGTTTTCACTGTCATACAAATGTTTTATTAAAGTCTTTTTTTTAAACTTGTATAAAGATGAAGACGTTTTGATACTTAGTGGTAAATCATTCCAAACTGACATGCTAGTATAGGAAAACGAAAGATTGACAAAGTCAGTGTTACATTGTACAATGTATATAGTTTCTGAGTAGGTGTTAGTTGATAGTATTTATTTTATTTGGAGTAAATCAGAAATATACTTAGGGGCCATATTATGTACGGCTTTATAAATAAGGACACCAGTATGGTAGTTACATCGACTTAGCCAAAGGAAAGCCAGTGTAGACTTTGGAATAATTCTTTTTGTAGGTGTTCGCGTGGGCTTCTGAAGTATCATTTTGGCCACTCTTTTTTGAAATTTAAGTATTATATTTATGTTAGATCTATTACTATATCCCCAAATGATACAACCATATTCAAATATGGACGCAATGTATATAAGCGTTGTAAAAGAGTCTCTTCATATCAAGTGTTAAGTAGGAAGATATAATCTTTTTAGCAAAACACTGCTTGAAAAAAAGTGTTTTGCAAACAAAATCAGGCCGTATGTTTACTCCAGCTTAAGGTGTTATCAATGTGTAAGCCTAATAATATTTGTGAAGAGACACGTGTCATTAAATTCACGTGTTCACGAGTTTAACTTCACGAATCACGGTTTCAAATCGAAGCTGAATTCGAGAATAAGTGAAGTTGGAGTCACGAATTCCTGAATTTTGAAGTTGAAATCTTGAATTCATGAAGTTGAAGTAATGTCGTTCATATTCGTATGACACAAAGAAATCAACGACAGACGGACGGGGACAGTGACATTTTGGACCATACATGCGAAAGGTCAATATTCATTGTATACAGATTTATACAGCTTGATTGACAAATTAGATCTAATCTTTTAAAATGTAGACTAATTTGACGTCATAAGTCCTTTTTTGTAATCTATATAAACTTTATGTTATGTTAAGTCATAAAGTTAAATCGGCTTTAAATATGAACATTTTTGTAGTCATATAAAAAATGAACAAATAAAAGAACATTAAAAACACTAAATTCTATAGAAACCACAAGACTTTTTCTTTTCTATCAAACAGCCATGTACATATATACTAATAAAAACTTCTAGGGCACCACCTGTCTTTTTAACTCTTTTTTAAATTATCAAGCCGGCTTAATTTTGCTATCCGTCTTGCATTTATGACGACATTGGGTTCGGCTACATGAATTTCAAGTGGTACAAATTTCACATGGAAGAGAATCAGTTTAGTTTAGTTTTTACTTATTTATTTTAGCTTGATTGTGAAGAAAGCTTTGTAGCTTATCGAGTCACTCTCGAGTCCGCTTCCTTGAAAACCAGTACTAGTGTCATATGAGGAGGTACGGTTGTGACCTCACTGGGGCTAGAACCCACAACCTCCGGGGAGAATCAGTTTAGAGTGGGTTTCCAAATGAAGAGCTTCAAGGCATTACTCATGTTAAGTCTACGGAGGATTAAAAATTAATTGTTAACTTAAGATTATCTGTCATAGGATTTGTACCAATTTGTCGTAACGTGTATATATACATGTAGATAAGCAGATACTGAAAGGATTGATGATTTAAAAAAGTCTTTGACTAATAGGCCGAAAAAGTTGTCCAAACTGAGAGAACCGCGCATTTAAAGTTGTGTCCTTTACTATTTAACTCATCCAAATTATTTCTACAACTAATGTTCATATTGAAAGCTAAGAAATTCAACAATTCAAAACCGTTTGCACAGCAAGTTTATGTTTTTATAGATTTTCTACCCTTTATAGAAAAGGGTAAAAATTTCCTCCTCTGTTCCATAGGAAATTTTGGCCGAGGAAGAGCTAACGCATGGGTTCTAATTCTGTCATATGTGAGTATCGAACAAGAAAAGGCTGTGTACAAACTTATGGGACCAACAAATATATGTTCGTGACTTCCGGACGACCAAAAGAAGTGTTGTCCTTATCGGGTGAGACAAGCTGTACATGCATTCTCGGCACTAGTAGCTATGTTCAAACTCGCAGAACCAGACAACGTTGTTACTTAGAAGACCGAACGAGCCAAAGCTGTGTCATAACTCATGGCGACATGCCAAACTTTGTCCAATTTCACAGTACTTGGCAAAGTTGAAACCAGACAAACCTGTCTAAACTAAAAAGACTCCGACAACGATTAATCTAAGCTGTAAGAACTTGTTTCACAATTGACAATGAATAAATCAGAAAAAGTAAATTAAATACTATAATGCGGGGTAATTACGTTAAGACAGATTGTCTTCGTATCTGGTGTGAAATACTACTGCGCCATACATGACAAACTAAAAGATTATTTGTGTTTTCGTTCATTCCATTCAGACAAACATAAATAATTTACCATCTAACTCCAGTCACCAAAAATTTCAAAAAGTTTATTTACAAAAAAATGCCATGAGTCCCACATATAATATAGGCAGCATCAGCAAAACATACATAAATATACATGCGGAAATAAGTAGCAATGACTAAACGGTAAACGGCTACAATAACATATTCCGTTATTTTAGTAAGAAAACCGTAGACACAGTGATGGTCCTACGGCTTTGAATTCTGAGGGCATCTCGAACTCTGAGCGGCTATTTTTAGCTTGGAAACAGGTGGTGTAGAATTTTCCTTGTTTTTTTTATAATTGTATGTGTCCCTATGAACAGGTAACTTTCAACAGCCAATGAAATGACAAGTAGAATGTGTAACATTTTTTGGATTGAAAAACTTGCTCTGTAAGGCACATTTTAATTGGATAAACCGAATGAAAAAGGTCAATAAAATACTCTTGCGTTTTCAATCTTTCGTGAATGGTTTTATAATTTTAGTACGTAAATAGTTCATAGCTATCAACATGATGTTACCTCCAATCTAATGTCAATTATGTGTGAAGATAAATTATATTATCCCGACCAGTGAATAAAGGTCAATATTTCGAGTATTAAGTTTTCCTGATCCACATGCAACGGTACGGCCTTAATCACAACTGCGGAAAAAATGTGTAAGCGGCCGTTTTACCCAGTCGGGAGAGCATTTGCCAGGTCCTGAAAGTTTGGACACAGCTTTGTCTGGTCCTGAAAGTTTGGAAACAGCTTTGCCTGGTCCTGAAAGTTTGGACACAGCTTTGCCTGGTCCTGAAAGTTTGGACACAGCTTTGCCTAGTCCTGAAAGTTTGGACACAGCTTTGTCTGGCTCTGAAAGTTTGGACACAGCTTTGCCTAGTCCTGAAAGTTTGGACACAGCTTTGTCTGGTCCTGAAGTGGACACTTTCCTGGGTCCCCTGATGGACCCTCCCCCCGCCTCCCCCGTCTAGTTGCCGCTCTCCCTTCCTCTGAGTGGACTTTGCTTTTCTGGTCCTGAAAGTTTGGACCAGCTTTGCCTGGTCCTGAAGTTTGGAACAGCTTTGCCTGGCTCCGAAAGTTTGGACACCCTAGTCCTGAAGTTGGACACACTTTGCCTGGCCCTGAAAGTTTGGACACAGCTTTGCCTGGTCCTGAAAGTTTGGACACAGCTTGCCCCTTGCCTGGTCCTGAAAGTTTGGAAACAGCTTTGCCTGGCTCTGAAAGTTTGGACACAGCTTTGCCTGGTCCTGAAAGTTTGGAAACAGCTTTGCCTGGTCCTGAAAGTTTGGACACAGCTTTGCCTGGCTCTGAAAGTTTGGAAACAGCTTTGCCTGGTCCTGAAGTTTCCCCCTTCCCCCCCCGCCCTGAAAGTTTGGAAACAGCTTTGCCTAGTCCTGAAAGTTTGGAACACTTTGCCTGGCCCTGAAAGTTTGGAAACAGCTTTGCCTGGTCTCTGAAAGTTTGGAACAGCTTTGCCTGGCTCTGAAAGTTTGGCACGCTTTGCCTGGCTCTGAAAGTTTGGACACTTTGCCTGGCCCTGAAAGTTTGGACCCCGCTTTGTCTGGCCGTTGAAACCCCTTTCCCTCCCCCCCCCCCTTCCCCCCCCCCCCCCCCCCCCCCAGTTTCCTTTCCCCTGAAGCCGCTGTGGCTGAATTGGAAGCTTTTTCCTTTTCTCTAGTGCTTTGCCTGGCCTAAAGTTTACATTCTGGCCTGTTTGGCTTCTGGTCCTGAATTACCTCTGCCTGCCTACATCTTTCCCTGAAATTTTGCGACACTTTGCTCTAATCCGCCGTTTGGTCCCTCCTTTCCCCCCCCCCCCCCCCCCCCCCCCCAAGGAGCTTTGCCGCCCCTGAAGGACACACTTGCCTGGCTCTGAAAGGGAAGCGGTCCTGAAGGGCACGTGTCTGGCTCTGAAAGTTTGGACACAGCTTTGTCTGGCTCTGAAAGTTTGGAAACAGCTTTGCCTGGTCCTGAAAGTTTGGAACAGCTTTGCCTGGCTCTGAAAGTTTGGAAACAGCTTTGCTGTCTGGCCTGAAAGTTTGGACACAGCTTTGCCTAGCCGCCTGAAGTTTGGAACGCTTTGCCTGTCTGAAAGTTTGGACAAGCTTTGTCTGGCTCTGAAAGTTTGGACACAGCTTTGCCTGGCTCTGAAAGTTTGGACACGGCTTGATTAGTTTGGTCTATTACTTTGCCCCCCCCCCCCCCCCCCCCCCCCCCTGCCTATGCCTCTGACACTCCCTGATTTCCTGGTCCTGAACATTTCCTGGCTCTGAAAGTTGGACACAGCTTTGCCTGGTCCTGAAAGTTAGGGCATACGTGTAGCTTTGCCTGGCTCTAACGTTTGGACACAGCTTTGTCTAGTTTATCAGTTTGGACATTGCTTTGCCTGGTCCTGAGCGTTTGGACATAGCTTTTGCCCTGTAAGCGAAGGGTCCCGAGTTCGCGTCCCGGTCCGAGTGTACAGTTTTCTCAAGTTGTGACATTTGGGGTCTTACTGCATAAAGATAAAACTTGACAGACAGCTCTTGTTTGAGTTCAAAATGACTCTTTACGTACATGCACTATTATTATGTTTTCTCTGTATTGATAAATGATTTTGTCGTTTAGAAGTTTCTAAAGATTGGATGAAAGCAGATGGTTTCTGAGACATTTAATTCACATTCCTTAGTGTTATTTTTCAATTACATGTAGTGTTAAGTGCATGAACACAGCCACACAGTCATAATTTCCTTGGATACAGAAGCCATCGGTTTGAATGTGTTTAGTGAGGAAGGGTGGAATATTAGGGCAGTTTATGTATCGTTTTTATTATCATTTAAGTGTTACAAGTGCACAAACACAATAACCACATTTTTCTCCAGTACCATCATGTATGAATGAAATGATATGTGCATTATCATGAATAAATAAATAAGTTTACCCGTGCACCACTCCTATTTATTGTTTGTTGTTTATTATACAAAGGTTTTTATTCTTCTTCTTTTTGTGACTAGATCTACCACAGTGATGATCCTACGGCTTTGAATTCTGAGGGCATCTCAAACTCTGAGCAGCTATTTTTAGCCTGAAAACGGGTGGTGTAGAATTTTCCTTGATTTTTTTTATATAATTGTTTATGTCTCTATGAACAGGTAACCTGCACAGACTTTGACAGCAATGAAATACCTACACGCCAATGTAATTTTCTTGCAATATCTTTGAGGACAATAAACTATCTAATTTAATCATCGAAGGCCAGTGACAATAATATGCTTTAAAACATTTTTTCTGAGATCACGATAATGAGGGCAAACCAACAGGAAGTGGTATTCTATGTCTAGCTAAAGCAGATCTGTACTTGTAATCAGATATTGCATCTAAATATTTCTCTGCTTCAAATTTATGTTTGAATATACAATATGTCTGCGGACGACCAGAGTTGTTGATATCAGCATACCACTTTTGCAAATATGTATAAATTATTCTTTGTTTTATGACTTGAAAATGTATCGACCTCAAACTGAAATACATGTAGTCCAAGATTGATCAGTATATCTTTGATACAAAATGCCCAATTTTTTCGTTATATGTATTATGTAGGTCAGAATCGATTTGTAAAAGTCTGTAAATTTGTTTCACAATAGATGTGTCATTTTGTTGTAGTATTTTGATACTAACGGTACTTAACCATATTTATTTTACAAATGAAGGCTTAGTTCACCGTAAATCGTATTGTCCGAAATTTAACCCTAATTTGTTGGCAGAAGGTGCTGGACAGCCTGAATAAATATATTTACTATCGGACCGATTTCACTTTTATTTCCCTATAAGGAAAGTAAGACAGTATTACGTAGTTGACCACTGGCTACTTAAGCAACGGAATAGGTTATACGAGATTATACGGACAAAAGGTTTTGTCATATTGATTTTCCCACGCACACATACGTCCATTTATATCTTTTGATTAGCAAAATGCAATTGTTATTACCTATTTTCAGTCTAACGGTTATTTAACGAGACTCAAAGATTTCATAATTCCAGAGGAAACTTTATTAGTTGTCAAACAGTAAAATGTACATGTAATGTCGAAACTATATAAACATCTTCGATTTAACTTTTTAATACGCATTGCGGACGACCGGTCACGTGATCAGCTCTCCCCTCACCCTCAAAGTATCTATTGTCTATTTCACACTTAACTTACACCTAGTATTGGTTGCAGAAATAGACACAGATTTAAAGACGAGTATCAAGCGCTATTAGACCAGACAAGGCTTTCTCTAAAGTCACCGGACCAAGCAAGGCAATGTTCGTGACTATCGGATCAAACTAAGCTGCGTGAAACTGAATTGACTATGCAAAACTATGTCCTTGACTTTGTGACGAGACAAAGCCGTGTCCTTGATTATCGGATCCAAAAATCCGTGTTCAAACTCACAGGAACAGGGAAAGCTATGTCCAAACTTTCAGGACCAGGCAAAGCTATGTCCAAACTGATAAACTAGACAAAGCTGTGTTCAAACTTTACAGCCAGGCAAAGCTACATGCATGTCCTAACTTTCAGAGCCTGGCAAAGCTACATGTATGTCCTAACTTTCAGAGCCAGGCAAAGCTGTGTCCAAACTTTCAGGACCACGCAAAGCTGTGTCCAAACTTTCAGGACCAGGCAAAGTTGTGTCCAAACGCTCAGGACCAGGCAAAGCAGTGTCCAAACGCTCAGGACCAGGCAAGGCAATGTCCAAACTGATAAACGAGAGTAACCTGTGTCCAAACGCTCAGGACCAGGCAAAGCTGTGTCCAAACTTTATGGACCAGGCAAAGCTATGTCCAAACTTATAAAGCAGACAATGCTGTGTCCAAACGCTCAGGACCAGGAAAAGCAATGTCCAAACTGATTAACCAGACAAGGCTGTTTCAAAACTTTCATGATCAGGCAAAGCTATGTCCAAACTAGACAAAGCTGACATGTATCCAAATTCACAATACTTCACATACGTTGGTTCGTGATTAACTCTATCCATATCTAAAGGGGGTTTTCTTTCCGTCCAGCTGAGGTTGTTTGCTCATTGGTAGAAAGTCAAGATGAGTCGCCACAATCTGGTCCAGTCTGACAGGCGACCTATTTGCCTTCAATTGATCTGTGTCTATTAATTTTCAGTCTATTGTATAATCTCTGTATCTCCGTCAGTCCACAATTGCTTCCAACAACATCTCCTCTGAAACAGATTGGTCAGTGGTGATGAAACTTGGTAGGGGTGTTCCTGGCATGGAGCTGTACCAACTTTGTTAAAAGAATTCCATTCCAGGCAGAACCATGGTTTACATGGCAACCGAAAGGAAACAATTAAAAAATATTCTTCTAAAAAAACCTTAAGACCCCAGAGCTTAGATGTTTGGTGTGAGACATCGTCTAGTGGACCTCTACCAAGTTTGTTAAAATATTGTCGCTGGAGTCAATACTGGTCACAAACGGGGTGGTTGCACTTGTTTTACATAGACCTTTACAGAAAAAAAAACTTTTAAGTTCTTCTCCAAAACCACACGGCCTAGCGGTTGTTCAAGGAATTTCATTCTAGACAGAACCACGGTTGTCATAGAAACGGAAAATAAAGATTTTCAAAATCTTTCCATATTAAAAAGTCACCAGAGTTTAGATCATAGGTATGATGCACCGTCTAGTAGATCTCTACCAAGCTTGTAAAAATCTCGACCCTGGGTCAATATTGGTCCTGCCCGGGAGGGAGGGGGGCACTTGGTTTACATTACACTTCTATAGGAAATAATTATTTTCTCCAAAACCACAAAGCCTAGAGCTTAGATATTTGATGTGTAACATTGACTAGTGGACCTCTACCAAGTTTGCTCAAGTCATGTCCTTAGGGTCAAAATTTACCACATCTAGGGGAGTCACTGGTTTTCATAAAGACTTATATAGGAACAACTTTTAAAAACCTTCTTCTCCAAAATCACAAGGCCTAGAGCTTAGATATTTAGTACAGTCAAACCTGTGAACAAAGACCAATGTTGGGAGGCTACAAATACGATCTTCTTTTTAAAGGTGGTCTTAAATCACAGGTGCTTCTATTATAGGTGAATAGTGGTTAGTCTGATAGGTATGCAAGCCCAAATCACCCTGCATGGCTGTAACACTCGAGAGAGGGGAATAATTACGTTTCACCCACCGCATTGCACGCCTCTGGATCAACTCTGCCTATTTGATATTGTTTTTTGTGTAATGGCTACAAATGATACAATCATATTCTACTTGTGGCCGGACAGGGGACGTGTACGCCAGTTCTTTTACTTTTTCATTGCTGGTGGTTATGTTTCGTTTGATGAATCCTAGAGTTCTGTTGGCATTGGTTGTTATCCTTGAGATGTGAGTAGAAGATCTTAGGATAAATTTAGCATAATGGACGTACAGGTTCTAAGGCTTGGTCATGAATATAGTTTTCATTTTTAATGACATTTTTACTTTAGTGATGTGTATCACTTAACATTTAGAAGGATTAAATTGCATGTCCAACTGCTTCTCCCAGACCTGCATGCTGTCAAGATCTTGTTGCAGGGATTGAGACTCCGAGAGTGAGTTGATGGTGAGGAAGACCGCAGCGTCATCGGAAAGAGTCGAACTTGGTATTTAGAGACAGAAGAAGGAATCTGGTTGATGCAGATGACGAAGCAGAGGGGCCCAAGAACAGAGCCTTGAGGAACCCCAAAAGTAACAGGAACTTTTGTGGAGCAATCACAGTCTAGGACAACGGTTTGGCTTCGACCAATCAAAAAGGAGCGTTTCCAGTTGAGAGATTGACAAGAAGTTTAATAACACCCGGTTTGCTGATAGATATGTCACATGCATCTAGGGGAATTTACAGTATTGCATAGGGTTGAGATATCTTAATTTTTGGATACACTTTTGGTTTAAAGATAAAGGTGCCAAGGTGTGCCAAAGAACACTGATTGAAACTGATGGTTTAATATGTTAGCCTTGTCAGTGTTATTTGATTTAAGAATGCCTGTTATTTGATCTTTGAGTGGGGAAACATTTTGGGAGTCTTGTTCCACTAGTATGTCAACAAAGTTTTCTAGGTAGGAATTGTAGGATTTTTCATTTTAGTTTTAATGAGAGTTTTTATTTTCTTGAATTTACGCACATACAACAACACCTGTGCGGTCGGTTCAAAAGCTAGCGATTATATTTGTATTTGTATTTTGCTGAATGATTCAGAGGCAATAGTGCAGGACCTATGCCAAAAGTCGAGTTTACGACGATGCCTTGTAATCAATAATTGACTGTTTTGGCATCAAGTCTTCGTATAGTCTCACTATTTCCACTTAGAAGGCAGACGAATTTTACAGGTTGACATTTTAGAGTTGTCCGCCTTCTGGAGGTGTGACAGTTATAAAATATCAGATCTGTGAAAGGGGTCACACTGAAACGCCAAATTAATAGGCTTGTCTTCATACCTAAACAGGTAGGATGACTATTGTCAGTATATGAGCGCTCCAATTTTGTTTTCCTTTACAACAGTCGGCTTGCGGATAAAGTGTACTGTTCAGGAACGGTTAGAAGCAGAATTTAGAATGAATTGATCGGAATCAATTAAATGCTTTCACTGAAATTGCAAGCGTTTCATTGAGGATCAATTATTTGTCAATCATTAGTCTCTTTTAACTAGAAATCTGAATAAAGAAGTACCATAAATAATGGATGCATCGGTTAGTACAGCTTTTATTATTTTCAACGGCTCTTTATTCGTTCACGCAATTTTACCTCTAATCTCTTACTTTGACAGATTAGTTGACAGATCTCGGATAATTTAGATTCGGATATTTTACACTCTGCGGCCAGACATATTTATTTGGTCAAAATCTCCAAAGTTACAGCTATCTACCCACATAATTTGGTGGTGTATGGACAAATTTCATTGTCAGCATTATGTTTAATACATGCAATAAATTTATTAAAATATCCAAGAATTGCTCCACAGTGAGAAAGAACTGCTCTCGCCCCTCCTGGTATAAATGTGGAAGGACAGAAGATACTTGACTTCGGTCTTGTGACTGTGGGGTTTTTGGCAAACGATGAAGGAAGTGGTCTTAAAAATGTCTGGACCTCAAATGAAGAACGACCTGGGCTGCCTGAACCCTGCATGCTAGTGATTACTGCCTGGTGGCGGGTAACTAAAGGCACTTGGAGCTCCTAAGCACTCTCAACAGCACTATGCTTGGGGGAGGGAAAAGAGTCCTTTTCATGACTTCCACCTTTTAGCTGCGCTACAGACAGCCCTTATCAGGGCTTGGTCACTCACACCTAGGTCAAACTGGGTGACCTACTTTTGAACTAGGAATTTGTCAGCTCATGGCATCATCAAGTACTTCAGCAACAAAGAAGGGTTGCTGCTATGTGTGTTCTGGGGAATGTGGGCTGGCACCCCTACCCTTGTACTGGGTAGCTATGTAGGTAATAAGTCCTCCCTCCTCTGTCCGCACAGCCTAATGCTGGGGCCACCTCTGGCATTGCTGGTTAGAAGGCTAAGTGTTTTGGGTTCCACGAACACCGGTAACATCATTGGATACCAATGCCAGAAACACATGTAGTAGAACATATATCAAACTCTGACTTAGACTGACTGTAAATTGCAGTCAGGTAAATTTCTCCTATTTCGGCTAAAATTTTTACTCTAACCGCATCATGAGAATGATTCTGGGGTCGGTAACATGCTCTAAACAGTGAGCTTTAGGCTCGACCTTTTAAACACAATAAAATAATATTAGTAATAATAAAAACTGTTGAAAAAAGACAATATTTTGAAATATTTATATTTATTAGCTCACCCGGCACAAAGTGCCAGAGTGAGCTATTAGGATCGCATTCCGTCCATCTTTTGGTGTACATCGTTTTTTCCTTCACACTCTAGTCTCCTCTGAAACCAAAAGGCCAATAATGATATAACTTGGCTGGGATGTTCCTTGCATGAAGCCCTTTAATAGTTGTTTCAAAAAATTCCATTCCATGCAGTACTCTGGTTGCTATGGCAACAGAAAGGAAAAGCTTTAAAAATCTTTATCTCAAGGACAGGAAGGCCTAGAGCTTAGATATTTGGCATGTGGCATTACCTAGTGGACCTCTACCAAGATTGTTCAAATAATTGACTCTGTACGGTGTTGGGGGTGGGGGGGGGGGGGGTCATTTGTTTTATATTGTGTTTTTATATAGGAAAAACTTCAAAAATCTTCTTTTCTGAAACCACAAGGCTTAGGGCTAAGATATTTAGCATGTGGCATTACCAAGTGGACCTCTACCAAGATTGTTCAAGTTATGACCCTCGGGTCAAAATTGACTACCACCCAGGGGTCATTTGTGTTTACATAGGCTTATGTAGGAAATACTTTAAAAATCTTCTTCTCTGAAACCACAAGGCCTAGAGCTTAGATATTTAGCATATGGCATTACCTGGTGATCTCTACAAAGATTGTTCAAATCGTGACCCCCTTGTCAAAATTGCCCCTGCCCAGGGGTCTCTTGATTTTACATAGGCTTATATAGAAGAAAATCATTAGTCTAAGGTCAAAATTGACCCTTTCTGCTATTGATGATCTTCTGTTATAGCCAATGGTAGCCAGGTGAGTGATACAGAGTCATCTTGACCCTCTTGTTTTATATTGTTATGTAGAAGTGGCATTTCATTAATTTTCCTAGTTTTTCTTGATGTTTACTTGTTTCTATTCTAGTCACAGGAAGCCATGCTGAAGAAAAAACTGCAGACATTTTTGGGTGAAATGTTAAAATTTGGGACAGTAAAAGGCTTTAAATACTTTGCCATGTATATGAGAGGTAGAGAGGAAATGGTTCTCAGTGTCTTAAATCATCCACAGGTAACTGTTGTTAGTAGTTATCTCACTGTGTAGTCAATACAGAAAGCAACAAACAACCCTTTCATCAGAATCCCTATTAACCTGTATTTTGTTTTCATACAGGCTTTGTCAGATATATCTACATGTAGATGGTCTGTATAGGTTTTACAAATTTACAATGAACTGTTGGTATTCGCATATTGTGGATCAATTTCTATACAGATCATCTATAGGTTGCAAGCAACCTTCTGAGCAAGTTTTGTAGAATTCCATCACAAAATATTACCTGTAGAGTGTTATCAAGGTTTTAAAAAAATTGGCTGTAACATGGTTGGTTTTGGCACAGAATGGCAACAGATCATCTACAAGTTGCAGATATATCTACCACGACAATATGTGTCAACTATATAAGCCTGCATAGCCATGTAGTCCAGTCACACGATCCGCCTTTAATTTTCTGTTTAGAAGGTTATTGTTCACCTTTGTAAACCCCAAAAATTCAGGATGAAAACATTATTTTCGTAATCAATATTTTGGTGCTTAATTGGCATACCAGCTAACAGTTACATGTACAGGTAATAATCTTTACTGTTGCATTATTAGATGCACATATAATTAAGAATAAAGTTTTGTTACCATTTACAAATTTCTTTAGCAACTCTTGCAGAAGTTTGATAGTATCAGGAAAAAGGGCATTGGAGGCCCTGCTGGTACAAATGTGTTTATTCATTTATTTGAAGATGCTACTTGTTAGTTATTTTTTGTTTCAGAGTGTGTCAGGTCCAGTCCGTAACAGATCTGATAGCTCTCCACAAGAGAAGAAGACAGTGTCGAAGTCAGAGAGCTTCAGCTCCAATAACCTGCCATACGACCAGTATGTGTTTCCTGTCTTTAAAAAGAAAACAGGTTATCTTGTTTTTTAGTTGCTGCAACTGAATCAAGCATCTGTGTTACTTTTTTACTGAAGTGTGTAACATTAAAATTGTTTAGAAGGGTTGACATTGGTGAAATAAACTTTACTTTCAATGCTGTTACTGTCAAGGAAGTCGGGAAATAACTGCTTAGAAACATTTATTTTTCAGACGATCTTTGATGCTGTCTGTCCGTTCACAGATGATTCTCAGTACACATGGTGTCAAAGATGTTGGTTTACCTCCTGCCTCTCCAAGTGAAGGGGAGTCACTACCTACAGTAAACATTATTACTTTTTATTATGCTCCCACCATTTGAAGGATAGTGGAAGAGCATAAAATGTTACCCCTGTCTGCCCATGAGTCTATGCAAAATTTTAGTTTCACATCAGTAGCTTTTGAAAGATTGCATGGATTTTATACAGATTTTACAAATAGGTTTATTAACATCAAATACAGACCAAGTTCGATTTTGTTTACAGTCTATGAGTTTTTACAGGAGTTATGGCCCTTTTCAACTTAAATTTCAGCCAAACGGTGGTTTCACATCAATAACTTTTGAAAGGTAATGAGATAAACTGTTTTGCACAAGTACCGGGTCCACACCTTGAATGTCAAGGACACCACTTTAGGGGCATTTGAAACTTTAAGAGTGACAGCTTTTGCTTGTATTTGCATTTGATGTTTTCAATACTAGACCTGCAATATCTTAGATAACGGTGTTTCCATCATTAGGATTAGATTTAGAGAATGTGAATGTTTTGCAGGATGAGAAGTGCACCTTATTCCTGATAGCTGGCTATGGTCGATACAGTTGTCCGTATGTCTGGGTGCGTTCAAATCATGAGAGGCTTGTCAAACTTACTGGAGAGTCACGAGAAAAAGATTGTCCACTCAAATTGAAATCAACTTTAAAATGGAAAGATAACGGTCAGTGTTTCAGTGATGTACATGTACACGTGGTTTCTGTCTAAACAGTTTGTCGAGAGAAATTCTGCGAATCCACTAGAAATTCTTGTGAAAACCTGTCTTTGTGAACGAAATTTTGGCTTCTTTCATCGCATTGTTTCATTTCAAAACATTTTGTCTGATGAGGGCAGTTTGATAGGTTTCAGGAGAACTCTTATATCTCATTTTAGTTACCATTAATAAGACAAAACTTTACTGTAAACCTATTAATCTGCTATAATCTTTTTATGCTTTACATAATGAAATTGAATATTATTAAGTTGTAGTAGCAATGTTATGGTGAGCAGATAACAAAGCAGATATCACAAAAGGGGCAGATGTACAGGGTCACTAGCATCTGTTATAAAGCCATTTTTGTGACGGACAGACATACAGATGGTTGGACAGACGGACCGACAAAGCGATCCCTATGTATTGCCTTTTCTTCTGAAAGGGCAACACAATAAAACTGTCACCTCATCTAATGCTTTCAGAATCATAGTTATATATACCTTTGTTATTTGCAGTTTTTCCATCTCATTTACGTCAGTTGTATCTTCAAATAGAAGTTTTTCTCCCACATCATGGTTGGGAAAATACATCAGTAAAGGAACTATGATTTTGAAAGCATTAGATGAGGTGACAGTTTTATTGTGTCGCCCTTTTGTAGAAAAGGCGATACATAGGGATCCCTTTGTCAGTCCGCTCTTACAAATAGATACTTATGTGGCTAAACTGTCCATAGCAAACAATATATAACTGTAAATTCCATTCATTCCCTGGGATAATTGGCTCTGATGTGGCTAATGATTTATCTTATGTGGCTAAAATTAGACACATAAATACTGGAAATACGTAACATAGCCACTTAAGTACCACTTAGTAAGAGCGTCCATCTGTCAATCCGTGCTTACATCGTCTGTCCGTCACAAAAACGAAACGTTGGCTATGACTTTGCCATTTCGTAAGATTTCTTCATCAAACTTTCAAATTCAATTGCTTATGTCATATCTCCATCATAAATACTACTTTTAAGATAAAATGTTGACTGTAAATAAATCACAGTATATAAATGTACAACACGGTATTTTGTCTAGAAATTATTGGTTATTCTGCCAAAGTGTAAGAGGGCGACACAAGTGCTCTACTGAACACCCATCTAGTTTAAATTACTATGGCAGAACATTGTACATGTCTAACTATTGCAGAATAGAAACTGTATTAGATGCTGTAAGATGCATAAATATCTTACTTTGCATATTTCAGAAGTAAATGTGTGGGACATAATAGCCGAGCTTGTGAAGTTATGTACATATCCAGCCCCTAGAAATCCATTTGAGATAGATTTTGAGTACTTTTCAATGCTGCCTTTATCTGAGAAGGTGCTAGCGACAGCTGCCATGGTGAATGTACTACAGAAAATACTCATACATACGCCAGATCATAAAGTGTATGCAGGACCAGGTAAAATCTCAATCAGACGTTGGTAACAAACTATGTTTGGGCTATACTAGAAACACTCCAGGTTAAAGTGACATTATGCGCATTTTTTTCAAGTAACAATCCAGCTGAAAATGGTGTGTGTACAAAAGCGTAGAGGAAATAATAGCTTTTAACCCAATACACCAAAACTCCTCCCGCTACCAGTATGAAAAAATAACTTTCTAAATATTGATTTTCTTATTTGACTGGGAGAGTCAATTTAAGAAAAGAACAACTGCATGCAGGAGTTGCTTCCCTTCCACTGCCGAAATCTCTACCAACATCAACAACGACACAATCAACTACCATTTTATCAGTCCGATTTGGCTATACTGGAAACACTCCAGGTTAAGGAATTGCAGTAAAACTTAGTTACCATGAAGCAAAAGACATTTTGTTGGGCTTATCAGTCAATGCATTGCAGAGTTATGTCACATTGAATTTACAATTTTTCTGTTCAACAGATGCCCGAGTATAGAGAGTATTGTTGTACAGTTTTCAAGGGAATGTAACATATCTTTGCACACAGGATATGGGCAAGACATATTGTAGTGTGAATATCCATCACTTCATCGCTGAATTATTTCCCCTTCTCAGTCTTTATTCCTTTTGTCAGTGTGGAGTTGAAGGGGTATTTGTTACAGTAAGTGACTGGTTAGTGAAAGAATAGTGCCTATCTGTAAGAATGCGATACAATTATGTCCTTTCTTAGGACTACTGCAGATACTGGAGTGATACCTCCTACAAGTATTTGAG
The DNA here is from genome assembly GCA_022818135.1 of Saxidomus purpurata. Lineage (NCBI taxonomy): Eukaryota > Metazoa > Mollusca > Bivalvia > Venerida > Veneridae > Saxidomus > Saxidomus purpurata. The sequence continues at coordinate 28,770,985 of JAFMSR010000015.1, forward strand.
ATTGATAAAAAAGCTAAAAGTGGCCAGTCCCATAGTTTTAAAATATATTTTGACAAAATTATGCCTGGTTGACAGAATTACTGAGATTCTACTATTAAGGCATTTCCAATAGTCAAGCATGCTTTCTTTGTGTCAGTACTTCTTTTTATTATGCCCCCAAAGGGTGGCCTATTAAAATCGCACCATCCGTCTTTCTGTCCGTCTGTCTGTGTTTCCACCCTTACATTTTCCTTGTCTTGGCTGTAACTTTGTCATGCATTAAAGGATTTTAAAATAACTTGGCACAAGTAATCAGCACATCAAGACAATGTGTCGCTTGCAAGACCCATGTCCCTACCTCAAAGGTCAAGGTCACACTTAGAACTTGAAGGTAATGGAATCCTGTATATATGCGCACATTCGTGTCCAGACTGTAACTTTGTCATCCAATGATTGATTTAAAAATAACTTCGCACAAATGTTCAACACATCAAGCCAATTTGTCAGGTGCAAGGCTCACGTCCCTACCTCAAAGGCCAAGGTCACACTTAGAGTTTATAGGTAATGGAATCCTGTATAATGCATACATTTGTGTCCTGACTGTAACTTTGTCATGCATTGATTGATTTTAATATAAATTGGCACAAATGTTCAGCACATCAAGACAATGTGTCCCATGCAAGAACCACATCCCTACCTCAAAGGTCAAGGTCACACTTAGGAGTTTAAAAGTAATGGAATACTGTATGCATGGTAATTCTGTCATGTATTGAAGGATTTTAAAATTACATGGCACAATATTTGAGCACATGGAGAGGACAGAGACTGTGAGACACCTCTTTTGCGGGCATTTGTCACTTGTGAGGGACAGCTCTTGTGTTCAAACATCTTTTAAAGTTCTGTTGCTTTGTTTCTGTGAAATATCGTTGGAGAAACTTTCTTAACGTACTTGACTGAATTCACAATACCTACTACATGTATTTCTTTTGCAGTGTTTCAAGAATTACAACTTATAACTAAACTGCACTTCAGTAGTTTGGAAAAACTTGTGCAGGAGCAAGGTCTCCCAATTCTACATCAACAACAACAACAACAAAGGTCAAGGTCAGTGTCACAGAGTACTACATCAAGGTCAAGGACATCCTCATACAATCAGCCAGTGTACCAGAATCCATCTCAACAACAACAACAACAATATGGATATATGCAAACACATGCAATGTTCTAATGCATGCAAACATGTGTAACTGATATGATGTGCTTAAACATGTGTAACTGATATCATGTGCTTGAAGACTGTTGAGTGAATGTTATGTGTTGAAAACTTTAAAAGCATATCCTATTAAGAACATAACTCATGTGGAGAGATGTCATGTGTTAAACACTCAAAGAGTAATGTCTTGTGTTAAAGAGTGTTAAAAGAGATGTTATGTGTTTAAAAGTGTAAACATATGTTGTATTATAAAGATGGGAGAAAAAAGACATTTAAACACGGCTTTTAACAATCAAGAAATATTCTTGCAGATTTAGGAATGGTGTTTTAAGGGACAGGGGCTTGTTGTATTATTTAGGGACAGGGGCTTGTTGTATTTTAAAGGGACAGGAGCTTGTGTAAATGTGATAAAGAAATGTTAACATTTTGTTTGTGAAAGAGAGTCTTGAAAAAAAAATCAGTGAAAATGAATGAGTAGGAAGTTTGTGCAATACATTATTGCTTCATACTTTTCGTCCTAAAACTGTTATCAAAGCAAAGTTTGAAGTTGTTTGTTACATATTAAGCCAAACGTTTCTTGTTTGTTTTGTTTCAGACTTAATGCATCACAAGTAGCGGTTAATACAACCTTGACAATGTAAGGATGTACCGATACTCAACTCTCTATAACATGTCAATATCATGCCCAGTTTTTGTCTGCTGTTATGTTTTACACTTGCATAAACAGAACGAAAGAGAGCAGATATCTCATACTCTATACATTGTGCCAGTTATTCCATTTTTAACAACGTAAAGATTGCAAGGGCTGGCGATATTGAAAATTTTCATCTATCGCCTATCAATTTGTTGATGCGTTCTCTAAAACATTTTCGTACAGTAAAACTGGTAATATTTTCTGTTGTTTAATTTTTCTTAAACATTACGAAATGTGAATTTGAAAAAATATCATTACAAATGTAATTGATGCATGGTATAAACACATCCGGTTTTTACAACTTCTGTCTGCCAGTTTTAAACATCCTGGTATTATTCATGGACGTAACATCAAGGTAAATTTGTCATGTAAGATTATATACACATGAGTGATAAATGTAAACGGTGTAATTTCAGAAATATTGTTTAGGTTGATTCCATCTGCAGTGAGTCTCAAGAGCGATTGATATATAAGTTGTAAGAACTTGTTTCGCAATTGTGATTAAAAAAAATTAGAATAAATAGATAAACTTGAAGGTTGAATGGTTTATAACTTAGCATCAGAACAAACCATTGTTTACTGGACAAATAACAACTCTTACAATGATATTACCTTGGTTCTAAACAGACAAAATATCACAAGAAAGGGAAAGAAATGCAATGAACATTAACAACGAAAATGTACAATATCGTGTCGCAAATGATATCATTTTAGACAGTGTAATGGTCTCTTACTAGTTCACAGGTCAAAATGATAGGCTTAATTTCCTTGTATGTTTAATTGACCAGGAGGTTGAATGTAAGAATATAAGAATACAATGAATAAAAATTAGAATTGTTTTTGTGTCACCCTTTCAGAGAAAAGGCGATACATAGGGATCGCTTTGTCCGTCCGTCAGTCTGTCTGTCACACAAACTTAACGTTGGCTATAACTTTGCCATTTCTTCAGATTTCTTCATCAAACTTTACAATTGTATTGCTTATGACAAAAGGGTCATGATGCCGCCAAATTTTGTTGGTCAGGGTCATATTTGACAGAGTTATGCCCCTTTTTGTACTTAGATTTTGTCACGAAAACTTAACTTTGGCTACAACTTTGCCATTTCTTAAGATTTCTTCATCAAACTTTCAAATTGCATCGCTTATGACATTAGGGTTGTGATGCCGCCAAATTTTGTTGGTCAAGGTCATATTTGACAGAGTTATGCCCCGTTTTGTACTAAGATTTTGTCACTAAAATTATTGGTTATTCTGACAAATCTAAGAGGGCGGCAGGAGTGATCTACTGAACACCCATCTAGTTTAACAACAGCTGTCACTCATAAGTGACAAAAGGCCCTAAAGTGGTGTCTTACAGTCTGTGACCTTGACCATCAAGGTGTCTACCCGGTACTTGCATGTAACACTTTATCTCCGGAGATGTGCTGGATATTTGTGCCAGTTTATCTTAAAATATATAACAGTGTTACAGTCTGAACAGGAAATAACGTCTACAGACGGTTAACTAAAATCCTTTAGTGCATTAGACTTACAATCCGGACCTGAATATGTGCATATATACAGGCTTATAGGATCTCTGACCTCTAAGTATGACCTTGACCTTCAAGCTAAGGATGCTGGACTTATACGCAGCAGGTTGTCTCCATGTGTTTTAAAACTCTTAAATGCATGACAGAATCAATTCACAATCAAGACACGACTGTGTGCATTTTATATACATAGTCCATTATCTTAACTGTTAAGTGTGACCTTTGAATTAGGGACATGGGTCTTGCACGCGACACATCCTCCTCATGTGATGAACATTCGTGCCATATTATTTAAAAAAAACGTTCATGCGCGAGTACGGACACAAAATTGGGGGTACAAGGACCTATAAACTGCAAGTGTTACCTTGACATTTGAGGCAGGGATGTGGGTCTTACTCGCAACATGTGGTCTTCCAGAATTGAACATTTGTGCAATATGATTTGAAAATCCCTTCACACAGATTAAAGAAGCAGCCAAGACACAAACGTGTGCATATGTACAGGATTTCATTATCTTTAAACTCCAAATGTGACCGTTACATCTGTGTCATATTATTTGAAAATCCCTTTATGCATGACAAAGATGCAGCACGGAAACAAGCAAATGAGGGCCCCTGTTGACCTTTGACTCTTATTACAATATGCACAACAAAACTTCATGTTTATGCTCCCCCCAACATATTGATGAAAATCCAGCTATGGCTTATAGATTAAAGCTGCTCGCTCTCAGTTACCGATGAAAAAAATATTTTAAAAAAAAATTGACATTCTTATTCATAAGTATAAAACTAAAGGCTTGAATGAAAAAATAAGTAAAAATCTAGGTAGGAATTTGCAGAAATCGATTGAAAAGGTTGGTTACACGGCACCGCTACACTATATGTTCAAACTGAAATTTCAAAAGCATTTGCAACGCTTTTGAATTTGGTAGCGTATTTTTTTAAAGTAAGAGATATACGCGACATGAATTTATACTGGAACCTTTTTATATGGCCATATATTCTAAAACACGTTATTTACAATCAGTTTGAAGAACTTTTATTTTTTACCAAAATCTGAGAGCAAGCAGCTTTAAGAGTGGACAAGATATTTTGATTTTTAGGCACCCACAACCTTGACCTTTGAGCATGTGAACTAGAATGATAATAATGCATAACTACAGATTATACAAAGGTTTTAACAAAATTGGATTATATCTAGATCTCACACCGATAACTTGTGTGCAGTTTGGTAGAAAACCATCAAGTCGTATAGGAGAAATAGGGCAATAAAGGGCAATAACTCTGTCAGGTCATTGAACTGGATCATGCTGGTGTGATGTAAATATAGAAATTGTACTGGTTAATTGAAATGCAGAATAGGAGTAACAGCATAGAAATCATAAAATTAGACAAATCAAGGGCCACAACTATGTCTAAAATAACTGGTTGGAATCGAGGACAACTATCACCCAAGTGAACTATATGACATCAGTCCCCTCCCCACTACAATAGGGGGACACATGATAAGACCATGTATGGAGGGCCAAGTTTTCCTCTTATACAATGTCAAGACTTTCAAAGATATTTGATGGAATGATGTATCATATTAACGGAGGTTAAACTCTCGGAGTGTAACGATACTATACTGATAATGCTGTTTGTCTTTGCTTACCAGAGGTGTTGTGTGGATGCAAGTTAGGGTCTGGTGGAACGCTTTGAACATTTCTGGACCAACAGCATGTTTTACGGATGCAACATAACAAAACAGAACAAATTTCTACAATTATAAATCTTTATTCAGTTAAAATAAGTCTTAATTACATATGTTCACTAAACTGAATAAGTACGATTCAAAACAACAGTAAATCGAGAAAAAAAACAGAACTTCAAAAAAATGCCTTCATTAGATACGAGCTAGTCCCTAGAACAGTGCATTAAGAGAAAAGGTCCTGTGGTTCATTTTCTTATTGCACCCGTGTCACAAAATGACCATTAGAGCCATTGAGGTCGGTTTCTCCGAGAAAAAAAGCACAATGTACAGAAGTTTCTTTGTTAAAGCTTATAAAACAATAAAATTATGCAGCCTACAAAAGCATTGCCCACCTTTATACATTTACAAAATTTCAATACAAAATATCACTTTGAGGTACAAAAAATTTGATTTTCTGGTTTTAGTAATACAGATCTTACTTATGCAACGTTACTTCTACTGATTTTCAATTTGATAATTAGATATTTTTCTTTTTAGTGGTTTGGTCAACAGTTACTGGCTTTTCGAGACATACAGATCCTTCGCATTTATTGCATGAGAATTCAGACATTTACCACAGCTCTAGTTAAAATGTTTACTGTATGATGCATTATTGACACTAGAGTCCGTAATGTAACAATGGTACAACGAATATTCGATGTTAACACTGTACGGTGATAAACAATGTATCAGCAGTAGCAAACAGTTCGATGATATTGACCACGTGTTTCTTTTTCCATATATCGCGTAATTTACGTGATTTTTGCTTTTCATTGACCAGGTAATCTGAAGATATCATGGATGTCACAAACACTCACAGATAACTGTAGTGTTAAAAAATCCAACCAGTAATGATCATAGTTGTTCAGAAAGAGTGTACATTGAAAACATAAACAGCTTTTTATTTCCATTTGCATATACTTGAAAACTGGATGACAATTATTCCTAAATCTCTTCTAATTCTGGCACATTTAGTTACTACTGTGGTTTTGAAGACAGCTTAGGTTGTAAACATATTCCGAACATTAGGCAAATTATAGGACAGACACATAATAGATTTTTTGTGCTAAATCCATAAGGAAATAATTTTAACAGAACTGTAGCAAGACTGGTTGACCGTTTTACCCAATTCAAATTAAGAATTAAAAATAATACTGACTTGTTTAGATAACCAAGTGTGCAGATATTCTTTCCTTGAATACGTTTCTTTCACCAACACTTCATTAGATTATGATTACGGCTATTGGAGCTGGTATGCACTACTGCCCAATGTATTGTCTGTTGAGACTTAATTAGTGACCGAGAACATAACAATTTCATGCAACTGCATTGGTACCTAGCTTGAGATTTTATTGCAATAATGTGAATGAATACTTAAGGTTAAGGCTGACCTAAGTTAGTTCCCTTCCTGAAACATTTAACATATTCTTAATTGCCAAGTTTCATTTATTATTTTTTTCAACAGAAACTATAAAAACTTGATTTAGTACTTGATGCAGATAATCTTAACAGGAACCTGTCACTTTAAAAGTGCCCTCAGCCTCTTAACCATGAATAATGGAAGCACGAGGGGCACCTGGTGCAAACATATACCGGCAGTATGATTTCGTTCCTTTTTGATAATTTGTAGTTACTACAGTGTAGCTAGCACCAAACGGTGACAGATCCCCATAGTTGTTTCCAAGAACAATGAACCAGTGAACATGTCAAGTTATTACAAACCTTAACGCTCTATTAGACAAATTTATTAGGATTTGTATACAGTACACAAAAACATACATATATATATATATATATAATTTTTCTATGTACAAAATAAAACGACCTGACAACATAGTTTTATCTGATAGAGCACACAGAGTAAATATTCTGTCCTTGTTATATAAGTCTGTATTTAACACAATAACGAAACATTTTCTAGTTTAAAATTGACTCAGCCCAAACTGTTTTACAATGCATGATTTTTGTACGAAACATGATGGCAGAACAATGGTCTTTACAATTTTCTCGACAGTTTCAGGATACAAAATGATCAGGTATTCTTATGACGAAGGCATTAACTATAAAATAAAATATGGAAGGTTGGCAGTCACTGTACTCTGAACTGATTTTATCAATAGAAATTTGTCCAAAATGAAATCAGTTACAGAATGGCTACAAAATCTTCATTGAAATAACTGAAGTCCTGTTGTATCAAAACCAATTTTCAGTGATTGCATCAGGACAAACAATTTACTGATAAAAACGGAGTAATTCAAATGAGAGGACCTACTCACTTTCAGAGAGTCTTGATGGGAGGTAACTCACTAAAAATTCAAATTCAAATCAGTTTAAGCCCTTGGGTTACCTAATTGAACTCCTTTAGCATCAAAATCTAACCAAGAGGTCTGAATCTATTGATCTATAAACAGTGACTTGCACTGTAAGACTTCTGGTTTCAATTGGCTTGATTCAAAAAGTTTGTTTTCATGTGCTTTAATTCATACATGTTTTCACATGGTTTAGTTAAAATAAGATAAGGCGGATGCGGTTTCTAGAAGGTGAAAAAAATTAAATGTTTTGGCATAAAATGTCGAGCTGCTTTTAAGATGCTTTTAATTGGCTCTGCCAACTTCAAACAGGTTCACACTTGTCATCTTTCTAAGGAATAGGTCTTCACGTTAAACAATGGTTTCTGTATTTGCTGCAACTTGTATCACAATTATAGAAATAACTGAATTTCTGAAGGTAACAGATAATTCAGTACAGTCTGATACAAGCCTGTGCCACTGCAGTATTTCCATGTTACCTGTTGTAACGTGATCTAAACTGTAGCAAACTGAAAGAAACGCAACTCCTTCCTTAGAATTGTGACAAGTAGGAACTAAGCTTGATACATTCAGCAAAAACACAGGATAACAAGTTCTATAAATGCGTAAAACATTAACACAGTTAATCAATGCAGAATTAGTTTTGTACAAAACAAGCACCTTGTACTACAGTGCCTCTTTCTGACCCACTTTAATAAAAAAGATCCCTTCAATTCACCCCCTGCTCCCTTCCTGTTAGGCCCATCATTTTAAATGCTGCCATACTGTCAATATCAAAGTTAATATTCACTGTGAGGTACCCATACATGTTTCCAGAAAAAAAAAGTACATGTATATCAATACTATATTTTTGATTCCCTATTGGTGCATTTAGAAATCTAATTTATTAAAGCAAGAGGTCATCATATGCAAAATTATTTGACCTATTTCATCAAAAATGGTGATTAACACATGAGAACATTTACCCACTTTTCCTAGCAGCTCACTCAGCACTTTACTTCTGTACAAAATGATTTTATTTTGATACAATGCAAATGATTTCTTACTTAAAATGTATGATCATGATTTAGATATGCAAGTCAATTATTTCTTTGATTCCACCTTGTAAAATTAGTTTAACAGCTTCTCTTTATTTAATAAAAGTTTGATTAAGCAGTTATATGCAACTTTCTAGCTTCACTGAATTCAGTTTCAAGATCAGTAGGTACATTGATACAGTGCTTAAAATACCAAGTTCACATGTCCTTTTACATACAATGTAAGTATAATATACTGAAGCATTTGAACAACATCAGTCCAGCTGTTTTAACTGACACTGGAGTTGAAGCAACCTACGACAGCCTAAACACAACTGTAAGCTTGCACAATACTCACAATACTATCAATTCAACAAAACTGCCTACTTACAAAATAGAAAAATCTATCAATGATAAAAGTCCTTACAAGCTTTACCTCCTGATAAAACATGGCACGTCCTGGATATGTAAAATATTATTTTGACATCTTATAAATATACGATTCTAAAAATGGTCGTTATATCTATCATAAAAAAGAAAACTGTTAAGAAATAAATCTTTGCTATATAAAACACTGATCCGAACTGGTGATGAAAAAAAGCACAAACATGAGGATACAGTGCAGTAAAACACTTCCAAAGGACCATGCTGATCTCCCTTTATGACCAGTGGTTTGGTCTACTTTCCCCGCAGCCTGCTGTAGATTATTCCATGTTACAACACAGAAGAGTCTATTGCCATATTGCAGGGGGTGACGAGGTTAGCACTTAGTTACTGAAGGAAGAAGCAAAAACATACTCCAAGAGAAGAATTTCCCTGCCCTGATATCGTTCAATGACATAGCTACCAAAACAAAATTATGTTTGAGGTAATTTAAGTCAAGAGTTGTAAATACTGGCTAGTATAAAACAGTTGAAAGTTAAAAGTGTGAATGTTGTTCACATATGAAAATAAGATGAATTCAAACTTTTGTTAAAATGAAGCACGTGTGAATATTCAGATCTTGAAACATCAAGGTAGGATGACAGATGGAAATACCAGGAAAAAAATGACCATTCAAGAACTGATTAAAAACATAAAATGCAGTCACTAAAACCTTGAAAAAACTCTTTAATAAAAGCAAAACAATAGCTGGTTAGGGGACATCAAATCTGTCGAAATGCACCAGTAGATAAAAAGTGATAATACAAGCTTGTTGTACAACAATGCATACAGAACCTGGTGAAGGTATAGAACTCTTGACATTAAAATGAATGCATGAACATTTTCGTTCCTTCATTCAATTTAGGTTAGGCGAGGGATAAAATTCGGATGTTTTAAAAATACACAATACTAAGACGGACTATCATCCATGAAAATAATATATTACAGACACACAATCATGCTTTTAGCATCAGAGAAGTAAATGAACAACACAATATTAATCATTTACAATATCTTACACAATGTAAATCACCTGTTTTCAACCTAAGAATAGTTTTATTTATATATTATCTTTCGTTTCGCACAAATATCGCTGTTTGTGTGAAACTTCGGCACAAATAGTTTTTACAATAATTTTCTAAATTTATGTTTTTTATTATAAAACGATAAATTTTATTCCTCATGTTTACGCATTTTTCCTCTATTTCTAAAGATGTTTATGATAAGAGAAAACAATGAAAGCTAAAAGACTCAAAACAAGAAATGTGTTTCAACATGACCAATAAATACTGTATACAGCTTTTCAGCTTTACAACTCCATCTAGGACAAAATCACTTTGAAAAAATGTTTAATTTTGTCTTAGAAATACCACTGACACTGGTTCCTAGCTTTTATTATAAAACTGAGTTACCTTTAAGCAGAAACTGGTTTAAATTATCTAAATATCTACATGTACATATGATTGATTCATTTAATGAAATCATCACATTCTTTCACAAAATAAAAATTCTCATGTACATAACGCATTATGATCCCGTATGTTCTTCTCCATATAGTCTCCAACTTGTACCACCCACGTCAACAACACATGAATCTGAAATTAACTTCATAGGCTACCTTCATAACAACATGTCCTTGTTTAATCAAAAACACTTTACTGACAATTTCAAATATAGCTGATGACACTTCGCCAAGATCTTAAAGACTCGAGTTACATTAATTTTCCCATTCTAATTCAATAAAGTTGAATTAATACTTAATTGCAGCAGACACAGGTACCTATGAAAATTTTCTTTCTTCACAAAGTTCAATCACATCTGAAAACTTCTGCAAATGAATCTGTGGGAATTTACAATAATCACAGTGTCACACTTAGAACAAAATCTTTTAACTTCAGACTCGGCCATCGAAAGTTTGAAATTCTCACGTTTCCTCAAAAAGTATAAAAAGTATCCTACCAAATTAAAATCATAAAGGTATAAGAAGACAAAAATGTTTAACTAGACTGTTTTTCATGTTGTTATATAAACATATAAACATGTAAACCATCATACATGTTACAAAGGGATCAACAGGTAGACAAACTTGACTTCAGGTCAATTACTGACAAGCAAGTAGATGAAAACATTCAGAACACAAAATGAAGTCTTCAAATTCTGTTAAACATAAATTTGTTAGGGAAGACTAGGCTTATTGTAAAGTTTCTTTGTATTTTTATCTTAGCGTGGAACATTATGGACTTGAGCTCTATTTAGACCCCACCTCTCCAAATCTTGATTTTGATTTAGTAAATTCTATCATTTCAGGTGAATTTGGTACATTGTATAATATTGTACCTTTAAACGTAAATCTTAATTTTGGCAAAGTATTTCAACCTTCTCTGACAATGTTTGAATGTTTTCAACTACCTGTAACAAAATGATGAACAAAAAGACACAATAGGTTACAGAATTTCCTGCAATACTACACCATTATTCCAACAGTTAGAATATAATTCCTTCATATTGTAGTTACACGTGTATGACTCATGATACAAAATAAGAGAAACGAAAAAAATCACAATTTTAGTCTACATTTTCATCTAGCGTGTGCATATTTCATCCAAACTCGTCTTCGGACTCGAGGTCTACTCCATTCACTTAATAAACTCTGTCCAACATTAAGTTGACATCAACTTCCGATTTCGTAACTACTTGTTACTCGTTTCTCAGGTGAAATGCCATTTCAGTCATTATGTAACATGTGAGGAAAAAAATCCCATAGTCTTTATCTATGTTTCACATGGATTTTCCTCAAATTTAATATAAAAAAAACAAACTATTGACGAAAGAATGCAGGAAGCACATTTGTGTGCCTAGTTAATCTTACTATATCTTACATATAATGTACAAAAAATGTATGAAATAAAGAGATTTATCACGTAAACGTTATATTCTTTCACTACCCAAAACGATATTTGGTGGAATTCACACGCATGTGTCTCTGCTGTTCACAGATGTTACAAAATTATTCGCACAGCTAAGAACATGGCTGATAAAATCAATAAAGCACTTGTAGACACGGATGACGCAGCACCTCCAACATTTTTGTCCTTATTATTCGGCTTGCTTATGTCATATTTTGGATTTTTTGGATTCTGGAATCCAAGATCATTGTCTGATGTGTTGGGTCGTCCTGGTCTACGAGTCTGTGGCGTGAATCCAGGCCGCACTCCAGGTCGCACTCCAGGTCCCACTCCCGGTCGTCTATCCGGATACCTTGGCCGTTCAACTTCGTCATCAGGTCCCATACCGGAGCCAGATCCACTGAAAACTTCACCATCATCATCATCATCATCATCATCAACTCTGTCTTGACCGTCGCCACTAGCAACCACCCTGTCACCTTTGTGACGTCTGTCTCCACTACCTTCCAGATCATCCCCACTGGCATCAATATCTAGATAAAACAGTACACATAATTGTAAACTTGCAGAAATAACAAATTTTGTTGGATAAAAATCAAATGCCAAAAAAAAAGAAGACTTAAATATACTATAAAGAAAACCTGCAAATTTATTTCCAAGCCTATTATTCCCTTGAATTACCTTATAAATGGTAATTTTATTCTACTTGACTGAATTTATTATGAACTGTATGTGCTTACTTTCAATATCAGGAAACTTGCAATTTCAGTTTGACATGCCCCTAATGCTCTACCACACATAGTTTATTACTAACCTGTCAATCAATCAAGGACTTAATGTCTCTAAACTTTTCAGTAATAATTTAGCAGTGTACTTCAAATATGCCACGCCCAATAAAAGGATAACTGCCACGCCAAATAAAAGGATAACGGACTATTTATCCTTTTCAGCATAAAATTCTAAGAACATGCAGATTTTTGTGCTAGGGAAATTCATTTTTCAAATATATTCCCCTGTAACTTAATTAAGGCAATCACGTATCCCTGTGAAATATGAGTATTTTAGATTTACCAATATCCGTAGACTTCCATTCTACATCCACTCCATGGTAGGCATTGTGTAGTTTTGTGGTGATCAGTTTCAGATTGTATATCTGTACAGAGATGATGCCATTGTCCTCCTGCACATCTACCGTAACCTCTGGGTTGTTGACTTGGTAAATACGACCGTCCTTTTGTACTTCAGTTACATACCTGAAACATGTATTATTTTTTTTAGTTTTCTATAGCTACTTGTGTACCAAAATAAACTAGAGCTATCACTAAATGTGATTAATACCCCCAAAAGGATTGCTTTATAAACTGAAGAAGTTCGTAGTAACATAATACCTTGCAAACAAACTAAAAAGAGATTTGTTCTAGCAGTTCCTCTCATTGTGCTTGACCATTGTAGAAGTGTATTGAATTCCAACTTGTAGTTTTCAAAAATGCTCCAGACAGGGAAAAGTAACAAAGGGCAGTAACCAGAATTAGTCAAGATGGAGTTATGGTTCCTGTGCACCGCCTCCCCTCTCACTGTGCTTGACCATTGTATGAAGTTGTATTGAATTCCAACCAGAAGTTTTCAAGTTATGCTCCCCCCGACAAGGAAAAAAAAGGGGGTAATAACTCTGCCTAATGAGTCAAGATGGAGTTATGGTTCCCGTGCACCCGTGCACTTCCTCTAAATGTCTTGACCATTGTATGAGGTTGTACTGAATCCCAACCATTATTTTTTCAAGTTGTGCCCCCTCCAGGACAAGGAAAAGTAACAAAGGGCAAACTCAGTAAATACTCAAGATAGAGTTATGTTCTTGTACACTGCACTTCCTCTGAGTGTGCTTGACATTGTATGAAGTTGTATTGAATTCCAACCAGTAGTTTTCAAGTTATGCTCCGGACAAGGAAAAGTAACAAAGGGCAATAACTCTGTAATTGTCAAGATGGAGTTATAGTTCTTGTGCTTTGACTTCCTCTCAATGTGCCTTGACCATGTATGAAGTTGTATTGAATTCCAACCAGTAGTTTTCAAGTTATGCTCCGGACAAGGAAAAGTAACAAAGGGCAATAACTCTGTTAGTGAAGATGGGTTATAGTTCTTGTGCACTGCCTTCCTCTCAATGTGCTTGACCATTGTATGAAGTTGTATTGAATTCCACAGTAGTTTTCAAGTATGCTCCGGACAAGGAAAATGCAACGACCGCCCACGCCCGACAACCACCGGTGACTCCCATATACCCCCCTAACTCGTTTTAAATTACTGGCGCTTAAGTTTACAATCACCATGATACTAGACCACCTCTGATGTTGAGTGGTTAAAGTCACCGTCTTGAAATCACTGTACAACAATAATTGATTGAGAGTCATGGGTTCGAGTCTTTATGCGAGGAAGTTAGCAGTTTCTTAAAGAGGACAAGGTTTTAGTACTAGTCCTTCCAAGGAACTATGGTTAGGTAAACTGCCCCCCCCCCTCTTCAAATGACCGAAGTATGGTTGAAAAGGGTGTTAAACCCATACAACAACAACAACAACAACAAGTGTGATATTGATAGGTTTACACTGGTAATACAGTAGTTCAATAATAATCTAATTTTCCAAAAAAATTATATTTAAATAATCAATCTTTATGAATTGATTTAAGTTTTACGCTTATAAAATGAGATTTCAGCGAACAATATGATAAAACTTGGCATCAATGCAAGCAGACAACAATACCAACTCTAATACAATATTTTCAGAAGAAGAAAAAAAATATCATTCAATATCCAGTGTTCAGCAACATTTGCTGTCATAGATAAAGGCTGAACATAATAACACCACTGATACAACTTGTCTAGACATGCAATTTAACAGAACAAAAAGTTTATCTGGAGTTATCTCCCATTTAGGTTGAACTGTGTCACGTTTACAGAGAAGTTCACGTTACCAGGCCAATTTAACATTCCATAAAGAATTGTATCAATTTCATAATGTCTTCAGACCAACAATTCCCAGTAACTCTTGTAAATTGTATAGTAAAGTCAACACAATTTTTCAGGATTTATTTAACGCGTATTCCAGCTACTAAACTGTAGCGAATTTGCCGCGACTATTTTAGGAACAAACCTCCTATGGTGATTTTAGCTCACGTTAGACATATGTACATGCCACATTTGAAATGAGTGGCATTTCTTAAGTGAAATATGGATTTGACTGTAGACTCTTTAAAGGTTAAGTGTTTTTCTGTCTTGGCATTAGGATTAAGTATCTGTTTGGTTATGAAACAGGATGTCACTGACATGTTTAGTCACCCAGCTGTTCCTATTCATAAAGGTTTGGGCTAGACTTTTTATGGGGAAAAAAGAAGCTAGACTGTTTCTAAAGTACTCTTCCCTATGTTCATTAGACAGGTGCCATTTTATGTATATATTTAATGTTCATCCCTACTGCAACAAAAGGCATTTTAGTTTCTACAGTCCAGTATGGATGAATACTGGAGGTTGATTTTTTTCCCGGCAAAAACATGTGTCTCCCCCTGTAACGTGACATTACCATCGTAGCACTGACGGGGATCAAACCCAGGACCCTCTGATCCTGGGGCAAACTTGCTAACACTGTGCCACAGTACCTGTACATTTCTCTTCAAAATTTTATTTAATCTTGGTTACAGAATTATCAAGTAATAATTAATTTATACCAATCCAATGTCTTCTTTATTGTGAAACATACTATGTGCTGATGTTAATGTAATAAAAACACTGATGCCGTACCTTGCCCTACCCTGCCCGTTCCAACAGTCCTCATCCTCACCGGGCTGGTTGGCTATTTCACCATTGCATATAGAATACGGAAGCTGTACCCAGAAATTCTTAGCTGCCTCAACCTAAAAATGTTCAAACACAACATGAAAATGAATAAAGATTAGAACTGTGTGGGAAACATATGTTGCTACATCTCTGTGGACATCGACGGTTCACCAAAACCTCATTTACCAAAACTCACTACCTGAGCAAGACAATAAATAATGCATTTTACAATAAGGTTATGACAAATTCAAATAATTTACATTATCAAAAGGTTAAAACTCACCAGAGCAGAGCAAAAAGATACCAGAAAAACTTACACAAA
The DNA here is from genome assembly GCA_022818135.1 of Saxidomus purpurata. Classification (NCBI taxonomy): domain Eukaryota; kingdom Metazoa; phylum Mollusca; class Bivalvia; order Venerida; family Veneridae; genus Saxidomus; species Saxidomus purpurata. The sequence goes on from JAFMSR010000015.1 coordinate 28,786,930, forward strand.
TTTATCACTGAAGTTGATTCATAATCCCTTAGGCAGACACATTGTTTTAACATAGATATAATATGAAGCAACCCAACAAGCATAAACTGTTGGCTGAACTAAAAGCATAGCTCCAATAGGGCATAAAAAGGCTATGACATTATGCTAAGAAACTGCTTAATTTCGCATTCGTTCTTTGACAATGTGTAACAAATGTAACCACACAGGAAAGTAATATTCCTGTAAAAGTAAATCATTCATCAGTTGAACCTTTATCTAAACTGATCTAAACTGAGCAGCCACTTGCTTTTTGCAATCAGAGTTGTAATATCCAAAACAGACATTTTAACGTAGGTACACCAGAAATCAGCCATCTCCATCAAGTGGTCTGCATGGCATCTTAATATTTAAGTATATTAAAATGTTAGTACATCAACTGGTTACCTTATCCTTAATGTCTTTCACAAGACGATCCAGGTTTGTTCCTGCGGCCGTCACCTCCTTCTCATTACTCTGACCACCACGTGCGTATGTCATAAACTCCTTTCCATACGCATACTCGTCATTTGAGGTCTGTCGCTTGTAGCGACTGTTCGGGTTCCTGCGTGGCTCACCACAACCTTTGAAGATCTGAAAAAGTAAACATTTCATTAGAATTTTGTCAGCCCCAATCATTTCAGATTATGTAACTTGCACAAACAAAAAACCAAATCCTGCACAAACAAGCCCTTTCAGCGGCATACAAGGATTTTTAAAGATGTTCTATAAACTAAACTAAGGTAAGTTAACATGACTCTGCAAGCAACACATTAAGTGCCACTATTTTCATAGTTTCATACTGGTGACAAGAAAATCTGATACCTTAAAAATACGGCCGAGTTAATTTTTCCTTTTTTGAGTACGTCATAAAAATTGCCACAACATTTGGACAGCAGTTTATACAGTTAAGAGTACTATTGGACTTTTGTTCCAAAGTTGTTTTTTCTACTTGATTTCTCACAATTGGCACACATTTGCATACCTTCTAGAACCCTTTACTGGTGACTGTACAACTGAATACTAACAAAGCTTCTCTTATTAAGCTCATAATGTCCCAACTTTCCATTTTATTCCTACACAATTAATTCAAATGTGTCTTCCATAAAACCATACAAATTCTCAATAACTGAATCAACTTCCATAAAAATTGTGCCCATAAAACCAGCCAGCAATTTTCTGTGCATGATCACGAAACAAGGTTTTTAACAAGTAACTTCCACATGATTTTAGCTTCTCCCCTCAATTACTGGCCATTTCCTACTGCTAAAAGCAACCAATCAATCTGTAAGTTGCTAGGCGAACGGTATAATTGTAGAAGAATAAGTTGTTCCATCAGAGAATGTTTGATTTTTCATTTACTACCTGTCACAAGTACTAACCACAATTATAAGAATATATGAAGTCTAATTTCATGGCCTAATAAGCTCAAGACATTTTACTAGGAAAGGTCTAAAAGGTCAAACGTGTGTTTCTTGTATGAAATGCCATTATCATGCACGGAAATAATTTACTCTACCATCAAGGTAAAAATGCAGTTTGCAGATGTGTATTAAAAATTTTCTTTGAATCCTTATGCCAGCAGGCTTGGATTTGTTAAACATTTTACATGTAATTCTAATTATCGAAAATATATTTCTTTCCAGCGGATTTGAGGGCGATATTGAGCTGGTGAGATTATTATTTTCATTACTATAAAAAAATCAAACTATATTAACTAACAATAATTTTTGTTCCTGATTTCTTTTACAGTTCCAATGTATCAAGTGCTTACAAAACAGAAGTATAACTGTTTACTGTTTGATAATTTTTCACATCTGCGTAACCTCAACACAGATGTATTTTTTATATTTTCTGACTGACAGAACATATGTGTATCAATCAACACAGTTGGAAAATCGTTTCACATTTCTGCATTGCTGCATTTCTTTCGCTGATAAACCTATTTAGAGATAACATTGAGGAAATTCCATGCTTTTCTACAGGAGATTTATGGCCGAGTGAGCCGTTCTATTAAACTACTGCCCATAAACTGCAATTTAGATCCTCAATTCCATATGACTTACAACATGAACAAACTCTGGAAGATTGATTTCCATACATATTTTTTTTTTTTTTTCTGGGCTCTCGATTTGATTCAAGATTGCTCTGTTTTCACCGCCATAAAATGCAGAGAATTCCGCAAAATCTTGCTAAAATAGGACAGTAGAAGCAGTGATTACCCTCTTCCTGTAAGGGGAAGTAACTGCTGCTTAGAGTTTGCTAGCCTTGCCTAAAGACATCAAGTCCTTCCCTCAATCTACTGTTAATTTATCTCAATTTTCTATTTCAAGGAATCAAGCCATCATTTCCTTACTGATGGTTAGTCTTGGCAAAGACCAATGACGACTCCTAATGCCACCTATTTGAAACTTCAAGGTGCCTATTATATTTGACATTTTATTACCTTTGAAAGGAGAGGAATCAATACAAGTTACTTATACAGAGCTTGAGACTACGGCACTAGGTCGATAGTTGTTTTAAATGGTGAAGCAATCACTGAGGGAGGATTCTAGAGAAAAGACGTCATAAACATTCAAATCCCCCCCAAGGTCTAAGATCATGCCCCCTAACAATAATAGAGGCTATAACTACATCCCCTGACAATACGTAAGTGCTTATTTTCTTCAGACAAATATAGACTTTTTGTGCTATATGAAATATGCTTCAAGCTATCTGGCAGAATATAGACCAGTGAAGATCACAAGACTTATCATGATCTGCACTGACTGAGACAAACTCACTGACAGGCAAACTCACTGACAACTCACCGACAGGCAAACTCACCGACAGGGTAGGAATAAACCACGAGCTGACAATTTCTAAAACAGTTATTGGAATGACGACCATTTTCTGTTTTCCACTTTTAAACAGTTTCAACCTTCATAAATATTAATACCTTCATTAAAATTAACACATCTATTTACATATCATTCCTATTCACTATTGTACATGTCTTTCCTTGTCTTCATGTGCATCCAAAGCAGTACATTTCTAACTTATATGCAATCAAATAAGACTTACAACCAGGAGGTTTATTTCATGCATCAATGGTAAGTGTGCAAATAATCTGCGCATTTCAACATATCTGCTACAAATTCATCATAACTACACATAATTTATTGTGCACTTTCACCCATACATTGCTCTGCATGTGATACATTTCAAGGCAAACTGACAATTTTGCATTTAGGCCCCATTATTATGTTTATTTTCACAAGTTGATAACACTATATCATTTTAGCATTTGAGATCTTTTTGGGATATGATGAATGCTTTGAAACTTCTGCAGTACTTCAAAATGTTGCTTTATTTATTTTTCAGCCCCCTGAATGTCAGGAGGATAATAACAGGGCCACAAGAGTTCAACACTCTGGTGGTTAACAGTCCAGACTTGTTTGGTATTCAGCGGACAACAGATTGGTTGATTTACTTCACAGACCACGGGGGATGCTTACAGACTTCTAACATGTCAAAAGAGTCACACACTTTGTAGGTTTAGTTTTGAGACTTGTTAGATAATCACAGAATGACAGAATCCATTACAGCATTCAGAGTTCTTTCAAAGCAAGAACTTAATCTAGACTGTAACCTGAAAATATAATATCCTATTAATTCATATAGTATATACATGGTATAGAATCATATACCTACCCTTTCTGTAACAGTGGTACTATCTTCCTGAAAGTTCATGATGGCTTCTGAGATCTTCACATCTATAGGATCCACCACTGTCTCGATATTGAAAGGACCTTCCAGTCGTTCGGCTACCAACTTCAGGGCCTCTGTAAATAAAAACAAATACTTTTTAATGATATAATTATTTTATATGGACATGTACTAAGTATTTTATATAAGGCGTTTTTTGTTCACTTGACCTGTTTCAATGCATTTATTGAGGAGAATGATATTGCTAATCACACCAATTAAAGGGAAGTTACTCAGGTAAACAGAATCTGTTGAAACTGTACATGAATCATTAACACAAGTAACTTTTATAAACTGATAAAAGCTGGTTTTCCTTTTCGAATTTCCAAAAAAGTACACATTTTTCAAAATTTGTCTTACTTCCAGATTTGTTTTTAACTCATTTCCATGTTTTCATGACTCAAAAATTCCAAATAAGTCTCAATGGTACTGGACCCATTCCCAAAAGCTAAGAAAAACAAATCTTGAAATTAGATGTTACAAAAGGAAATGACAGAAGCTGGTGAAGCTGGTGACAGCATACCAGTATAAGTTCTAATCCCGATGGATATTGGACAGACATATTTATTGTACAATAAGCCTTTAGGTAATGAAAGCTAGATTTCATTTGCCGATGTAAATATCTGTTAACATAAATCATCGTAAAGCTGGTCTAGTTGTATCATTAGGAACATATCTCTTACATAAAATGACAATTTTCTCTGGGGGAAAAAAACTCGCACTCATTTCAGTAAGCTTAAAACGCATTGCTTATTTCATAGCATCATCTTTACCCGGGCCTCCACAAAGTGCTGAATCAGCTAATTGCGTAACAACTACTTGCAAATGCCCTTAAATATACAGTGAACTGTTGCAGGAGAAAGTGTGTGTGTGTGTGTGTGGGGGGGGGGGCCTTCCAGGTGCTTAAAATGAATTCAGTTTGCAGCTGGTTTAAAACAACCATAAACATAAAGGAAGTAAAAAATCACAATGACCCATTTTAGTTCTTGTCCAAAAAGTATCTTGAGGGCGGGAAAAATACACTAAATGAGCATTTGTCACAGTTTCAATTTCTTATGTCATCAACATCTCATTGTTTTCCACTCTAACAATGTTCATTCACACAAACCTTTTCTTATTCAACAATACAAGTCAAGTACTTGGGTGATTCATCACTTAAAAATACTTCAGTGAATAGCTTGTACTTGAATAAATAGTTTCTCTCTATTGTTTTATTCCGTTCCCACAATTATTTCATTACCAAGTTATTTGTCATTGTTTAGTTAAGTTTGGGAATCTCCAACTGCTATCAACCACAAAGGTGTGCTGTCAACATAAAAAAAATATTTAATTGTGTCAATGTGTAGCTTTTGTTTCCTAATTAACCATACAAAGACAGACCATCTATAGCAGCCCTTTGGATCTTATTTAACCCATCCCTATAGATGGTGGTTCTTTAAATAGCTATGTCTAAACATGAAAAAGTTTCTTTCCCTGTATATTGAAATCATCCCCAAAAATAGTATCCTTTTTTCCTTCCATGTTAATGAACAATTAAATAAAACATGAAATTAACCGTTTTGAGTCTCTTAAAGACTTTGTATTGAATTTCAAACAAGAACAAAACCGCAGACTAAAACGGGACCCCTATCACCCACATTTTAAAAGCTGTATTTCAAAACATCATCTCATTCATTGAAGAAACATTAAACTGTAACAAAGTCTCGCCGACAAAAGATTTAAAATCGCCCTCACGTGAATGGAGAGGGTAGAAGGGTACATTTCAATTATCACTTCATCTATTTAACATGGGTGTCCTATACCCAAATTGGTGTCCGCACACAAAAGACAAATCATCGTTGTACGAGCGATTATCTATAAAGATGTCCTCAACTCTATTGTAGATGAGAAAGACTTTTATGTTGGTAAAGAAAACACTTCAGTGTAGACTGTAAATGATCATCTAATGTGGTCCGGTTTAACCGACGTCTAAAAAGACACAGTAGACACACTCGTTGCAAAATACGCGTCCCTAACAGTTGACATACATCATTTTGTTACATAGTATTAGAGACTTATGACTATTTTTCAATAACATACTAAAATTGAAATAAAACATACAGGTGGTGAATGTATGTTGTCATAATCAGCAAAGAAAAAAAGTATTAAAAATAGAGTATTTAAATAAACTTAAATGCTTTCATGCAAGGGTCTTGTTGTTGCTTTTACCATATGAATGACAAATGAAATCCAAAACTAATTTGTTTTACGTATCTGTACTATGACAAAAAGCCTTTAAAACATGCAAATGTTGGGTAACGTTGTCATTCTGTTTTATGTTCATGTTCCATCCAATAAAACAGTCTTTGAATAATTAAATAATTGCATCAACTGCGATTGCCAATATCAATTTTGTTCATAACCTCGATTTAAGGAGATTATGCTGTCTCGATCGATCCATTTATCATCGTTCCACTTGGCAAAGACAGTGTGTTAGTTTTGAACAAGTAGGCGGAGTAGCCATTTTCTTGTCCCACTGGTACAGTTAGATCACCGAACATCTGCCGAGCTGACATTAAACCAGTCTCTTTGTCCTAAATTTGGGCAAAAATGAAAACCAGTCCAAATCTCTGGCTGCCTAATGGCTAATACACAAAACAAAATTGTAACATTTTTGTGACCTATACTTTATGAAAAAACAACTCTGCATGACTGTGTCATCAGGTTTGGACTTCACTTATTTCTGTAAACAGAAAATAGGATCTTTCATCCGTCTATTATCATGAAAAGGATGGATCATTTTGCTTATGAAAGAGTAACAGGAGGGCAATAGATCAATTTTATATCATACATATCATGCGTGTCCATCTTTGGTGAAAAACACCATCATAAATTTATCTTGGTCCTCCATTATGTGTCCAAATATTTTTCCGTACTATTTTTTGTCATAACGCAATCCTCAATAAACCTGGGCATCAGCAGGGGAACCTTTGTGGCGGACTTTTTACCTAATCTCCTCTGTCAAAACTGTTTAATGGATGACAATCTAATTTGAATGAAAAAGTATCTGAAAAACCTTGCTTAGATTAGGTTTCTTTACACAGGGGTAAAATTACTGGATCGAGCACTTTATATTGGGTTGAATAATCTTCAAAAATTTCATACCCAGTACCATGTCAGTGATTTCAATGAACGAAATGTTTACATTTCTATATCTACGTATTATCTGGTGTATTATTTATACTTGCGTTTTATTTGAAAAAGATCTTTATAATGCCCATGACGAGGCCGGCTGAACCTTTATGTGGTGACATTATCATAAACTAGAAGACAATCTATGTCTACCATCATATTACTTATACAATGTACAAACCAAGGACACTTTTCATAATTTTTATCTATCCAAGGTATCAATGTAAATGAGCTTTTTCTCATCTTTATTGTAAAGAGTTATCACAACCGAGACGTTCTTGAGTCATTTGACATCCTGCGGTTATGAACGTAGGTATTTCTTTTACCAAACTCTATCTAATACCGACCTAGATTTAAGTGTTTTTCTTTTATACGTCAACATGTCTGACGTTTTTATTTTAAGTTTTAAAAGTTCACTGGTTAGGAAAACATTGTGTGTAATGTAAACAAACCATGTTCACCAAACATCACCTAACATGTAACACTTTTGATGATCTTTAGGAAAGGGCATATTCAAACACAGGCTTGGTTACATAGCTACTGAAAATTTAAAACTTTTAGGGAAAAGAAGGACCATCTCCAATCTAATACCATGTCTTCTCTGCCTGAAATATTCCATTCTCTTCTGCCTAAGATATCCCATTCTAGTCTGTTCATAAATCCCATTCCCCTCTGCCAAAAATCTTGTACCCTCTGCCCAAAATATCCCATTCCCCTCGACCCAAAATATCCCACTCTGGTCTGTTCATATTATCTCATACAAGGAATATACAGACAGACAGACGGACAAAGCGGTAACTATAATACTCCCTGCATGCTATCAGTGGGTAACAGATCCCAAGCAATTTTCTGTCCCAAAAACATGTAACAAATTAGAAGTCCTAATAACAACTTTTGATCTACTTGAAGACTTTGCACTGACTTTACCCATTAATATCTTCTTTAATCCTCGAAGTGCCACTGGCAACATAGAAAACTTGCATTTCAGGTGGAAAAGATTAACAGTTTTCTATTATACTCTTACAGTTTTCTCTTTGCATTCTCTATCTTTTCTGAATGTGTACTTCCCAGATTTCCATTATTTTTCAGGATTTTTCATCACTAAAATTAGGACAGAGTTCTGGCAACCTCACTGTTCACTGTCTCATTATATTGATAACAGACGTGGATTCTGTGAGAGGATTCCACCAGTCCAACAAAACTCCAGACAAGCAAAAGAGCAAAATGTGTTCAAAATAATTAAATGATAGCAAATTTTGTTCAATCTAGCTCATTTGAAGGAAGAATTAATAGGGAATTGACATGTCTAGTTCATCTTAAAACGTTGTAACCATGTCTCTCGTGTTTTGAGGTGGGAACCTTGGATTCAACCTAATACTTATATGTGTTTTCGTTGAGTTCTTGATGTAACAATGTGTCTACATGATGTATATTTTATCCAAATTTTTTTAATTAGTTGGGTTATTAACATTTTCAGTGGATCAACCTTAATCCTTTTCTTCTGATAATCTCTAAAATCTTTACTAACAGTTCCGGGGAAAGATTAACATATTAAACCAACTGGCTTTTTTTCCATATTTTTTTGTCACATATCATTCAGACATGATCATTTGCTAATCTATCACAAATTAAAAGAAAACCAAAATTTTTTGTTCATTGCAATTTTTTTCCTCTCACTATTGAATTTAAAAACACAGAAAGATTACTAAAAGGCAGAAAGAAAAAGAAAGCTGTAAAACACATTGACCGCCTAGGATGAGTTTTTCAAGATGAGTCAGGAGGTTTCAATTAACTGTGTACACAACAACAATGGCTGCCTCCAGTTTTCCTTGGTTGCTAGGGGTAACCAGGAAGTGAAGCATCTGACGTCTGCTTCTTCAGAGTTTTAAAATGTCTGCTTATTGTATTTTTCCAGGTTTTCAGTCTATTCTTGTTGAAAGTTAGATGAGAACTTACAGTTTACCTGTAGCATATGCCAAATCAACAAACTTGATGCCTATCGGAAACAACTTAGGGCTTTATCTAAGTCACTACAATTTCTTCGAAAATCTATCCAATCAAAAGACGTGTATCTTTTAAAATGATTACAATAAATTTTTTATTAAACATCAAAACTTTAGTGATACCTACTAATACATTAAAAGATTCAAACTTGACCACTAAAGTGGCAAAATACAAATCAATGGAGTAAAGTTTAATGTGGATTTTTTGCTTCACAAGCAATGTGATGAAATACTGAAAGGCGAGGTATATATGCGGGCACGACCCATGAATCTCGAGTCTGCTTCTTCTGTACCTTAAATAGAACAACTGACCTAGATAAACAACAAAACCAGTCCAATTTTTTCATAACAATTCTAACCCACAGCCTATTATTATTCTGCTAGAACCTTTCAACCAGAAGAAAATTGTGTTTGTTGGATTACAGATTATCCACCAATGAGAATTACCTTGTAAATTATACCATCTCTGGAAAAGAAAAAAACAACAACAAGCAGCCTGTCATTCATTGTTGGGCAAATGTGCCGGGAATTAGCTTGTACTGATACTTTATAATCCCCTTTGTATTGATCCAGTCAGTCTCTTCTCGTTTGTAGACAACCGACACACAGAATGAAAAACTGTTAATTCCTACAGCTTCTAGCCGCAGGACAAATGGTGCATGCATTGATACTGTAGAATTTTTTAACGGAAAGAAAAGCACTTCTAATGGTTCAATAACGTATAACTGTTATCGACGTGCGGGTTGACAATTTCATTTCTACTATAAGATTGACCGAGTGTAGATCACAGACAAGATGGCTACACCCAGAGGGTCCTGTTATCTATATTACAGTTTATGTATTATGCATTAAAATATGCTATCAAACTGTAGAAAAAGTATCTACGTTTGCGTCTGAACATATTAACAACCATCATAGTGTTTACTTGCATTAATTTTATGGTCCAGCACTTGCATCCTATTACAGCGGAACTTTACTTTTTTATTAAAATTTACTTGACTTACTGGTAAATATAAATCAAAAGCTGGGTACTGATTGTATCTCTTATGCAAAATAACTGAAATTAATGGAAACAAAATTTAAATCATATTAAAACATGAGACATTATGAGTTTGGAAGCAAGTCATCAAACAAAGACATCAAAACTTTGACCTTTGACACAATTAGTACTATAACCCAACTATTCCAAATATCTCTGAATAGCTGTTTGATCAAAATTGTCAAGATCAGCGACTCCTTTTTTGGGAACCAATATGACAACTAACCTGAACAAACCAAACTGTAGTTCAAACCTTTCTTAACACATAAGCAATCTATTGAGCAAATCTAGTGTTGACACTAGACTGCTAACAGTTTATATCCGGGAGCACACGTAGGCTTATCATAATCAGGGCAACGGAGGGAAAAAAAATGCTTCCAATAGTTACTGTTCGTATCCAACAGAAATACAACTATTGCCCTACCAGTCCACAGTCATCAACAAATAACCATGCAGACTTCTTTAAAAACACCTTTCCAGGTGTTAAAGCTGTTTCTAAAATTCCAGAGTTTCTGCGCAAAACTTCTTTCTCTCTTTGTTGACTATCAGACCGTTTCTGGTTTAGTGCATTCATTTTAACCTGACTTGCACACATAAGTAAAGATGGTAAACCTCCATCCCTATCCACTCCCCTGTGGAGATATATGTATACAAAGAGATTTCATTTTTGAATCAATCATCTCAAACACATAGAAGATAAAATTAATGTACCTGATATTTAGTCAAAAATGTTCATACCTGCCTGAATCTCTGCGTGACTGATACTCAAAGTATCATATAAGTAAAAGAAAAACACCTGGACAGGTATTATAGCTCTACACCGAACAATTCAAAAATGTTCTAAGCTATTTTGCAGGAAATTTCCATTCTAATTTCAAACAGATATTGATTCCTAAAATCCTCAAAAACAGCATAATTTGAGAACCGTCTAAAACTTCTGGCTTTCCATTGGTCAGTTTTGACACTGAAATTTCTCATAGCCAATGAAAAGCCAGAACTCTGAGCCTGATCTGAAGATTTTGGATCAGCAAACAATGTCCCTATAAAATGACATGATTTCTTTGTTCTTAATTTGTCTCAAACAGACAAAACTAATCTACATATAAACCTCTTTGTTTCAGAATTAATCTATTTCAAGAGTTCACTTCTGAAAACAAACAATTCCTGACAATTATCCTAAAATCAAACCATGAGGAAGTAGGAAATGATGAGTTAATGATCTTGAAAATAATCTAGCTGCCTCTCCAGATAAAAATCTTAACAAACAAATGGATAACAGCAGTAAAGGAATGCATTTATTCAAGAAGGTAATGCTTTTAATGTCTTACACTGAAAGAAAACAATGAATTCTAGGGCACAATGATGCGGCACAGATTGCAGTTTATTTTTAACTTAGGTTATTTTGCGCTGATTGTAGAGCAAGTTGTTGCAACTTATTATAACAAATCTCCAGCGTGCTTCCTGGACTTCTGACCAGTACCTCATGCCCAAAGGAGGGATAATGTGCCGTAGGTTTGAATCTTGCGTCAAATCAAATCTGACATAGCTCCTGAGAACAGTTTACATTAACACAAAATGCAATCATTTAGCACTGTAAAGGTATGTTCAGCTGAGATCCTGTACCTTATAATAAATTACATATGAATTACATTAGAGCTGATAGTAAACTTTGAAACCATATTAACTAAAACTTTAAAACCTATTTAGTGTCACAACTATTCCAGTCTGTATTGACGTCACTGCACACTAGCTTAGTTTGCAAAACCTGCAGCATGCAGTAAGTTTTTTCCCCACTGGCAGCTCACTTCAGTCTTGGGAATTAACTGCTTTACCACAACAACGCTGGGCCTTCTTTTTGAAATTTATGTACACTCCAAACATTTTCCAACACATTTTCCCAGTAAGAGAGAAAACAAGTGTTAGGCAATGTAATGATTGATGGAAGACACACTTGCAATGGTCAGTTTGACATGTTCATCATAAATATTTCATATTCCCCAACAAGACAGACCTTGTATTATTATTTATAAGGGTTAAGTGAGGCCAGAAACCAGCCATTAATAACCTGTACAAGAGATTTTATGGTTACCGGCACACTTCTTCCCCAATAAAAACCCTACCATACCACAAAGTGTTCACTCTGTGATCAGTACCTGAATGCAAGCTTATGGGCCAACATAGCAAAGGGGCTATTAAATTTTTATGTGACCTGAATGGTGTCTGGGCAAGTTTATGGGGCATAAACTAGTAACAACAGACATTTCTACATCAAATGGTATTCATGTACTAAAACTTTTATTACAGTATTATGAATTAACATAATTTGATTATAATGCCACTTGGGAAGGCAACTGATATATACAAGGTACATTGTATGACCTTCACCAATGAATTGATCTCTAACAACTTATTTGTTTTAGTATGGATTTTGACAAGTAAATATTTCAAAAAGGTTTATTCTTACAGTATAGACCAAACAGGGGTACAGCTGAAGATGTTGCTGATCAGTTTCTGAAAGTTATCTAGGCTGACATTAATGTAAGGTTTTCCTTAAAGTTTTTCAATCAGCCAAAAAAGCAAAAGTGATCATCGTTTGTTGACTCCTTTATGTTCGATGTATTTGACTGAATAATCATACTTAAGACCAGCACTATCACTTGGTGGCTGCATGCACCATAATGACTTCATTTCAAAATAAAGTCAATTGAAACTGTTAACTAAATTATAGCATGAAAATAACCAAAGTACATAAAATGCATGACTAATGTTTAAAATAAAAACTTCAATCAAGTTGCAAATGATTTTTCCAGAGATTCAAACCAAGGTGGGGCTAACATGGCAACTGTCGGTGAGAGAGAAACATGCCTCGATCATCTTCACAGGGCAAGCATAAGGCGTACAGGTACACTACCTGTAAATCATAATTCTTCAGCTGTTATTAATATTTATTGCTTCAGAAAACAAGATCCTGGTAGCATCAAAGCTTTTCTTAAGTGTTCTGTGCTTTATAATGAAATATGGTCTGTTCTAACTGGGCATATATTGAACTTGTTCTTGAACTGTAGTCCTTAACTAATTTGTCTTTCACAATGTACTCATATTTTCTATTTATACCTTTTTTCCCATTATATTGTTAACATTATCACCCCAGTTCAAAAGTACTGGATTTGTACTCAATGACTATAATTATGCGATGAATATTTTCTACAGCCAGGAATTTAATCAACCTATACATGATCTGGTATAACTTTTTAAATATACAACATCAAAGCAGTTTCCTGAGAGATTTTACTATGCCAAAAGAATTATGATACATAATTTAATTCCACTGGTAAAAGTAACCTTTGGCTTTCAGCAAATCCCAAGTTTTTGAGGTATGGAAAAAATCCAAGAACTGCTGTTAAGAAATGTATTACGTTTTCCAAACTTTTGGAACAATTGCAGAAATTAGCCACTTAATTCTTTGGCTGCTACTTCAAAGAAACAGGTGCTTCATGTCTGAGATCAAAAATTGATTATCACTTAACCCTTTTTTCAAATTTAGGCCAAACTTACACCACTTCCCCTGCCTCACTTTTTTTCAAACTTAGAAATGTTTACACCTTTAAAACTTCTTTTCCCTTTCTTTTCAGACTAAGACCATGTTTACACCACTGAGCTTTTTATTTTAAATTAAGGCCATGTTTACACCACTTAACTTAATTCCAGACATTTTAAGAACTTCAATATTTCAAGATCTTTTCAAGATGTAAAAAGCACTCCGTATACTTAAGTTTGGAAATTGCAATGAAAACTATGTCAAACTTTTTTTTTAATGAAATAGGGGGTTTCAGGAGCAGGGGGGCTTTATGTTTAGGTATACCTTTTATAGCCCTGTGAGGCTCACCTTCCACGTATAGCTTCCCACTTTCTTTTCCCCTGCTGTCACACTCTAGCTGTAAGTGTAACCCCATCAATCACTTGATACTATGCTAGCTTGCCTATATTGATGATGAATAATTTTCATAATAAAATATCTTGTTACAAATTCTAAACTACAGTTTGTGTCAAGCCCGGGCTTGCATTTCAAACTGTTTCACCACTTATGGAAAAAGCTTTTAGTAGTGGGTCAGTAAAAGTGTTATAGAATACTGTCAATATCCTCATGGGAAGGGGGGAAACCAATGGAGTCGTAGAAGTTACGCTCATTTATACAAATAGCAAAAAATTGTTGGTACATAAAAGCTTCTACTACTGATTCATATTAAAGTGCTCAGTAACAGTTCCTGCCATTATCCTTAGCAAAATGCTCTGCACCTTTCATCCATCTACCAGTGATAAATGAAAAAGCTAAGTTTATTGTTTGTGACTGAAATATGCTCAAAAATAAAGATTTGTTTTGTTTATATTTTTCATACAGTCTGAAATGAAGCCATTCTTTTTAGCCAGCCGATCAGAGTTTCTCAATCATACATAACATAACAAGAGGTATAAAATTTATAAAACATTATCAAAACAAACATGAAACCAGGCCAACTTGTTTACAATGGCCACACCATAAAATTTCCACATTTGTTCACTAATCATAAATTAAAGACCACTTCAAGCACCATTTATTTACAATTTAAGCTTGCCCATTCACCTTTGACCCAATACAAACGTCAGATGAAAGGCTGAGGGAGCATTCCTGAGCCCACTTGAAATTGACTCTGTACAATAGCACACAATACATACTCCACGAACACTACCGCCAGGCATTATGGGTGCATTATGAGCGTTTTCTCGGGGCTTTAGAAGTCTTTATCACTCCTGAAGTATCAGCCAAGCAAGAAATGAATTCTATCAATCAAAAATGGTGACAGTTTATCAAAACGAAACTGTCAGGTGCATTTCAATTACAAAATGCCATTTTTGCTCAAATTCATAATAAACCAAACAGCGGAACTTAAATGGCTATTTCTGTATTTACGTCAATAATTTTCTGAAGAACAAGTTATGAAATACGAGGATTCTCTTGTAATTACTTTGTGACAAAATTTGTTGTTGCAGTTCTACTGGGAGTCCTCTAAGTGTTGCATTACGACTGGAATGTAATTATGTTTGAATATCCATTTATAAATTATGTAACCTCAAGAGGTCCGCTGAACAAAAAATAATCACCAAAGAAAGACATTACTTATTTACTTTCGATCTATATTCAGATTTTGTTAACTCCTGCAGAGATAATAAAGGAAACGTGGTTTGGCATGCAGTGTGTATAAGGAGATAATGTTGATAGATGTATTCTCTTTACTTGTTTTTCTCAATACAACCAAATAAAAGAGAGATAGAAGCAAATTCAGAATCTGCATGACATCTTGCTAAAAATGACTACATTCTGTTTTTTTTTCAGTTTATAGCCCGGGCTCAAACTTTTAGGATATTTTCCAGGAAATGGAAACTGTCATTCAGACACAGCAAAGGTCATAAATCATGAGAGATTTTTTTTCTTCCAACTCAAACACAATGGCACTTACCAATATATTCATTCCACGCTTTGTTCAGTTCTGAATGGTGTGCCAGACAGCCTTTCATTGTGTTCAAGCAGTAGTTATTACATGGCTTGGTCCGCGTGAGTCCTCCGCAATGTTGACAGTACATCATTCGGGTCATGCCGCGGGTGCAAGCTTCTGTTGGCTTTATCTGAAAGTTTACAATTATTTTCACCACTTAATTTTTGCATCATAACTTTCTGTCTACAACAGTTGATAATATATATAGCTGGTTATCAATAACCACCATTTCACAAAATGAATAAATAGTGAATAAATAAGTCATATGTCTTTCTACTGCACAGCAATTTTTACCTAATCCAGCTCCTCTGTGTGTTTGAAACACAGATTTTAACTTTTTTTTCTTTTCCCAACTGAAAAAGTATCATATTGATACTGGTGTCTGAGTAACAGAACTAAGACTCCCAAATTTGAATACTTTCAATTTAACAAACACGCTGCACCCGAACCACTTGAGAAATATTTCACAATTCAGTTGTGTACAGAAAACAACATCAAAGATTTATTTAGGAATTCAAGTGGGGAACATTATTTAAAATTAAAAACAAAATTAATGCAATATAAAGCAAAAAAAACTGTAATATTTCTTCTGATGTTTTTCTCTTATTTAAGAACACAGATGTGCAAGTGTAACTTTCTGTAATAATTTTATCCCTTGAATTAACTTAAGTATTTCTCCACTGCAATAAAATAATCGTAAAGTTTTTGAATATGTCGTTTCAAACTGAGTGCACCTGTAGTTTCTTTCTTGACACTCGTATGTAACTTTTTTCAATAAATCATAATCTGAAAACACTCCAATTAACTGAAATCTTAATTTAAAATCTTACGTTATGTTAAACTTTATATGACTGAAATATGCCCCCCCCCCCCATCCCAAACCACACACACCCTCCTGAATATGCAGCAAGGCAGCAACATTAAAAGGCGTTTCAAGTCCGATATATTTCTTATGCGTCAATAAGACAAAAAAAGCTGACCAAGTTTCTCAGACTCTCACACGTTTTCCACCATCGCTCCATTCATTCTTTTTATCATTTTAAGCTATTACGAACATCAACTTTTTTTTATCGCACACATACATCAACAGTCACACATACATCAACAGTCAGTGGAAATAAAGATAAAATACTTCATATTTCAGAAATCTGTAAGACATTTCATTGCTAAAAAACTTTAAAATTGAGCAGATAACTTGTACTTATCTCGGTTCCAAAAACATTTTAAATTCTGATGTGGTACATGATACCAAGGAAAAAGCATGTTGAAAACATTAAATGTAAGCTGGCAGGCTGCTGGTGAAACATTGCACTCTATCCCATTCATTGCATTGTCTACAAACACGGCCTAGAAGTATTTTCATGTGCTAAAACCTCTTATCCACTACTCTATAGCTTTTTCTCAAGTGTGTAAAATGCATAAATGCACCATTATTATTGCTCATTTTTAGTGCTTTTAAGCATTTTGCGGTGGCACAATGGAACCCCTATAGTGCAGTGGTGGTCTGTTCCCTCTAGGATGACATAGTCCAAAGTTAAATCCCCACCAGTGCCATGGCTGTGGTGTCTTTAAACAAGACATATCAATCCCATACTCTCTGTCTCGGCATCTATTAGCGCAATTAATGTAATATTTCAAAGTTGTAAGAACAGTCATTTCCCAATCGGAAATCAGTAAACTTTTAGTATAGCACATAACCCTAATGGGATATCACAACTGTGTATGGTGCAGTACCGAAGCATTCCCCCTACATTGAATATATAATTCACTTTTATTCACTTCGGTGCGTGCCATTCCGTCTGCTAAATTTAGCAAAATGACATTTTTCTGTCTGCTGCAGTGTTCTCACATGGCAATATACAAAATTGCAGCAATTCCATGTACTCATTGGTACTCATCAACATCTTCTCGTACCACTGTAATATCCATTTGGGATGACATTACTGCCATTCATACTGTGATAGGAAATAATGTTCTCCACCAGACATCCGAATTAATCCAGTGCCTCTAGATGGTAAATAACGATTAATGACATCCTTATTAATCTACATTGTTTAACGTCCTGGTAATTGTTAATTTACTAGGACATTGTCTCTAAATGGAATATAATGAGAAGTAATGATGTTTAATTATTAGCTGGGGGTTGTTGTTCCTCTTATGCTAAGAATATCGCAGGGGAATAGTTAATTGTGGCACTATCAACCAGTGCTGATGTACTCATGTAATAATATGATATTTACGTGGACGAGACTTAAATAAAGAATATATCGTATACCCCAGTGTAACACCTCTCCCACACTGGACACAGGCATATGAACAAAATAATCTGTATCAATATTGATTAATCCAGTGAAAAACAGAAGACACAACACTTACTTTCACTGAACATCTCTTAGTTTGCATTTGGGCTGGGGCCACAGTTTGACCAAGAGCCACTAAGATTTACTTGAGCACAAAGTTTGCTCATTTAAGCTTACAGAACTAGGCTGTGCCGAGCTGAGAAAAGTACAAAAGATATAAAGCCTGTGTTACTTACCCTTTCCATTGCTAATATCACATCTCTGCCAATCGCTAACCCACGCACGAAAGTTCGAGCAGCAATGAATGCTCTTTTCACCTGCAGTTTCAATTTCTGTGGAATATCGCCGAACGGCTTTAAATCATCCATATGCCGAGTCACACAGCTCAAATAGTCTTTTTCAAACACATACTGTGCATTTAATAATTCAAACATCCTTTGTAACAGGTTTGTGAAGAAATCATTTAAAATGTCCACAAGATTTAAATTTTCACCTTTGTAATACAACTTTAAATCACGGAAAAGTTTGGAAAACACTTCAGCATTTTGCTGATATAATAACCCATAAGTCCGCACAAACATTTCATGTAAGTCTTTTTTGGAGTTCTCCAACAGTTCTGTGAAGAATTCTGAAATGACAAAAGCTAAAGTGTGTTATAAAATTATCAAAACTGACCTATTATGACTTACAGCGTTGAAAGATGCTCAAAGAGATAGAAACACCAAAAATAGTATGGAAAATGGGAGGGACATTTTGATCACCCTACTATGGTTAACCGTGGGTTGCTATGGGAATACATTGGTATTTTTTCTTTAGTAACAGCCCTGATCAAAGTCATCAAGACAAGTAAAAACTGATCCCAGATCATTCATCACCTGAAATCCGGAAAGCTTCAGAGTAGAACTGCACATTCATCAAAAATGAATTTCATCTCTTTTACTTCTGAACATCCCAGAATAATACCAGTCTATTTCTTTTTCAATTTCACAAACTGAATTATTCTTTTTTAAAATTGGTTTCTGTTATTAAATATGTAAAAGGCTGTCTTCACTTTCATGGGACATTAGACTATTATACACTACTACTCACTACACATATCGGAAAAACTATCAACCAACCCAAGAGAGTTCAGTCTTCCATTTCAGCAAGATACAACATGGAGAACTTGTTACTATGTCCCTAAGGCATAACAAACAAATATGTCATTATTTTCTGTCTCAAGTTCTTCTACGTTTCCTAGAATAACATCTGCACACACCTTTCAATGACAAAAACATAGCTATAAGAAAAAGGTGGGGGGGGGATGATAAATAATTTAAAGTCCCATTAGCACTTTTAAAAGATATAAAATTACTTGTAGCTTTTACATAACCGGATTACTATTTAACTTACTTACCGCATTACTTGTAGTTCTTATATTAGCGCATTACTTTTAGCTCTTATATTACCAAATTCTTCCCCCTCAACCCATTAGTTGTAGCTCTATATTACCCATTACTTGTAGCTATATTACCGCCCATTCTTGTAGTTCTTATATTACCGCATTACTTGTAGTTCTTATATTACCGCATTACTTGTAGCTCTTATATTACCAAATTACTTTTAGCTCTTATATTACCGCATTACTTGTAGTTCTTATATCACCGTATTACTTTTAGCTCTTATATTACCGCATTACTTGTAGCTCTTATATTACCGCATTACTTGTAGTTCTTATATTACCGCATTACTTGTAGTTCTTATATCACCGCATTACTTGTAGTTCTTATATCACCGCATTACTTGTAGTTCTTATATCACCAAATTACTTTTAGTTCTTATATTACCAAATTACTTGTAGTTCTTATATTACCGCATTACTTGTGTTCTAACACCGCTTCTTGTAGTTCTTAATTCCGCTTCTTGTGTTCTTATATCACCCCATTACTTGTAGTCTTATCACCGCATTACTTTAGCTCTTATATTACCAAATTACTTGTAGTTCTTATATTACCGCATTTCTTGTAGTTCTTATATTACCGCATTTCTTGTAGTTCTTATATTACCACATTACTTTTAGCTCTTATATTACCAAATTACTTGGGAAATTGTCGTTAATGTTAAAAAAAACATTCCTTAATGTTGCTTTTCAAATTGAAAGTGCATGAATTTTTTTTCGATAATATTGCAGAAAATAAGGAATGCTGTTTGTTAATACACATTGAAAGAAAGTTTTTTAATGAATAGGGCACAATTCTATCAACACATTTGTTAACTATTTATATTATTGGACTTTTAGGACCAGCATCAAGTGCTTGGTTACAATTACTTCACAGGAATCATACAAGGACCTAGGGTTTTGCATCATTTTCAGGGGCCCAGGATTCATGCATCATTTTCAGGGGCCCAGAATTCATGCATCATTTTCAGTATTCTAACAGGAAAATCTGGCGAAAAAAAAAAGTTGTTGATGTGGGACACACTTGCCCATTAGGGGATCTGTGCTGCACATATTTGCTATATTATCCACCTTTGAAGTATCACAGGGCTGTAGCGACCCTTAAACTGATGCATTAAAAACAGCAACAGTAACCGTTTTCATTGTGAATAACATCAATCATCAGAATAACTACATGTAATCTTTATGTTGGTATTTTTATGAGACTATCTTAAATTAACAATTCATGCTTCTTTTTAAAAAAATCATATTTCTTCATGTTTTCCTCAATTTATCACTTATAAAATGACTTAGTACAGTTAATTTGCATTCGAAAAAATTCAAGTACCTTCTTACTGCAAAAATTATATGTTTCTTCAGTAGCTTTTATTTTATTTTGATCTAAAGGGCGTGAAATTGCCTTCTTAATCCTTTCTCTACGGTTAATGCTACCCATAATGCATCACATTATTGAACCGACTCAGATAAACTCATCCCCCATAGATTGTGATTATAAAAATTTTTAATAGGTTTTTTTTATAGTGTCCTCTATTACATTAAAAATTCTTTATGTGGTTATTTATGTCACAGTCTACAGTGCAGATGACTTTATTGCGAAGGTAAATTACTCATATCACATAAAAAAATCTCCCACTTTTCTCTCTTTTCTTATTCAACTTGAACTTTAAAATGGGCCAGTTTTTTACCTTTCACTTTTATTTGATACAATTATAAAGCAGGAAATAAACACATTATTGTTAAGTTCTTTTTGAAACAAAACACCTAAAGTACCAGAACAGTTTCTTTTCAATGTCTGCAGTGTGTCACTGTATGCAGAATACAAGGAAACAACACTGGTGACCTATTAAAAACAAATTTTATTTAACATCATTATAAATTTTCACCACAATTATGCCTATTGGGCAACTACCTAAGTTTGCCTATCCCTATCAAAGTTGTAAATAGGTGTAAAAGGCATAAGCCGAATTCCAACAGGTATGTTATAATTGCCTTTTACATCATAAAGTACAAGCTGAACCATTGTTAACAACAGTGTGCTTACAATCACCCAGACATTTAAACATTCTCCCTCACAGCCAACCAGAATCCACTCCTATATAACAATGATCTGTTCTGGTACTTTTTTTCACCATCATTCTTGTTAATTTTTTTTACTTGAACTTGATCTATTTTTAGATATGGGACAATAAAGGGGAGATCACTGAAAACTTACTGAATGTGCAGTAAATAGTACAGATAATGCTCAGAAATGCAGAGTTATGGAACTTAGGAACACCTGTAATGACTGACTCAAACATTGTTTTTGGAAGAAGGCCAATAGGAGTTAATTTTTTTAAATGTAAATGCATAGCAATATCAAGTCTTTTCAGAAAATATCTACAGTCAACAAACAAAACCCTTTGTTCCCATTAAATCCAGAAGAAGTATTTAAGTTTTCAGCAAGCCCTTGAGTTACAAGTTCTGATCGATACAATGAATTTCAGAATTATTATGCACCGATGAATGGTACTTTTTATTACTGCTATTTAAAATGAAGGAATTTTTTTTCAGTTAAAATTCCAATTTAGTAGGGATTAAAAGCTAGTAAGGAATTTACATTTTGAACATTGGAGCACAGGATGTTAAGTATTTAGTTCATATAAACAAACTCCATCATAAATCTTATATAATGCAATGGGTTTTGCAGACATACTCCTGTTAAAGGTTGATTTTCAAGAGCGCCTTCCTAGTACAAGTGGATAATCAATACAAAAGATATTTTGTTTGTTTGACAAGTTCATGATGAACCTGCACATTAACGCATTCTGATCATGATCTGCACTGTGTCTATTCAGTCTCTAAATGTTTACTGAGCACTCCTTTTATCAATTAATGGAATTGTCCGGGGTTCAAGACTCACTGTGCAGACAAGTCCATTTTAGAAATTTAGTGGTGTCTGCGAGTTTTAAAGTTAAGCTCTGTTCTGAAAAATATAAAACACACAAAACTTCCACAATAGAATATCCCTGAAGTTCAATGGCCTGAACTGTGCAAATTATTGACATAAAGAATCTTATTCATCTAGGCGTTTTACATATACTCTTGAAGTGACAGCAATACTTAAAGTAATGTTTGGAAGATTGCAAAATCCTGCTTTACAAAATGACAAGAAATGTTTTCTCCTGTACTCATTACGTATGTCAGGAAATGTTCCTTCATAATTGTAATATATCTTTCTTGCAATGCAAAAGCAAAAAGTTGCTGATAAACTTTGGGTATTTGTGAAGAGAACAAACATATCTATCTAACCTACAAAGTCATTTTATCTGGAACTGTTATAACTAATGAGTCAGGAGAGAAGTGGTATTTCTTGTTATCTAATATAGCTACAATAAATGAGCTCTATTATTTTCATAAACTGATTATCTGAATCAGGGCAGTCTTGGGAATATAAAAGTACATTTGTGCTAAAGAACTTGGGCAAAGCCTGGATTGTTAGGGTTTCCAAAGTCTCAACAATACAGTCTCAACACCTGTTCTCCTAGGTGGTTTCTACATTTAACTATGGTCTGCAAGTCCTTATGACCATATCAAATATACCTGTCCTGGATTTCTGACCAGTGTTGTTGTTTAAAGAAAGGACTTGCATGGTCATGTTTGAATTTTTTACATCTGCAATTTTCAATTTATTCATGTGTTCAGTGATTTGATGATTCAATCTCTCCCAAGTCTGAATGTTTAAGGTTCAAAAACTTTCAAGGAGGGATATCATGGGTCACTGGTTCAAGTCCCACTGACAATCATATCCCTAATGTGAGGAAGTTGCCATTTTCTTGTGGGGGTAGACTAGACCTACTTATGATTCAGTTTAGGTGAAACATCAACAGATGATAGCCCAAAAAAATGCCAAAAAATATTTACGAGAGAAACAAAAATTAAAGGAAAATACTTTGGACCAGTAACACCAGATATATTTGTATCACCAATCTACCTGTAAATATGAAAATCATCATTTATGTCCTTTCACATGGGTCAATTTAAGGCCAGCCAGGACACATGCTATCAGTTTTACCTTGTCATAACACAAGATAATTTACTGGGCTGAAGATGACAGTGTTGCCCTTTTGGACATTTAATGAAGTAATAACTAACTATGGACACTGATGTACAGTCACCCTACGCTTACATTTGTATTGTGTCAGGTTCAAGGTGATATTTCAACCAGCTAAGCAGTTCTTTTTAGCACCTTGCTTTTCTACTGCATTTGAAGCTGACTTAACATATGCAAATGTAACACAGATGTTATTCTCCCATATAAAACATTTACTCCTACCTCACTAAATTTCTAAAATGGACTTGTCGATCTTTCACTTTGGGCAGTACCAAAATTTTTCTTACTGAAAGGCCAACAGTAGAAATTGTGTTCCATGCAGTTTGATCATTATCATCTACACCGGTCAAAAGGCTGAATCTTTCGCCACTAAAAGCATGGATGGTTAGGGTAAGCAACTTTCCAAGTTTACCTATCATGGATTCCTTCAGACTTTAGCTGAGAACTATGAAGTATGCTGTTTGAACGGACTGACCTAGCTACGTCACAGACTGCTACCTTAAAGAGTTACATCATGCTTCACTTTAACATCTCTATCTCCATGAATACCCCGACTTTTGTGTGAGAATTTTCATTTTTGCCCGTTATCTCAAAAATAATTACGGCGTAAAAAATTATCTTGGTGCAACACTAACCATTGCAATGCATAAAACTGGAAAAGTATTCATTTCTTAATTACATCTCTCTTATCGCATTTAGATCGCTGAAACTGGAAACCCTAAATTTTAACTGTTGCAAAGTAAAAATTCACCTAACTGTAACTCGACACGAATTTAAGGTAATGACTCAAATCTTTCAACATTCTTTTCAGCAAAAACGCTCAAAGTTACGTCAAGTAAAACATGAATGAACACCAAACCTAGGTCGTTTTTTTGCAAACTTTCGATGTTTTTCCCATTTTCTCAAGTACTTTTTTACTGAACCAACCAACAGTCTTCAAAATGTCAAGAAAGTGCAAAAAAATATTTCGGCACTGCATGGTAACTGCATAAGCCCGTTACAAAACCAAACTCAGGCAAGATAACGATGTTTCAAGCTATGGGCTATAAAATAAAAGTCCTTAGTGTAAATTTTATGAACCTGAAAAGATGACTGAAATTCAAGTTGAAAATTTATTATACAGTGCTGATGAATCTGGTGCAAACTGCATGCATGCAGAGACGATGCATAGTGCATGTTCTATATACATAACCACATGGAACGTAATATGTATTCTGAGCCCACGCAAATAAAGATGCTATATACTTATGAGCCGAGAACAAATGGAGGCACTTTCACTGGTAATAGATGGAGAGAGGTATCACGCATTCAAGTTTCTGAATACCCAACCTTACTTGAACAAGCTCTTACCAATTTCATCATTTTTTCCATTAATTTAATGAGAGCCCTGACTATATGAAAAATTGCGGAATTTTTATCAGATGGCTTTAGTATATAAAGAGCCAACCCATATGTCCTCCTTCACTTCTGCGTCTGTTAGGAGGCCATTATACAAGAATATTTACTCTAGTACTGGCGTTCAGTGCATGACTGATGCGGAACATTCCTTTCCAGTGCTTCACCATCATCCATAAAACAATAACATTAGCTTCGCTTCTAAGAATATCTAACTTTTAACCTTTTGGCAAGAATGAAAATTCCAAGTTTTTAACCAGTTCCGTTGACAGAGAGATATTTTCTATGCTGTTAATAGGGTTTATGTCTAGCTGTAACGCAAGTGTCATAGATGAGCACCATATGTTTTTATGCCTCCAGTTGCTGTGTAAACCATTTTCACCTAATTTCTGCCATATTCTCATTTTTTTCTACTCGGAAACTGCCAAAGTACTGATTTCATCTGTTTTTTTTCTTTGTGCTATCTTCCCTGAGTAGTCTGCAAATTGACGATATTTGTCTACTTAATCAAGTTTGCATTATAGTTAGTTGTCTACTAAATTAAGTTTGCATCGATAGGTGCCTATTTAACAAAGCTTTTGCTACTTCTAGTCTACGTAATAAAGTTAGCATTGACAAGTGTCTGCGCCAAATAAACGATAACTTATTCTCTTTATTACAGAATGATAGAACCCTGCAGCAGAATGAAATCTTGAGTCATGTTAAAAAGCGTCATTCTTCTTATTCAAAGTCATGGGTTTTACACTTGAAATTTTATAAGGCGTCTTCACGACAAACTGCTACAGGAAAAAGAGTAAGTGTAACTATTAACAGATGGAAATTCAGGTCAAGAGCAAAGCACGCTGGGGAAAGTTTTCCTTAACTGGGAAACTAAAGTTTACATTCCACCTGCCTTGATTTTACTCAATGCACGACTACGTGGGTCTTTAAATCTGTTTGTGTTGAATAAAACAGCATTTATTCCTCGCCTTCAAATCGCCAATAAACGATCAATTGCACTGATACTTAACTTTTTTGTCCAACCTAATGTCTCGGAGAATCTAACAATTAATCAAGCTACTGTATTAGCGGTGCGAATCAATACCTTGTTAAAGGATGAAAACGAGACAGCATCATGCGAATTATGACTAGAAATGGCACACACAAGTTTTAGTATTTGCATGACACATAATTTCATTAATCTGTCCGCTCGGCATCATACTAAATGAGCACCTAGTGGGCAAACTCAATTTCAAATGCTGACTCATTAAATCAATAAAGCCCGCAATTCTGTAATACCATCATGAAGCGCGGTTGCAAGAATTTTTTCTTTCACTTTTACCATGGCTAAAGCAAAGCGTTAATACATAATTAAAGAAGTGTAGTATAATTCATCTTGATAAGCAAATTTCATTAGCTATACTTTAGGCAATTATATAATATATGGGAAGAACTACAAGTTACATCATGAAATCCAAACTGATTTGAACCTGATTTCTACTTAGCTTTTGAGAACTACTTTACTGAAGTAGTAATTTCAAATTGATTAATATACGAAAGAACCTACATGTTCTGTTAAGAAATTTCAAACAATTTGTACTTGATTTTTTATTCACTAAAAATGGCAAGAAAATTTTATTCTTATTTCATCTTCTTTTATCCTCATTTTTATTTATTTCCTCGAAAGCATTTTTTTTTAACACAACTATTATATGGAGTGGCCATGTAAACTAAATGACTTTAATACCTTCATCATGCTGGAATTTGGATATTTCTAAATCTAAATTCTGATAAAAGATGAAAAAATTATTCTGAAGAGTAATAAATTGGCAATAATTATTATTTATATATGCACACAGCAGTCCAAAAGAGTGACTTTTCCTTTCAAACTATTTGTTAATTCTGATATTCTACTTTATTTTCTCCTATATTTACATTAAAACTGAAGCGATTACAGACACTGTAGATCAATCACAAGCCATTTTGCTGCCAAGATTTCGTGGTTTATTCCAACAATTCTCCACAGCATTTTGAACTGATTTTTTTTATCTACCTGATTATACTTTATGAAGATCTTCCATACTACTGTGGCATAATAAAAGGAACACGTAGGTTCTGACAGAAAGGTTATCTGTCTGTGTTTACATCCTGATTGCTGAGAATTTCAGAGATTTTGTCTGTACACAATGCTGGTTTCATCATGCGAAAGATGGGTCTGTTATTGCCAGCAGTGTTTACCCTTTTTAATCAGCCGCAATAAACTGAACAAACCTGGTCTGGTTAGGAAGTATAGCTTTGGTTTTACTGCCAATCAGTGTTGTCTGCTACTTAGCGCCATTGACCAGAGCGCTTAAGGTTAAATGGACACTTCTAACGAGCGCTGAGACAGGAATCCTGGAATTCCTATTCATTATCATCCATTTATGGATGGAGGAAGTTAGTATAAAGGTTGAACCTACTTATCAGATACTTTCATGAGGCTAAGAGGGAGGAGTATGTGTATTAATCTATTTTTCTTTTGTGTTAATGAACTTTTTTCAGGACAGTTCTCCGAGATGCACAAATCCAAGACATGTGCATCAATTCTTATAGAGTCCTAAACTCATATAGAAATTAGACAAAAGTATACCTAGTTAAAAGAATAAAACTTAAAAGAGTACCAGCCCATTGTACCATTCCATTGCATATTTTATAGCTGATAAAACTTAACTTCTGTCTATCTAAGTAAGAATTGTTTTCGTTAAAATTTCAAGGACATTGTGTTCTCCAGGTATGCTGATGGCAGGTTCAGGAAACTAAATGTACCCTAGCCGACTTTCAGCTGCAAAAATACTTTACATTATATTGATTATCGGCATTTTTTATCTTCCAAATAATCTCAGTAGGAACAACGTCATAAACATACAAGAAATTTATGCCAGTTAAGCCTCCAGGGGATTGCCTAATATTTCATATTACCTGCACTCCAAGCGCTTTATGATTTTCAAGAATTATCATACACAATACTACCGAATACTACCAATACACTATAAAACATCATTCTGTAATTTATTGCCAGGTAAGAAATCTTTTACCGTTAATAAATTTATTTTGGAATGTAAATAAACAAAGATAGATATACAGGTTCACCTACAAAAACTGATGTCATTAAACAAGGATGAAATATATGTAAGAAGTCGGGCATCAATGAAAATAGAAACTTACCATCAAATTTTTTGGTTCTAGATACAAATGTTGATTTGATAAATCTAAATGCTTCGTCTGCTACTGACTCGTACTCCTTCATACTAAGTGACTTGAGCTTATTTTCCATGTCTGGTGTACAGCACGTACTCCCGTGCGGACAAATCTGTAAATCGTCACCTGAAAGTACATAGAGAACAAATTTAACACAAGTTTACAACATGAATAAAATTTGTAAACAACCAATGCTTCAATGTTCCAACAATACTCGGTTACTTTTATTAGGCCAGCAATTATAGGCCAGCAGTTTTACTCAGTCATATATAGGCCACCAGTTTTACTCCATCATTTATAGGCCAGCAGTTTTACTCAGTCATATATAGGCCAGCAGTTTTACTCAGTCTGTTATAGGATAGCAATTTAAATCAGTGATTTATCGGCCAGCAATTTTACCCCGTCATTTATAGGCCAGCAGTTTTATTCAGTCAGTCACAGGCCAGCAGTTTTACTCAGTCAGTTATAGGCCAGTTCTCTTAACCATCTGAACGACCAGTACTAGAACTCCTGTCCTTCATAAGATACTGCCATTTTCTCGGTAAAGTTGGCAGTGGGACTCAAACACGACCATAAATCAGTGAGAGGTTTAGTAAGTAGAAGTCAGTGACCTTCTCCAGTACACTATGTAGGCCGGTCATTTAAACATACTAAAATCTGAAATACAACTTGAACTAAACATGTCCAACCATAAAATTGAACCTAGAAAAACTTGTATCTACCACTTGTCTGAACATGCTCTTTCAGTGTTTTTCTCCCACAAACTGACAACACAAGCATCATAAATACCCCTGCGAAATGAACCAGTACTGTTCATGAATTATTCATGAAATATTCATGAATAGTTCAAATCCTGAATTCATGAAAAGTTCTTCAAAAAACTTGAAAGTAAAATGAGACAAATTCTTTAAATGTCCATGAAATAAAGAGTTCATGAACAGTTCTTAACAAAGCATCATGAACTTTTCAAGTACTTTCCATTGCCAAATATTCTAGAACAGTTCATGATTAACTAATGAACTGCTCAAGAACAAATTGTTTTATGAATGGTTCAAGACACATTCATGAACTTGAATGTGCATGAACTGTTCATGAACGCTTTGCTCTATAAGCATATTGTCTCATTTTTACTTCATGTTCTGGACATGAACTGTTCATGTCCACTTAAAATGCATGAAAGTTCATGAATTGTTTATGACAAGATCTGTCTTACATAATTCATAGAAATACAACACATGTATTCATGCATTCAGACTCTCCCATAACTCATCCGACTGTCGGACAAAAGTTTGACCTGTCCAACAGGAAACAAGCAGTTTGTCGTGCCATTTTGTCTGACAATGTATAAAAGTTTGCTTCCTATCACAATCATGACAATAAACATGATAAAAAAACCCCGCTTTTGCTATCTGCATTTAAATGTGACACTAAACCAGTGCTGCATCAGTTTCACTATGATGGACAGTTTTTCTCATATTCGTTCATCCGTTCTTCAAAGGCATGAATTGTTCATGACTAGTTCATGGCCAAACCATGTTTTTGCACTAAGTTAAAACTAATTTGTGAATTTGCAAAACAAAGTGTGATTTCATCACAATTCCTGAATTTCATGTAACAAACTCTAGTTTAGTATACCTCCTCCGTCTGTTGCTAGACAAAAACCAATTAAATTATGACTTGTGCTAGCAGATGTGTAAAAAAAGGGAAAAAAAAATTTTAAAAAAAATAAACCTGACACAATTTCTTTTATTGTAGACGAATGTGATTGTTCCCTTAAAAGTAGAAGAGACAGAACAGAAATTAAACAATAAAATCACTTACTTTTGGCCAAAAATGACATGAAGTTACTTACTTTTGCAAAAACACCTTTCTTATTCCATCAGAAAAATTCCTCCAAAAACTTGTGACAAGTTGGTACACATTAATATTTACATGCTGTGAGATTTGTCAGTCCCAGTTCTTAAATAGTTCATGAACTGTTCATGAATGCTTGTGGTTCATGAAATGTCAGTGATTGTCCTATAACATCAGATCACAGATAATTCAAGAACTCTGTATGATTCTTCAGTAGTTCATGAACTGTTCATGAAGTATTTTCAAGAGCAGTTCATGTCCAAAAGTTCATGAACACCAATCAAGAACATCCAAAGTCCAGTTCATGAACCATTCTTGAATGGCTTGAAATGTTCATGATTTCATGAACTGCATTTCACAGGGGCATCACCACATGTAACAAGAAACCCCATATAACACCATACCTTGTCAGAAACACTTAACAAAGTGTTTGCTATATGGACAGACTGGACAATGACCCCTGATACATCAACTATATTTAGGTTTATTGTTATTAAAACAAGTACATACATCACAAAAATGAAGGGAGCGGAGGGGAACCTGGGTTCTAGTTATGGTACTTTCATCATCTTTTATCTATGAATTACTTAATGCAAGCATGGCAGAGAACTGTCAAAAATAATTATATCTATATCTGTAGAATTTTATATAAATTGTCCCAGTGTTTTCAAAGATTTTCATCAAACTTCTGGATGGACATGTCTCACTAGCTTACAATAAAGCATGTGAATGGTTTAGGTATATCATACTGTCGAGGTACTAGATGATCTACTCTTCACTCTCAGAATTATCAATAATCCAGAAAAGATCAGCAGCAGAAGCTGATATTCTATACAGATAAGCTACTGGGATCAGTATGATTTATGACCTCTGTAACATTCACTGAAATTATGGACTGCTAAGTATTTCTAACACCACTTCACTGAAATCACTGACTGTTTACTATTTCAAACAGCACAAAATACCATTTATCAAACAAGTCCCCACTGGAAACAGTTGTCCATTTGCCTTAAACAGAAAAACAAAAAACTAGTGTATAAACCAACAATATCATTTTCAATCTTAATTTGACACTTCAGTGTTTCATTTATAGGGTAATTTTTTTATTCAATGCATTTGTAGACTTAACACGAGCTTTTGATTCAATACTATTCATAACAAAACTACTTCATTCAAAAGTCAATGTCAATTTTCAATTTCACAATAGGTGCTCTCCAGGCAAGACTGGTTGTGTTTCAACATTAAATAGCCACTGCTGATGGTCAATTTCACAGTGGTCAATAAAAAAGAGAGGCCGGAATGTAAATTACACCATGGTTAGATTTCACACTATGATTACTGCCATTCAAGTAAATGGTGTCAGTTACTTGGCTCAATTATCACAGCATGGTCATACTGGAGTCCTTTGGTTTTCAACTCCGCTATTGGCTATGATTCAGCACACCTTGGGCAAGTGTTTAGGCAAGAATGCCTCACTGATTTCTGTGTATGACCATGGCAACAAGAGCAAGGATTACAGCTATCACTTGTAGCAATAAGTGATAACCAACCTTGGGCAAGTGTTAAGGCAAGAATGCCTCACTGATTTCTGTTTATAACCATGGCACGGCGTTATCACTTGTAGCAATAAGTGATAACCAACCTTGGGCAAGTGTTTAGGCAAGAATGCCTCACTGATTTCTGTGTAGGTCCATGGCAAGAGCAAGGTTTACAACATATCCCTTGTAGCAGTATAAGTGATAACCAATCATAACGCCCTGCAGAATGCTTTATACAACTTCCTCTGGGCCTCTTTCAGATTCAAGAATGACTTTCAAATATTAGGACTGACAGAAACACTCGTCAAACTTGAATTGTATTAACTGGATAACATAAGATATTTCAATGAAATTCCAGTCTGAAACCCGTTCATTAAGTATCTTAGTTTCAGTTATAAAAACATATCAATTGATGCAGATGTACCTACTCCATCATAATTCACAATATAATTGAATAAACCTTAGTACCATAACTCAAAATGTTTAAATGAACGTCAGCCAATTTAACTTCCAAAGACAAGATAGTGATCTCCAAAGTATAAATTTGTATATAAAACTTGTATTTCATACAGACATTACAGAGGAAGATCATTATAATAAAAACGTTAGGTTACATCCCACATGATAAATGATGTAATGTAGTGATAATGGTTTCCTTAGCCTAAACACAGCTAAATTTATTCAAATTAGATCACTTCATATGCCTCTGTATCATACTCAAATTAATAATTTATGCGACTTTATGTTAATCAGCCGACTGCAGTTAGTCCGGTGATGTAGGTACAAATTTTTCAAATTCCGACTTCAAACAGAAATTCATGCAAACACATAACTATACATATCCTTCAGCGGCTTACTGTTTTAATTGGTGCATTAGTTGTAAGCAGAGGAAGTCAGGACAGATGCATAAATTATCCAACCAAAAAACACCTGGTAATTTGCATTTAATGATAGGTCAGCGTGTAGCTTTTTTACAATGTAAAAACAAATGAAATGAAATGAATACGCATAAAAAAAAACAACCTTTCTATATCAAATTAACTTATCTACAAATAAGTCGGAATACAAAGGGTCATTGCTCCATGCATTTGGATTCAATCTCTATTTGACCCATATCTTAAAAGATATTTTATTAAATTCAAAATTTTCTTACATCTTTTGAAATCTGAATCATGGGGATTTACGTAGAGATTTTCACTTTACCGCTAAACTGCTTTGAATCAAGGCATTCTTTATTCATAGCTCTATCTAACTACCATACCAATTATTGCGACTAGAAATCGCAAATTCCATTTGAATAGAAAATACCCCCTTCAAGTGAAATGGAGAAGAGTAACAACGCAATAATGTAAATAATCTCAAACACGAAAGGTTGGAGCTTATCTAACGTAAAATACATCCACACAAAATATTTAAATGTCTTTACTCAATCGGCAATTCAAACTCGAGATTTTTTCTATCTGATACAAAGCAAATAATACTTTCAGACAAACAAAGGAAATTTTGGTCCGCAAAAAAAGACAGATCATTTTGTAAACTGACCTCAAATAAATCTTGTGCCTCATTATTAGAAATAATGTTTGATATGAGATAATTAATGATTAACGGAATGTGTGCAAATACCCGTAAGTCTTCAATAGTACACGTCAATCATCGCTAAAAAGAATATTCATTCAAAATGATTATCTTCACAAACGTGGTACTTTGATACTTGTGTGTGGCCGATTATCAACCTTATAGCGCAGATAGTGTAAATAATCAGTCGATATTTCTTTTTAACGGTTATTTTTCGTTTGTATATTAAAATTTCCTTTTAAACCTCTACCCCGTCACAATTAACCAAGTTTTCGACAGGTGTTTAAAGGAAAACCAAAGCGATTTCAAAATCAAGATCAATGTGTATATAAATGCGTTTTAATAGACTTCGAAATTTTAAATATTGACCAAAGTTGGGCACTGATCAAAATCCACAAAAATTATTTTAAAACATAAATTGATTCGTCATTCAAGACAAAACATGTCAAAAAGCCACCGTTTAAACAGTTTATCTACGTCTAGACATCCTACATCGACTTCTTAATGCTTTTATAGATTACCTAAACCTCTAAGATTTGGATTTAAAGGAGTGGACCAAAGTTTATATACATGTATTTCTACTTAGTCATATGATGCACTTCTGACAATTAGTAATGTGACACAACGCCAGGAACCAGTCCCGACAGTTAATTCATAAAATGATCTATAAAATTGAGTCTTTCATTTAAATTCTAATGTAAACAGTTTAACTAAATGTGGAAGCATTTGGCATTGACGGTCTAATAGATGTGCCTCCATGCGCCATAATGGCTCATCCAATACAGTAACAGAGATGACCACTCAGACATGCTTTTGTCAATCAAACCGCCTACTACATCCTTCTAGACACACCCAAACAACAGTTCTCACAACAAAAACACCAAAATTACAGTTCTCACTAGAAACAACAAAAACATGGTTCCTACTAGAGACAACAGAGAGTGATTACTGAACAGGAAAATTGACCAATTAAGTCTATTGCATTATTCAATCTACCTCTGCTACTGAAAGCACAGCCTGCAGCAAAAACTATTTAATTTAAACTTTTCTCTAATTGTTTTCTAATCTGCGATTATTAGATTAACTTAAATTACATCATGCAATTAAGTAATTTAAAGGTTGCGCCTAGCTGGGCAAGTACAATCTATATAGTTTTACGTTCCCATTTTGCCCGAGAACAATAATCGTTACAATATGCATGTCTATTAAATAAAACTGCTGAATATTCAGAATATAACGTATGAATTTATTGTATTCCGATGAATATTTATTTCTGCACTTGTGCATGATTTTACATGCAGCTGTTGCCTGTAACAGCAGTAATTTATATGTTATTTGTTCTTCACTATCTAGATTACCAGTCAATTAGCAGTGTTATAAGTTATAAGAACTACCTATTTTCAAAACTTGGGTGAAAAAGATGTTTTAATCAGTGAATGTCACTACAAGTAACAATGTCTAGATCAAAACACATTTTAATTTTGTGAATGTCACTTTTTGTTCCAATATACCTATGTAAGAGAATGTACTTCAAAATCCCCTTGGTCATAATCCCCTTGGTCCAAAAATGGCATAGAAGTCTGAGTGTCTCCCATTTAAGAGAATGTCACTTCTATTTACTTTATAATAGGAAGTGTAGCACTTCTTGTCAAAAAGATCTAGATACACTGATATTGGATGTGTGAATATCACTTACACTCACAATGCCTAGACATGACACAGAGACATTCTTTTACTAAATGTCACTTTCATCACAAACCCTATGACAATCACAATACCTAGGCACAAGATCAAGTCATGTTACCATTCCTTAGCTCAAATATGATAGTAGATCAAAATCACTTCTACTTTAAATGGGTGAATACCAACAAAGGCATAAAACGTGGTAGCTTATGAATCTAACGTGCCTCAGAAAAGGGATGGTTAACTGGTAAATGTTCATTTTTCCTATCAATACATCGATGATACATAATTACACCAAGGTTTCAAAGTTACATCCGTAAGAGAAGGGTATTCCAGTCAAAGTCTCTTATAATTTGGCATAGAAACTGGGTACTACCGAGTGCATTATTGTACTTAAACTGAAATACCTAGTTTCTACAACTTGACAATCCTTACAACCTAATCTCCTATTATCTGCAGAATTATTATAATCATTGACATAAATAAATAACTTTTTTTTCTTGAAATTGATCTTTATTTGCTACTTAAACAAGTGTTCCAACAGATTTAAGGATGGTTACCATGTAAAAAATCTCTGCCAACTTTTCTGACAATAAACAATTTACCTGCCTTCTCCAGACCTTTGCAGACAGTTGCCTATACATTCATTTTCAGCATCACTTCACTGATGGTTTTGTAATGCAGATTCCAATTTTCCGTCATTAAGACAGTGGCTAGGGAAGGTGAACGGAAAACAACACATTATTATAACAGAAGATACTTACTTTTTTCAGAGAATGTTTTTCAGAGAATGTTTCCATAAAGAACTGAGGTACTTGAACTTTGAAGAGGTTTTGTTCCTTCTTACTTTTTTAGAATTTACCAAAAATAGCAAAAGTGTTTTATATATTTTAGGAGAAATGTTTTGCAGAACATTTGTCAGAGAATGTTACCAATGAAAACAGATGTGCTCATCTAAAAATGATATCTTTTGTTATCTGAGTAATGTATCAGAACTCAGAAATGGTTAAGGCCAGGGTGTTTCAGACTGATCAATACAAAAACTCTTAGTCATTTTTTAAAGCCTTGGTGAAACTTTTCAGTGCTGTGTCAAACAACACTCATACTTATTTTAGACGAACTGTGTCTGGAGAGAAGTAAATAATTTAAACAACAGTATAACTAGGACAACAGTTAGGAGATCTATTTATCAGCATGACAGATGAGACTGAAAGTACATCACAACATAATTATACTACTATTTGCATTACCCCATATTCTGAATTTCTTAGATTAGTCCATTTTTCTATTCAGACAGTACCATTAACTATACACAAGTGGATGTTGAACAGTTTAATGTCAATGATTGAAGAGCCTACAATTGGAAGCTGTGATCATGATCTGCATTAATTGTAAAGTGAAAATCTACCTGGCAGAGTAAGGGTTTATTATCTTTCTTCAAGAAAATTTGGCTGCCTTCCTCTAAGAGTTTAGGAGAATCTGATGCAAAAGTGAATGAAAATTTAATTTAACCTGTACCCTGCACATCTATGCTCACTTTATCATTATTTCCACTGTTGTCTATTATCTGTAAATAAATTTTCACTGAACATCCCTTTAAATGACTAATGGTACTGCCCAAATTGTATGTTGGATCAGTCCATTCTAGAAATTTAGTAATTCCTTGAGAATGTCTGCCTAAGCTAGAAGGCAAAGGGTTCAAATTGAATTGAGGATGTTTGGTGATCGTGCATAATGGTTTAGCCTTCATGTTTGATTTTTCTTAAGAAAAGAGTATTTTGGGAGTTTACATGAAGGAGAAGCTTGCCTAATGACTTTTAAATGAGGTACATGAGTCTTCCAGTAGCTTTGCACTGCATGTAAAAGCAATAATATTGAAACAGAGCTCCATTGCAGGGCTGTTAAACTACAGGTCTGTTTTATTAATCCAGATACAGTGTTGAAACCCTGGCAATTATCAATTACTGAAAATTTTGCATAATTCTCATGCAGCCACGTCACAGGACCACTCTCGATAACTTTCAGCTAAAATATCCTACAACACTGAAAACATACAAAAAGCCTGTTCACTCTGGCACTTTATGGCGACTGACTCAACCAATATTTGAGAAGATTGTGCAAAAACTTAAAACTTTAAAGACTCCATGGCGAATCAATCTCAGATAATCGTGTGTGAACAGGACTAATCCGAACATGATTTGTAATGTTTGTTGTTCAGTCAGTTAATTTTACCTGAATTTCTTTTTGAACAAATCCTGGTACTGGAAGATGTGGGTACATTTTAAGAAATTTAGCACCATACTGGTAATGCCTAAATGCACATGCAAATCTGAATGAAAGTGCATGAAAGTGCCCCATCTTTTAACACTGCCAGTTTGAAACTTCCAGGAGAAAAAGACAAACACAATTTAATACACATTCTGTTATATAATGACAAAGTCTATAAAATCAAATCACTGGTAACTTATGAGTCACCCAGCACAACACTGTTTATGCAAATTGGATCAATGGGAAAACTCACTGACAGTCACAAAACCTTCGGGAGTTGCAAATGTAGTTTTCCTCTATTACTTAATGTAGTAGACGGGACATTTCACAGAATTGATCATTAAAGAGCCAGGTTTCCGACAGATCGTCAATACTTTGATGCGGAGAAGAAAATAATAAACATGCAACATTTATCAAATGGCAATTAATTGAAGCATTGCTGCAGAATTATTCGGTATGCATGTATTTTTAATAAACTTTCCAGATGAAGAAATTTTTTGCATGTTTTGGTGTTTTCATGCAGGGCATTAGCCATAGTAGCGGTGAGCGGAAAATTGCACTGACTAAAATGACTTGACTTTCTTTGTATGTCTACTTTTGAGTACAGCTGTCACCGTTATATCATATCCAAAAACAAATAACATGTTCTGCAGCTATTGACTGGATGAGATGATAACATGCACGCTTTTATATAGAAACAGTCATATGTTCCCTTCTATATAGAAACAAACTATCTTCAAAAGAATTACTTCACAAAATAATTACTTTCGTACTTGATTAACAAGACCAGACAAGAATTATGTTCTCCGACTGTAAAAAGAATCAAGTTCACCCTGGGAATACAATACAGGCAATTTCCTTGCATTTTACTCAGTAATTATCTTGTAGATCTTATCGCAACATACTGATTTGTATCTTTGGAAACATTTAAACAGAAATCGGCTTTTTAAACCATCCAAACATGGAATCAAAATCAACTCTAAACAACCATTACACTTCTACATGAATACGGCCGTAATCCAAACCTGGTCATTAAAATCTATTATCTTCCCTGAAAAAAGCACCAAGCCTGTTAATGTTTCAATTAAACTTTTAAATTAAACCAAGTTTACATTCCTTAAAATCAATTTTTCTTACTGCATTATGTAATTTTGTTTTAAAAAATCAAAAGACTTAACCATTATTCATATTAAGATAACAGGCCAGGGGAAAAAATCGGAAAATCAGAAGAAAAAAACACTAAACATACTACAAAACAAAAATGAACAAGATAACCCGAGAGTTATTTGAAGCATTTCAATCTTTCAGTGAAGGAATACACAGAAAAGAAATATCCAGATGGTTTTTGATAAGGCACACCTGTCTGTACAGTTTAACTGCTTTTTAAAAACGACTTTCAATAATGCGTAAAACAGAGATAGAGAGATAGTATCAATTCTTTTTCAACAGTAAAACTTTTTCTCCTTAAATCTTGTACATGCATTACTTTCAAATGAAGCAGAAAGAAATTAACATAACAGTATATAATTATATATAAATCAAAACACTAAGCATTGCAATACTGGGGGGGAAATACCGACTAAAAACACACGATGGTAAAATTTGTAGGCTTAAAAAGTGATGTGAACATAAATTTAGCATCAAACATACATATTGTACCTCCCAACATCAAAAGCTGTACATGCATGACCTCTTTCACAGCAGTGCATGTTGTGCACCTGTCATGCATCTTCTGTTACAACGACAAAAACATCCGACTACACAGACCGCTGCATCAGACATGAATGCCTCACAAAGCTGTCGCAATACATGCCCATGGCTCTCCTTACACCATGACATCTGGCTCATTCACCCACACAAACCAAATAAAGCAATAAACAATTGGACTGAATAGTGATACTGGGTCATTTGACGGACAGCTGGAAATGTCACATACAGAAATCAATCTATGCCCTTATACTACTGACTACCCCACCCAAGTACTATTATGCCCTAACCAAAAATCTCTTAAATCAGGACTAAAATAATCAACAAAATCCTGCCTTCTCCTCACTTAAAGCATTTTCTGACTTCAGGTGACCCTACATAAGCTTACAGTTATCCAGCTGAAGGCGTATGGTTGGAATCTATCATACATTTTCTAATAAGTCTACATTGATCTTGCAACTGCAGCACTGCAGGGGTTGTACATTTAATCTAACAGATATGTAAAAATCCATACTGTTCTATTAAAACCCTTAAAAGTATAATGCAAAACAAACTCAGGTATAGGAGAAATTTCATCTTCATTAAACAACATGATCAATTTTCTTTGTTCTATTCTATCTAAAGATCGCAATATCATTTTAAAAAGTTCAAGACAAGGTACAGGTATTTTTATTGTAGTTAAATACTGCTGACGAGCAATCAATGTCACAGTCGAGGAATTCGCTCTATGGGATGACAAAATGAAGAGGAGAAATCATTACCACGATCAATATAATAAATAATAAAATGCCTATAAAGGTATTAAGCGTTTGATAGAGCACCTGCTTTGTAATACAGTTACGAACTTACCATACAATTTTTTTTTCTCATTCATATTTCGGTTTCTATTCACTTACTTTCAGTGATCTGAGAATGAATCAGCTAATGGATAATGTAAACTTGAACTTATCACCATAAGAAGATTAACCTTTAAGCCTTCTTAAACGTGCTGCGTAGAAAATCCTACACCAGGTTGCAATTTGTACATACTGTTGATTAAAAATTTAATTCTTCTTAACAATTAAGGGAAAGGATTCTGTGTAAAAAGGCACTTGAGTGAGAGACGGTAAATCAGATAAAGTCAACATGTTCCGATATGTTTCTGTTTGTTAATAATCTAATTATAAATTGTTTGCTATACAAATAATGGGGAATAATGATGAACTGAAAGACCGCTATATCCTCTGACCAATATGACCCAGACAACTTGCGCCACTATAGCGGTCAATGCAACAAATATAATAACCTGCGTACATTCACCAGAGGCAATTATTACATTGTATCGATAAATTGCAAATATGTTATATCATTGTCCAAATGTTTAAGCTAGGAATTAACACTAATCGTTACTAATAACAAATCAATTAAGCTACTTCCGAAGTTAAAAATCAATTTCATTCAAACGGAAAAAAATCTAGCGCAGATCAAAAGAGTATACTCATGTGTTAGACCGTATGTCTATGTCTCGACTTTATTGATGAATGTACTAAGTAGCCCCTACAGCTACTGTGTTCATTTTTTCACAATTGTCCCCGTAACCATGTCTTGATGGTAAAATCTGATAATATAATGACTATCATTTTCTATGAAATAAATTGTTCATTACATATATTATGATTTTATGTGAATATAAAACATCTTTGTCAGTAAGTTAGATTGAATATATGATAAAATTTTGTAAATGGATTTTCTTTTCAGCATTATATACCCTTGTACCATATCGAGCATCAACACACATGTTACACCTAGGAAGTACATGTACACTTTATATTAAACCTAAGTACCAGAGCTAGCAATCTGACTTATTTTTTCTTTGAGCCA
Source organism: Saxidomus purpurata (assembly GCA_022818135.1). NCBI lineage: Eukaryota > Metazoa > Mollusca > Bivalvia > Venerida > Veneridae > Saxidomus > Saxidomus purpurata. The sequence goes on from JAFMSR010000015.1 coordinate 28,827,360, forward strand.
GTTTTTTTTTTCAATATAGCACTACTGACAACCAATTTGGAAGCTATTTTTAGCCATTATGATATTGTCACAGATTCTGCCTGCTCGGGCCCTTGATTGCAACTTCAAAGATACGACTATGACAGCTGAGAGATGCTTCTTTCCCACCTTTTACTAAACATAGACCATCCTGTACTTGATTATCTACTTTGCACACAAAATAGATGTCTGTAGCATTTGAATTATAGGAAATACTTGCAGAAATGAACTAAATCAAACCCCTGTCTCAACATGCCCTTCTGGTAAATATCTTTTACTGCTATACCTAATTCAAAGTTCCTATTCTGTTCCATCCTTGTGTAAACAATTTACAAAACCATCAAGTGTTTGATACTCGTACAAGATTAGCTTGGATAATACATGGATTTATCAAACTACACCTACTTATCCTAACTCTAAAACCAGAGTTATCTAACCTTTTTGTACATGTCAATAATTGAACAAAGGGAGATAATTAACCACATAAATTCCTATTATCTCTTATTATACAAATATGAAAGGTTGTGAGGGTCTACAACCCTAACAGCTCAAGTAAACATTGCGACATATTGCAAGAGAAAGACAAATTTGAAATTTGTATGTAGTGAAGATTAGTATTAAAGGTTAGGTAACTCTCTAAACTTGACTGGTCAAGCTGTGAAACACTTGATACAAGTGTTAAAGTAAAATGGAAAGGTATCAAACACATACTTTATTCAGTATAAATATGCACAAGATTAACACAAGCAGTTAATAAAATATTTGATACACACACAAAGAAAACTACCCTCATCAAGACTGGGCAAAGAATCTGATATAACTGAGAAACAAAGAACTATTTTGGATATCATCACTGTAGAACTTTTTCAAGGAAAAAAAACAACCAAGCCTTGTTAAATGTCACAGAACAGTCCTCTTGCAATTTAACTGAAGGTATTTCAAAGACCAAGGGCAAATAACTCTAGATACCAAAACAACAGCAACTTTGCGGAGCGAAACAGTCTGTACTTTAAAACTGTCCCACCTTCAAACACATCCACCTACGTTCACAAAACAAATTATACAAGATTTATCTGTTGGAAGACAAAATTAGAATTCCTTTTCCCTCTGGCCATCCCTATTTTCCTCTTCTAGTCAAACAAATCAGGAATATTACTGATCCTGGAATGAAGATAATTATGGATGTTTTTATTAACTGAGATGTCCCAACCTCTTAACAAGAACAAAGTAATCTCATGAATATATTACTCACAGACAAGTCCATAGAGGGATTTAATAAAATAGTGACTAAACTGTTGCATATTACTACAACTTCTGTGTTTCATCTTCATGTCTTGTCCATGTTCATGAGATCAGTCTGGTATCTTCTGAATGTTTTTATTAAATATCTATGAATTTTAATATTTCTGTATCTTGTATAATACACACTTCTGGGCAAAAGATAAAATCATCAGAATTCACTACCAGTCCTGAAGAAACTGTGCACTACCAAAGACAGAGGGAGTTAAGATCTAATGACAAACTTATGTTTTCACAAATGTTTCACAACTTGTCACACCCCTTTAAAAAGAAAGGTTAAAACGATCCTCATTCTTCAAGAGAAAAGAATTAGAATTTCCTGATTTGATCAGATGAAAATGTTAAACCCAGCAGACTTTCTTCTTAAGTTACCTACAATCTTATTGTTTGGAATTAAATACAAGATCTTTAGATACAACCAAATTGTCTTGAATTCTAATTTGGAAGCAAAACTTTTAGGTTGAGTTCCTACAGTTGTGAAATTTACATGGGAATGACAAAATTAACAGGATGAACTGAGTGATTTTATTAAACTTTTGAACGTCACAATCAAACCACATACCAAAGCCAAGTCTTGAAACTTATTTGGGTCTAAAAAATATTTTGGTGGTGACATAATGACGTCTAATTGTGACAACGTGAAATCGGAAGTACACTCAATGCTGTCATAAATGACTCCAGTCAAGAACAAAAGGTAGAAATATGCATGACGAAATAACTGCTGGTTTGACACGAAGTTTATCGCAATTACCTATGTGACCTTTTTGAGTGCACAAGGTAAAGATATAAGATATAAGAATAACTATGTTTTGGAAACTTTGGGTGATAAAGAGAATGAACAGATAATTGGATGATAAAATGTGCCGACACTGTTTATTTGTCGCAGTTGGTCGAGTCACCTTTGATGATACAATTTCTTGCTAAAATCAAATATGGTATATTTTAAAAACTGCACATTTAACATGGGCACATAAAACTTTAACAGCTCCCAAGTATTATGACAGCGTTATGTCAGAAATATGAGACGATTTTCTCTTTAATGGGGGCAACTATGTTTTGAACTGTTAACGCTTCTAGTTGAGAATAGTTTTGTTGCTTGTTTGCAGGTCCCTAGCCATTAGAGCAAAGTTGCTGTGGGTATGTAAGACTTTATATACATATTTTCTAAGCTATGTAACTCTACTTAATATGACTAAATTTACTGAGCTGTTAAAAAACTATTTCTCTGGTTATTGTCAGATTTTATTTGGTTATTGTTAATTTCATTTCTCCTTCAAGTTCAACAGTGCCTTAGTAACTGAGTTCTGCAGTGAACTAAAAGCACCAGAAGTCAATCTGCTCAGATTCTTCCAAGCTCAACAGACATCATATTACTTTTCAGAATATATAAGTACTTTCTTCAATAGACTGTTTAATTGACCTTTCTTGTATAACTATATTTGCAGTGAAGTCTCGAGTTTCCAACAAGCTGGTCTGTTTCAGGGTTTTATTTCCACTTCCAGACCTTCTCTGTTGCTGCCATGGTGTACAATAAACAACCTGAGGCAAATGGGTTTCAAATCTATTGATATACCCAATTAACTCTTTCTGAATGAAAACACTGTTCAATTAAACAGTTCTGGGAAAAGGGCAAGAAGTTGACCACTGCTCAGTATGACAGTCTGAAAATAAGACAGAGCCAAGTGGTGTTCCAGATGTGGTGTGCTAGATTATCTTTATCTGTGTATTTATCATGTTGTCCAGTGCAGGTCAGTTCACATTGCTCTAACCACTGATAAGCAAGGTAAAGTAGAGCAGTTATCATCAAGTGGTTAATTATGTAATTAAGGCTTGTGATATGCCAAATTATCTTCCACTATTTCCTCTGACCTTTGTGAATGTTGGTTTCCTCCGCATCAATATGAAAACAAACAATCCTGGACAAAATATAGATCTCATGATCACGATGTACTGTACTGGGTCATCATGTAAAGTTTCCCCCGTCATGCAAAGTTCTGCATTCTAATATTTCAGTATTTTAAGTATTAAATAGGTGCATCTAAATCTATAAATGAGCTTCAAAGAGCAGAGGAAACACCATATGGTGGATTTACATCATTAGATCATTACAACATTCAACTTGATCAAAATAGTAATTTCACTTTATCTAGAAACTTAGGTAATGCATGATGCCATCAATTTAATTAACACTGTTATTTTATTTCATGTTAAATAAAATATTTACCAATTTTCATTACAGCAGTATATTTTAATGTTAGCATAATCACTTTGTGTTTTTAACATTGAATACTGTAACAGTCAGTACCTCTCATGAAGGTCGCTGATAATCGTCTGTGGAAAGAACTCGTGTAACTCACGCAACAAGGTATTTTCACATTATTTTCAATAGCTATTTAATTTATGTAGTGAATACCACCAAGTAATAAATACTGAACAATTACTGACTTTTTATGCAAATTTAATGGCTAGTAAGAATAAACATATCTGAAAATTACTTATCGAAATAAATATTACAACAAAATTTATTTGGCATGAACACGGAAATCTCCGATAATCATTAAGTTTTGTGGTAATTAATTGAATTTTCATTTACACTGCCTTGTTATTTACACCACATTCAGACAATTTTATTACATTATCTCATAGTGAAAGAACAAACTGTAAATAAAATCTGACAATAGCCAACAATAAAATCCCCACAATTTAATCAGAATGTCTCCAAGGGGATGTAATTAGGGTCAATCAAATTTTCGTCTCCTGGCGACCTATTTTCAGACTAATTCTGGCTATGATAATGAGGCAAATTGTTGCTTTTTACTTCACTTTCACAAGTCTTTTATTTACAGTCTGAGAGCAGGCAAGAATATTTTCATGACTTTTCAGTTATGTTAAAATGTGCAAAAGGGTCAAAACTCTGTTTATAGGGTCAGCATCCCTTCTCCCAAAGTACTTTTTTTACCATAAAAGCTGTAAAATAAATAAATACACTTGATATTTCATTGAAATGCTATGAAAATAGTGTTAAAAGAAAATAAACAACTGAAATGTCCTGCAGGTGTTATGGAGAACATAACAATAACATTAGGCACCCAGATTTCCTCTTCCACTCACAAATATTGCCAAATGTAATACAAACAATAAAGTTGGCAACAATTTTCAGGTTTTGGTGACAAAATAACACTCTTTATTCAACAACATATGTATGCATTTTTCAACAATTTTACCCCCCAAAAAAGGCACAAGTTGTGAATGAGCCAGGGGGGAACCCAGACTGGCACTAGACATTCCACCTTGTTTCGAACTCTTAGAAACAATCACATATAATTAAATATTAATCATCATAAATTATCTGCTAATCATCATCTTAACTATTCTTGAATATCAATTATTGTCAAGTATTTTACATCAATTCTCACATTTAACTTCATGAAAAGAATCAAACAAAATTGTGTGAAATGTAAATTTGAATGTCACAGGTTTAGCTGTGGAAATTCACCACTAAGCAAAATGCCAATCCTAATATTGCATTGTTACAGCAATAATTTTCAGCCCTTATTGTAAAAGGCCCCAAGATAGCATATGTACACAGAATTTATTGTGTAAAAAAGGGCAGATAATTAGGACTCAAATTGCCAGTATACACTAGCCTTATGAGGCATAATTATATAGTTACTGTTACTTTAACCGAAAGAAATTAAAACTGTACAAATGTAAACAGTCACCTGGATTAAACAGCCAATTCATCGTTAAATCACAAAGATATAAAGATAGTTTTAGCAGCGTATATAGTGGTTGCTAGAGAGAGAGTTCCACTGTATTGTCTGGCAACAGCTTTTTTTTCTAGACATGGAAAAGTGTACATAATGTACTTTAGAATGTTTAACCCATTAAAAGTCCATTACATACACAGTATTGATATAAGTCATAACTTTCCCGATTTAATCTAAAAGTTTCCCAAGAATCCCTGCAAATGTAATCTTCTTGCAGGATCAATCACCTGCTGAAATTGTTTTTCATTTTTCAGGGCAGATATTGTGGAAATTGAATGTCAAACTTAGGAGGAGATAGGTTCAAGACTATTGAAAATGTAAATGACTCTTTTCTCAAAGTATGCAAGTCAACAACTCTCTCCTATCGAACTAAAGACGCTTACTGGGATCAGCCTAGACTTTATAGAAAACTGTGAATTAAAATGATTATTTCGATGACAAATGTTCTGCATTATTCATGAAGTGAATATGTTGTTTTTCTTTGTTACTTCTGGCAAAAAAAAGGAATACATTACAATTAATGTGATACTAAAAATGAAATATGGTGGAATACTAATTATGTTGATAATAATCTATCTCAATTTCTTGTTCCTTCTTTCCTTTTGCTGCTTTGTGAAAAATGAAATCTTGACTTCTATCCAATTCTGTCCATTCAATAAATTTTGCAGAAAGAAACATCTCAGCATATAGAATAATTTGATTAACACCCCTGTTTCTGACCCACTTTCTTCTTCTCTTTTTCAATGTTTCGGCCAAGTTTAATCGTGCTCAGTATTTCACTGCACATAACAAGATAATTAATTTGATATCTAATACAGTGCCTAATCTAGCATAAGAATTGGTTCACCCTATTTTTGAAAGATTGTGCATATTTCTTTAACATGTGCATGAAAACCCTGCATCCAAATCGATAACCTAAAAAAATCTAGCACCTCAAAGTATTTAATATCCTGTCAGTGTATTTGTTTACAGTCATGAACATTGGTATTGGTAAGAAAAACAAACAGGAAGCAACTCATAAAAACATTTGAATAACAATTAACATGTACAATGATTCAAAAGATGTCTCATAATTTTTTTAAAATCCCCTCTATTTTTTAAAGTGAGTTGGGGAAATCCCCCCCTGTTTTTAATATTTCTAAAACAGACACTTGTTAATAAAATTAATTGTATAATTAAATGCTCTGGTACATTATGTCATGACTAAGACATACACTTAGGGACATTTCATTACAAACATATCTCAATATATTTTAGTACCTGAAATAAAAATACCTGGCACAATATTTTTAAAACATTTCGAACTCGGGTGCCTAGATTGATATCAAACGTTTTTGCATACTGACGTTTATGTAACCACACACAGTCTCAAGGGAGGACTGATAAAAATCTATCTGTCGACACACAATCAGCCCTCTGCTATAGTTGAGATGCGTATCCTTTACAAACTGGGTCAAAGTTGTTTCAATATAGATCTGTGTTATTCAATCCAGAATTGAACCTGGTGTATATATCTTTTTTTATATTTATCTCACCAGAATGAAGTACAATACATGCAAAGATAATTTTATGAATAACAAGTGACTGTAATACAAAATACACCTCAGTGAAAGTCTACATGAGCCCCCCCCCCCCCCCCTCAAAAAAACCTCTCCCCCTACACTTTTCATACAAATTAAGCTTGAAAACGATGATATGTCTAATTAGCAACTTCATCGAGATGAAGCGCATTAGGGTGTATTTATATATACACAGGTCTATTCTTAATAACATGCAATTAACATTAATTGGGTTTTAAAATTTAGAAAAAAATACAAATCAAAACAAGTGTAAATACAATTTTTTGGTAGGTAAAATAATTCTTTGATATCTTGATCAAAATGGTCAGGTGGGACATAAAGGTTAATCACTTTTGAAAACATAGTACATTTTATGGTGACAGAAAAATCAAAATTTAAAGAAAACATGCATAGATTTAGTCAAAAATTGAAAAATAAACACTGCAAGCACTGAACAAACACAGGCTTTCTTTCTTTGATAATGGTGGTATTAATTTGACATTCTGGATTACTTTGCACTAATCACATGCAGGAAGTCCATATTAACTATGTAAACATTATTGGATTGCCAATGCTAAAAATCTAATGTCCGTTTATTCAAGACTTTGTGTCTACTAGTATTCCGGCATTGCATTCCAAATATTTCTAATTCCAGATTAGCAATAAGACAAGGTTACTAGACTCCATTCCTTACTGCTTTTATCCTGATGAATCTTAATTTCTATACTCTTAAGGGAAGCGCCCTAAAATACAGACAGAGGTTCAGACTCCAAACCCGGCGGTCATTGGTTTGAGCCCCGGCTGCGACATTTTACCACAACCTCCACAATCCCTTTCTTTGGTAAGAATATTGGTCAGTCCTCAAGGGAGCAATTATTGACAGTAATTATCGTAAGTTTTAAGAACTTGTTTCAACAAAAGTATACTTTCAAAATATTACTTGCTGATATTACAGTATGTTCGCTTGACAAATGAAGAATATCCTTAACTTTGTAAAATATTATTGTGACAAGTTTGTATAATATAAATGAGATACACCAAAAACATAATAAATGAAAATGAAACATGACCTTTACACAGAAGAGCAGTGAATTTTCTCAAAGTACATTTGTAACACATACACAGTCATGTACTGTCCTAAAGTTGAGGGAAAATACCATCTTTATGTACAGTAATTAAAATATCTACTAAATAATACAATGTACTGGCTGACTTTAACTGAGACAGGGAGACTTAATATCCCACCAATTAAAGGAATCAATTACTTTCATAGACAAGACATTTTTCCTTTTATCACTGTAACAATCAAATATTCAAATATTTTAATGACACCTTTGATGTCCACACTGACACTTTAAATAGCATGTGTTCATTTATTAATTTTCAATTATGACCAATTATGACATGTGATTCAATTGATCACTGGTAAGAAGGCTGGTGTCAAAATTCCACTTCATACACTGATGATGTCTGTAGATAAAAAAGGTGGGACAAAATCACTCCCATCCATATCCCTAAAAAATCCCCCCTTACCCTAGTCTGCTCAAAGAATTTCTACTGATATCGGCCATAAAAAAGTGTATAAGTAATCTTTAATTGAAAATTAACAAAGTAAACACATTTTGACACACTAGGTCTTAGCTAAAAATGAGAAAAATGTTTGCAATTTCTACTGTTTTTGTTCAAATGTTGCACAATGTGACTCCGATAGGATTGAATTTGCTTTATGATATTTTATATTTTAAAAATAAAACTCCTTATCAAATTAACTTGAACAGGGTTTTTTTTTTAAACTGAAGTACCTGTTCTATCTTGCTGTCATTACATACTTAGCTAACGACAGGTTGGACAATTGTGATGCATCTGCATGCAAATACTGCATATTACTATAACTTATATTACAGTACTTTCATACACACCTGTAAGTTAAACCCGATTACAAACAACATCAAAGACTTTTGCTTTATTCAACGGTATTGCATTTCGCCTCACAAAAACAAGACATAGAAAAACTGTTAAAGTTATCACTTGTCCCCTGGATGGTGTCATGCACAAATATAGAGCTGGAGAACCAGGGTAAATTGTTAGTTTGCTTGGAAACTGAAGAATCTTAACTGTCCGGTCAACAGTTCATCAAACATGAAAACACAGTGTTACATATACAGTGATTAGTCAAAGTAACTGAAAAAGAATTTCTGTGTTACTCTTTTTTGTACAAACCTTTTATTATAATAATTTAATAACAGAAACCAAATTCAAAAGTACTTTATAATTAAAGAACATAGGTATTTTGGCGTTCTTCCTTTACAGTTTGAACATTCCTCACTTTGAGGTCTGTGTTAAAGTGTTATTATTCCTAAAAAATTGTGTTTAGGGCATCAAACATAAAAAGCTTTTATATCATATACTAAATAACTACAGTTACTGTTTTGCCTGGAGTGATACTTTACATAAATATATACAGCTACACAGATGTGTATTGCCTATATAACAGGAGTCACAGCTGCTGATTAAATCTGGCCATAAAATGGTCATTCCCTGGTCATAAATTGACCCTAATACTCCATTAGTGCAATGTCTACCTGTGCCTTGTACTGTGAAGTAATTACCCTGTCGCTTTTCATTGTACCCTTGTGTCAAATAGCCAAAGGTAAAATAAGGTGAACTTCAAAGTTTCTCTAAAATTGGCCAGTTAATGATCAGTACAATCTGTATAAAAGCTGGAATGCAGACTTGGGAAACAAAGTACTAGTTTTACATAGTAATATATTTAAAGTTTTGACCACATGCTTAAATTGTCAATATGCATCAAGTAAAAAAAATTGTAACAAATGTAAAAGCTGTCCATGGGTTCCCATGTATTTGAAAAATTGGTCACAAATTTTTCGCATATTAAACAGTTAGTTTTCATGCAAATAATTAGAATAAATTGGGATTCTCAAATTTCTTTTACACATGCATCTGGAGACATTGGCCAGTATATTATAAATAAAAATAAAACCTCAACATGTATTTTCCAAATAGCAACACTGTTTAAACCCATTACTTAACATATAAAAATGAAAATACTGCTTTTAGTCAGGCTTGTAAAAAAAAAATCATTTTTCCAAGTCTGTATTAAAGCATTGTTGTTTCACTGCATTTAAGAAGAAAAAGTATGTTTTTCTATTTCGTCACGAGAAATGGTTATGTTTTAATCTTAACACAGAGAAAAACACATGTTTTGATCCTAAACTGTTACTCTTTGAGAAAACAGTAAGATCAGGAAAATGTAATTCAGAGTGAGAATAACAGACATGTCTTGATTTCAGACTGACATGGCATTAATAACAACATCTGTGAGAATTTAAGGCTCCATAGAATGACTTAATGATTAAAATATATTACTATCTTTGCTATAATTAACCTGGTTTCAAAAAATCGTAGACATTTCAACTGGTTCCTACAATATTAATAGAAATATATACTTCATGTTGTTGAAGATTCCATATAATAACACATCCATAGGTCATGACCCTGCTTCTTTGATAATGAAAATAATTTTTGGCAGGTGATGAGCAAAATATATACAAACAAAATCTACAAAGAAAAATTACCTGGAATGGGTGAAATAGGTACGCTGTCATCTAGAAATCCAAGCTTTATGTATTCTTTCTTCACAGCTATACACGACAGATCCAAACTATGAGTTATATCACACAAATTTGACAGAAAAACAATCAGTACACACAACTGTGTGAAGAAACTTGAACGAGAGTCGGCCATTTTCGGATCGTGGTTTTAAAAAACTCGAATAAGATAGAAATAAAATTCACCCTTCATACAAATAATCCCGAAAATTATGTATATCCATCTTTTCTAAACAACATTTTTTAAAATCCCAAAGTTTACATTGTGACAGGCAGGATAATCGGTCGATTTTTGCAGACTACACATGCGCCGCTTTCTCTTTGATCATTCCACAAAGGCAACTGCTGTGTATTAGTGGCTGTTCCGGTAACCTCCTTCACAATGTATCTTAGCCATAGCAAAGGTCTCCGGAATACAGAGAAAATCCGAAAATCAACATGATTTCATTGACGATTTTATAAAACTTTATTGTATTTTTTTCAAAAAAGATAAAGGCTGCTGTTGTACTGCGATAAACATTATTTATTTGTTCATTCTCTAAGGGGTGAAAAAACAACAGCCGTCAATCAACATGTAGCTACCAACAAGAGGGTAAAAACATCGAAAAGAAAAACTTTTGACTACTTTTAATCGCAGCAGTTACTTCCCTTTAGACTACCGAACACTGTTTTAAATACCCCCACCTTAGGGGCGAGGGATACAGATTTGATCCTGTCATAACGCCCGTACATACGTCCCGTGAATATTGTGGCACGTAATGGACCTTTACAAATTAACAATGATTCACAAACGTCAGAAAATGTTTATTGAGATGAGAAGTTGTGCACCTGTGTTTTTATATTTATAATGGATCAATAACACTACAGTTACGGGTTTTGGCGTAGGCATTCTATATCGCAAGTTTGTTGCACACAAGTTTGTTGCACATACTGCCTCATAACTAATTGACATTGAGTCAGCAAACTTTTTAATATTAAAATCGCACCTTCCGTCCGTCCGTTAAAAATAACTTGGCGCAAATGTTCAGCACATCCGTGCAAGACCCACGTCCCTACCTCAAATGTCAAGGTCACACTTAGAGTTTGAAGGTAATGGAATCCTGTATATATGCACACATTCGTATCCAGACTATTACTTTGTCATGCATTAATTTATTTCAAAATAACTTGGCACAAATGTGGAACACATCATACCGACATGTGGAATGCAAGACCCACGTCCCTACTGTGAGACACCTCTTTCGGGGGGCATTTGTCAGTTGTGAGGGACAGCTCTTTGTTTTTTTAAAATTAAATCAGGATAGTAACAGGTGATTTATCGCCCTTGACTTATTCAAAATAGAGTGTTACATATTGCGCGGTTGCAGCAGGCTATGCTCCTTTGAAAGGTACGATACTCTTTTAACTGGTGTCAAATTACGCAACTTCAAAAGCATACATAATAGAATATTTGCAAGTATTAATACTTAAGTGAGTCAGTGAGTCTCAATTAAATAGTTAATTTTTCAGTGTACAACCATGGCATAAAAGTAACTAAAGCGCTGCAATGAAGCGTGGACAAACGAAGTGGTTATGGTGAGCTTTCAGGATCGTTGAATGGCCGTCATCCGTCCGTCTAGTAAAAAAAGAGTGCGCAGTTTATCCAAAGAAACATTTGTATGAGGGTCGGTGACCCTATATCAATAAGTAAAGTGTTTAGTTTTGATATTGGACCAGTACAAGCAGAATTATGACCCTTGACTTGGTGTGCACTTCTGGGTGCTGTGGGGCTCGTTTTGGGGAGGCTGCGTTTTTGGTACGTGGCATTCCCTGTTTGATATTATTTTTGTTTTTTTTTTCGTTTAATTTAAGGCATTCTATATAGCACGTGTTTTGACCTCTTTCAAGATTGTTATATAGGCTTATTTAAGCTAAAAGCTTAAAAGCTGCTCGGTCTCAGATTTTCGTAAAAAAAGTTTTACTAACTGTATGTAAATAACCTATTTTAGAATTTATGATCATATAAAAAGGCTTCAGTATAATGTCACATATATCTCTAAATTTAAAAAATACGCTACCAATATAAACATACAGTGTAGCGGTGCCGTGCATCCGACATTTTCAATCTATATCTGCAAATTCCTACCTAGATGTTAGCTTATTTTTTTATTCTAGCCTTTAGTTTATATTTATGAACAAGAATTTCAATTTTTTGTGAAAAATATTTTTTCAGCAGTTACTGAGAGCGAGCAGCTTTAAAAGGCTTCTTGTCTCAAACCACAAGACCTAGAGGCTAGGTATTTGGTAGATAGCAATGTCTTATGATCCTCTACCAAGATTGTTCAAATCATGACCATGGTCAAAATCGACCCGCCCCGGGACACACTGATTTTACTTTGGAATACATAGAAAATCTGCAAATGTTTTCTTTCCACAAAACGCAAGGCATAGAGCGTAGATATTTGGTATGTAGCATTGCCTAGTGGTCATGTACTAATGCGGTTCAAATCATACGCCTTGGGTCCAAGGTGGCCCGGCCTACCTGACATACTGACCTTTATTGTTTTATTAATTCACCTGAGCACGTTATGGTAAAAAGAGAAAATTACGGAAATCTGATCTTGTTTTATAAAAAAAAGTGGAAAGTGGTGACATCCGTGTCATACGGACACAAGACTAGTTTGCTTCTAACATTGGCAGAAACAGTGTACCCCGGGCTTCTTAAATCAATCATGCTGTTGTATAGGTTATGGTCGATATAACAAATTCCAGATATTTCAGCCCATCACGTTTCGGCCCGAAAGATGTTTTGGCCTCATTTACATTTCGGCCCCATGACACTAAGGGATGCATTGTTTTATTCATACCATTAATACATCAAGGCTGAACGATTTTTAAAAAAATGCGTTCCTTCACTTGGAATGTGTTTAAACACATCAAGTATGATAATAACAGCATGGGACAATAACATATATTCATCTCAGTAACAGCTACGAAAAATTAGTTGATTAAAAACTGTTCATGTTTTCCTGTTTTCAAAAAGTTGTCTCCGAATTGTCAAGAAAACACATTTTTAGCATGTCTTTTGAAAATTAATGGTCAGGAAAAAAAAAACAAAAATAATATCAAACAGGGAATGCCACGTACCAAAAACGCAGCCTCCCCAAAACGAGCCCCACAGCACCCAGAAGCTTTTGTTTGATGTTCAGTAGTTAAAGGATCCACTGCATGTGATTTTAATCCATATTACAGGTTTATTTGACTTAATCTGAAGTGTGAGGTAAAACGAAAGTAGGTGGGGGCATTCTTAAGATAAGATAAGATGAATTTTAGAGTCGGCAAGTTAAGTAACAATACTCGCAGGATATGTTGTTTACAGCACATTTTCCAGCCATGTCACCAGGACTTTCTTTCATCATGGCTAACATGCTGTTTTATCTTCAAAATAAGGGTAGTCTTGCAAGACGTGAAATACTGGCAATCATGATAAAAGTAGCTGTATTCAAGCGATTTTATATAGAAAACAGTCTAACTACATGTATAGGTTTCAAACCTATAGTCTTTTCGGTAGTTTTTTGACTGCGATTTTATTGGCTAGTATTTTTAATAGATGGTGATTGCCAAGATGGCGGTTTCCACATTGAAATTTCTTTTCTTGTTGACTTACTTATTTTTTATGTATTTCGTGGGCAGTATAATATTCACAAAAGGATTCTTGTTGAAACGAGATGTTATTTCAACTAACAGTAGCTGCCGTGTTGATTTTGCAACATACTGGGACGGAGAAACACACGGAGCAGAGGTGACCGGCCTTCAAATTTGTCAAAACTGTAATAGTAGCCGGATTGACATAGTTGATAATTAAATAAGACATAATTATCAACACAACCACTTAAATAATGAAGAAATAAACTTAAACTATTTAGTTTGTAATCAAAATGAAATAAACAATCAGTTCAAAGCAAATAGAAACATTTAATCTATCTATCTATCTTGTTATACTGCCTCACACCTCTCACGAGTATTATGGGCAGGGTGCACGCCGGGTGTTAATAAAAGATAAAACTACTGCAAGATAGCTCCTACAGTCAAGAGAAACAAGACGGTTAAAACTGTTAAAATAGTAAAAGAGTAAAAGGGTTAAAAACAACTGTTGTATGACTAATAATTGATTTGGGCCACTGCCTGCTTGAATGATTCAAGATCAGGCAGGATCGCAATATGTGCGGGTAATCTATTCCACAGGACTGTGGTATGGGGGAAAAAAGAGTACTTAAAGAAGTCCAAATTTGCATGGGTTTGGCGGAGACTAAGGGGGTGCATATGTCTTGTTAACCTGTTTGGGACTTCTAGGTAACTGGGCAGGGAGATTGCTACAAGATTGTAGTATATTTTATAAAACATAACCAATTTGGAGGCTTGACGCCTGTTCTCAAGGGTGCTCCATCCAAGGGTGTTCTGCAGGTCTGTCACACTGGTATCTCTGGAATAATCATTTTTTACCCATCTGATTGTGCGTCGCTGGACCATCTCCAGCTTGTGAATATTAACCTGGGTGTGTGGTGACCATACAGATGATGCATACTCTAATTGTGGTCTGACTAATGTTTTGTAAGAGAGTGATTTAATATTTTCATGTTTTGTTTTAATGTTACGTTTGAGAAAGCCTAGTGTTCTGTTTGCATTTGTTGTTATTCTTGAGATGTGTGTATTCCAGCTGAGATCTTGGCTGATGTCTACACCAAGGTATTTTGCATCCTTAGCTGGTGAGAGTGTTTGACCATGAAGCTTATATGGGAACTGGATAGGTTTTCTACTACGTGTGATGTGGAGGACCTGACATTTACTGGGGTTAAATTCCATGTCCCACAGTTTTTCCCACGTTTCTAGCTTAGAGAGATCATTTTGTAACCTTTGACAATCAGAGAGGCAAGTAACTGCAAGGTAAACGGCAGTGTCATCAGCAAAAAGCCGCACCTGGGAGGTAACCGTGTCAGGGAGATCATTTATATAGAGTAGGAACAACAGAGGTCCTAGGACAGAGCCCTGGGGGACCCCAGATGTAACAGGGACTTGATCAGACGTGCAACCGTTAACCACTACTGACTGAGATCTACCTATTAAAAAGGACCGGATCCAAGATACAGTTTGACTGGAGACACCATGCTCTTGGAGTTTAAGTAATAATTTAAGATGGTTGACTTTGTCGAAGGCTTTACTAAAATCAAGTAGGACAAGGTCGGTCTGTTTACCTGAGGAAAGGTTTTTGGATATTTCATCAACTAGCTCAATGAGCTGAGTCTCACAGGACCGTCTTTCACGGAACCCATGTTGCAGCTCATAAAGTATGTTGTGTTTTGAGAGATGTGTGGATAGGCTAGATGCAATTATGTGTTCTAGGAGTTTACATAGAATACAAGTTAGCGATATGGGTCTGTAGTTAGCAGGGTCACTAGTATCACCTTTTTTGAATAGTGGAGCGACATTTGCCTTCGTCCAATCGGATGGGAGTTGACCAGTATTAAGGGATCTTTTAAAGATTAGTGACAATATGTCAAGGATCTCATGGCGGAGCTCCTTCAAGACAATGGGCTTAATCATATCTGGGCCAGCAGCCTTATCCACTTTTAGGTTTTGGAGTAATTTCAGGACGCCGTTGGGGTCAATTTCAATGTTGGGCATTGTAGGGTATTTCCTTTTTCCTAGGGAAGTCCTGCAAAGCTGGGACAGAGACAAGGGAGAAACACCTGAAAAAACAGACTGGAATTGTTTATTCAGAATATTTGCTTGACCAAGGTTTTCTGAGGTGATTTTACCATTTGTCTGATCTTTTAACGGTGCAATACCTTGGTTATCTTGTCTGGCATTTTTTATAAGTGAGTAGAGGCGCTTGGTATTGAATTTATTAGTGTTTGAGTTTTCTGAATGTTGAATGTCTAGTATGTTTTCAATATATGTCTCATGTGCTTTCTTAATTTTTTGCTGGATGAGGTGTTTAACAGTTCTGAATTTGCTAATGTGCTGATTTTGACCCTTGTGTAGTTTAACCTTTTGGTAGAGTTTGTCCCTTTTTCTTATCAATCTTTTTATATCTTTAATGACTGAGGTAGCCTAAATAACACTAAATAATTGAAGTGATTACAGTTGTTTTGAACAGCCTTTTCTGCAAGTCGTCCATTTCTGTGCACCTTGATTTGCTTATTTGTGTTCACAACCTGATGTCATGCAATGGCCATGCATCTCTTTGTTTTTTCATAATATTATATTTGGTCTGTTACTTCATTCTTATATAACATGCTTTTTATGAATTTAATATCTAATTTCTAAGGTTTTTGTAGAGTGTGTGGAGGATTATGCAAAAAACCTGAAGTGTGGAGTGAGTTGAAATTACATGATTTTGAGTACTCAAAGAAAAAATGCAAATTACTCCACTTTTACTCCACTGAATGGAGTGACTTTGCGGCCGTTTGGAGTGAAAACATCTGTCGCAAGACCCAAACGTTTCTCCAAGTATTTTGGAGTGACTTGGAGTTAAAATATTTTTTTATTAAAATGTTGGTAAAATACGCCTGTAAAAGCAACCTGTTACATGAAGATCCTTTGAATTATTAAGATTTATCGTTTCAGGGCTGTTGGCTACACAGACGATTTGACAAGGCTGTTATCATTCTTATTGATGCGTTAAGATTTGACTTTGTGGCACCAACAAGTGATACTCAAGACAAACCGTACATTAACAAAATGAGGACTGTGCATGGCTTGTTACAGAATAAACCAAAGAATACGAGACTTTACAAATTTACAGCAGACCCGCCCACAACAACCTTGCAGAGACTGAAGGGTCTTACAACCGGAAGTTTACCAACATTTGTTGACGCAGGTTCGAACTTCGCAAGTGCTGAAATTACAGAGGATAATTTTATAGATCAGTTAGTAAAAAAAGGAAAGAAATTAACATTTCTTGGTGATGATACATGGACAAACTTGTTTCCAGGAAGGTTCAACCGACAATACCCTTTTCCATCGTTCAATGTCAAAGATCTGCATACTGTCGATGATGGAATATTAGAGAATATTTATCAAGAAATGAGATTAAAAGACTCTGACATTACTATTGGGCATTTCCTGGGGGTAGATCATTGTGGACACAGGTATGGGCCAAATCATCCCGCCATGACGGAGAAATTAATACAAATGGATGACATGATTCGTAATGTTACACAGCGACTAGGCAAGGATACAATATTGTTTGTTCTCGGCGATCATGGAATGACACATACGGGGGATCACGGAGGGGATAGTGATGAGGAGCTTGATGCAGCATTGTTTGTGTACAGTCCCTCACAGGTAAGGCCTACCTTATTTAAGAAGTATATCCACTTTGTTTTGTTGCACCAGGGTGCATGCAAAATGGGCTGACTGTTGGAATTATATGAAGCACCATTACGTAAGACACTGGCAAAATGTCAAAACTAATGCAGATATGCTTCCAACAGAATGATGTGTTGGATGATGTCAAAATAAATCAAGAAACACCATTGTTCAGTAACTTAGCACAGATATGCTTTAAATTTGTTTGCATTGGTCTTTTCGTAAAAAGGGCTAAAATTTCAAATAGCAGGGCTAGAACAGATATCTCTTCTTTATACTCCTCTGATTAATTTCTTTTCAGCGAATCTCTAACCACCTGCTTAAAGCTACTTTGGCTCTCAGATGAAAGAAAGAAATTAATGTAAAAGGGAAAGCTTTCCTTGTTGCATGACAGAAAGATATACCTGAATACTCTTTATTTCGATTTATTGTTTAAATTCTTAGTCTAAAATTGAAATAATGATATGATAAATTTGTTCTGTTGCAGATAACGGCCTCAAAGTATGAACCAGGAAAATTCAAGACTGTATCTCAGATTGACTTGGTTCCCACAATATCTCTACTTCTGGGTGCTCCAGTACCATTCTCTAGTCTTGGGACAGTTATTACAGGTGATAAAATGAATTGAAATTTGAATTTTCGTAATAAGTAAATATTTTGATAGTAAATATTAATACTTAATCTTTAATAAAGTTAATCACATTGTGAATTCCTAAATATTTCATACACAAATTGACATTGGTAGTAAGTGACTTAGTAAGTGTAGACATCACAAAATTTAAAAAAAGTTACAGCAATTTTTTTTTGTTAGAAAATTTCTCGATTCTTCAGGATTATTTAAAGCTGATGCCTTATGAAGACAAAGGTATTGCTTCAACTTTCAAGGCATATATATTTGAAATCCAGGGTTTAGCTATTTTATCAATTTCATATTGTGTATTGTGCATATTGAGTATTGTTTAACACTCTATTCAGTGTTTTATGTAGACTTGCATTAGTTGTAACAGTGTTTTAAAAACACTCTCCTACCATCTTTTTAACCAAAACTTTCATAAAATGTTTACTACATAATCTACCTTTAACTTCTTTAAGATGAGCTTTAATGGGAAATTTATTTGTTTGATTGAAAGATTTCATTGGTCTTGGAATTATTTGTAGCTATTATCCTAATAAAGTCCAGTTCATCTGAGAGGATTTTTGAAGTCCATATTTATTGTGAATATTATGCCTCAATTGACATTTGCAAGATGACAGTACATGGTGTTTTATAACATCATCTTTCTGTCTTTTCCCATGTTGTGTATCATGTATGTTTCAGATGTTTTGTATTTTTCTTCTATATATAGATCTGATGAATCACTGTAGTTGGTCGAAGGATTCCCATATCAAAGAGGTGTTCCATACTGTGGAAGCGTTGCGTGTGAACGCCGTGCAGATAAGCCAATACGTCACTGAGTACATGAAGACGTCTTCAGATTTACCTACGCATAAATTATTGCTACTTAATGAACGTCTCAGAAATGCTGAACTGCAGCTGCAGACGTTGGTTACCAACATGTTTATAAATAATAATGCCGACAATGCACATGAGAGGTTGCACCATTTAGAAAACGAGTATAAAGCATACATGCAGCAAGTTAGACAACTCTGTAAAGAAGTATGGGCAAAGTTTGATATGACATCAATGGTTTTAGGAATCCTGATTTTGACAGTGACTTTGTTAGTGAATATTTATTTGTTATTTGCGTCACAGAGTTTGTCCGCCGATAAAGATAACGGTACAATAATCATTGTGCTTGTACTGTCGTTTGTATTTGTGATTTTCTCGATGTTTCAGTCATTCTATCTTAACGACAGAGCTGTTAGTATTATGGCATTTCTGTTGGGTATCTTCGATTTTGTTGCTTTAGGAATTATTATACTGATCGCACGCAATAGCTTAACTATGGCGAGGGAAAAGTCGTCTGAAACACCTGCTACTGCATCTTTTTTGCAAAGAGTTAGCAGAAGTTTAAAGACTGCCTCACTTGACAATAGTTTAATAGTGCTAGTAGTTCTTATTACTACTTCAACATACTTCTCAAATAGTTTTGTAGTCTATGAAGATGACGTGGTTCTATTTTTAACACAAACGTGCATCTGGTTTTTCTTTTTAAAGATCATTTTCCGAGTGTTGAAAGACAGCAGATTTTCAAAAGATCATTCGAAGAATAAGTCTAAGTCAGTACGCACAGATACGAAGAAGTTCACCTCACAATTTGCGTTATTAGTTTTTGTGCTTACTGTAGCATGCAGTTTTAGTGTAAGATTGTCTGCAAATTATCGATCCAAACGTGAAGAGCAGATGTCAGAAATTGAAGCGGCAGGGGAGATAACTGAAAATAACCCTAACGAAAATAGAAATGTGTCATACTTTTTCAGTGCAGTTTGCCTTCTAGTCAGTATTTATTTGCCACGTAAATGGCTCTCGGAGAATGGAAATCTCAACAGTGCTACTTTTGCAACTCTCTGTGCAAGATATTTGGTGCCGGTTGCAGGCTGTGTGACAGTGTTATACTGGGCTATGCAGCATCTTCCGAACAAAGTTTTAGATACACTGCCAGTATGGCAACAAGTTCTGTTGCCACAAACAGTATATACAGTAGTTGTTATCTCATGGATTGCTTATGTTATTGCACCAAAACTTGTGTATACTCTCCCGGAAAACCAGATCTCAACCTCAGGAGACAGGCAGGACGTATTCCGCAAAGTATTTCAATATGTGAAAAGTAAACTGGACACCAAGAACGGCTCCACAATTGAATCTCAAAAGGAAGTGCCGAGGGTGTTTGGTCTTGGAACTGTTTTCTCTGCTTCCATTATTTACAATGGCATGATACTGCTTTTGTTTCTTTCTCTGTTATTAGGTGAAGGATTTTCACCAAGTTTTTTAGCAGCGGTTTGTGGCATTTTCTCCTTTTTTGAATTATTTACTGTATCTGTCAGAATGTGCAAGGAAAGGGACTTACTGCTTCATGGCCTTTTGACGATTTCATTGATGATGACAAATTATTTTTATGGATTTGGGCATCAGGCCACTATTCCAGCAATAAGATTCGAGGCAGCGTTTATAGGTTTCCATGGCGACTGGAATAATAAAATCATACCAGCTACACTCATTTACTGTAACATGTTTGCTGCTGAAATATTTTTCACATTTTTAGTGCCATTGTTAGTTCTTTTACCGTGCACGAAGAATATTTTGATAGACTACTTCTCATATTTGAAAGATAGCGGGGATGGTAATCAGTGGAGGGGAGACTTTGTGATGCACGAAAACCCAAATGTATTCATGCATCTACAGATGAAGATGTGTTTCTCACTTTATTTATATCATGGACTGAAACTGTCCGCGAGCATTTTGGCAGCGACTCTTCATAAACGCCATTTAATGGTGTGGAAGATTTTTGCACCAAGGTTTGTATATCAAGCAATGTCAAGTTTCACAGTATTTGGAGTGTCGATACTTGTTACCATGGTGATATATAGAGTAAATTCTTCACTGGGAAACTGGCTGACAAAATTGAAGTAAAATACTCAAGGAACTAGTGTTTATTTAAAGTAACTACTCACCTTGATTTTGATAAAGGCAATTAAGGTTATTTACTGGATTCAACAAGAATTACAGGGTTAGCTTCCTTTGATTTCAGAACATCAGTGTTCTGATTAGTTTCTTAGCCAGCAACTGGGAGGTTATATCTCCTGAGATCTAACGTTTCAGGTCACAAGTTACTGTAATTCATTAATAGTATGTGTTGGAGTTTATGAATGGGGTAATTTAAGGGACCAACATGGTGAAGTATCGGCAGTTGGTGTTTCATGTGTTTTTGTTTTAGACCCACTTTTGAACATTGAATAAAAGAAAGAGGATTTCAGTCAGTCCATTTTTACAAAACCAGATTTGGATTTTGTCTAGAGTAACACTAATGCTAAAAATTGTTATTTCCTCATCTGATTTCTCTAATAAGCTACTGTCATCACCTGAGTACCAGTGGCTTTACAGCTTGTATGTCCATCTGTCTGTGTTACATACAACAGAAGACATTTGTCATAGTAAAACACAACGTTCTTTGAGCATTTAAAGCTGTACAGTTGTATTTATTTCATAAAATTGATTTTGGTGCCATTTTACCACTAGTCTGACGTGTGTAACATTTTAATTCCTTTTTGATGAGCTTTCTTTTCAGTTTTGCATTAACAAATCAAGGCACATTTCTGTACAGTTAATGTTTAGAACACTGATTAATGCTTAATATCTCGTGCTTTGCTATTATTACATGTATATAAAGCATCTTTAAGGCGAAGTTTGAAGGTCAGTGTTTCGTTGCTGTCTTTGTAACCACTGCAGATGATAACCAGCTTGTACATCAGTGCAGTCAATCAGGATTTTGTGTGTGCCCTATTTAGTAACAACAAAGATTTTGAATGATCAAAAGTTGCAGATAGACGGATGAAATCCAACTTGGAATCAAGGGTTCACACAGGAGTATTAGGGACCACAAGATGGTTATACTACTGACACTGTTGAATGTGGTTACAACAGTCAGATAGACCTTTAAAAACTGTAGCTATAGCTTCAAACACTGTAGCTAAACCTTCAAAAACTGTAGCTATAGCTTCAAACACTGTAGCTATAGCTTCAAACACTGTAGCTAAACCTTCAAAAACTGTAGCTAAAGCTTCAAAACCTGTAGCTAAAGCTTCAGTTACTGTAGCTAAACCTTTAAAACCTGTAGCTAAAGCTTCAATTACTGTAGCTAAACCTTTAAAACCTGTAGCTAAAGCTTCAAACACTGAAGCTAAACCTTCAAAACCTGTAGCTAAAGCTTCAATTACTGTAGCTAAATCTGTAAAAATTGTAGCTAAAGTTTTAAACATTAACCTAAAGCTTCAAACACTGAAGCTAAACCTTCAAACACTGTAGCTAAACCTTCAAGCACTAGCTAAAGCTTCAAACACTGTAGCTAAACC
Source organism: Saxidomus purpurata (assembly GCA_022818135.1). Classification (NCBI taxonomy): domain Eukaryota; kingdom Metazoa; phylum Mollusca; class Bivalvia; order Venerida; family Veneridae; genus Saxidomus; species Saxidomus purpurata. Next base: position 28,849,995 of record JAFMSR010000015.1, read on the forward strand.
TTAAACACTGTAGCTAAACCTTTAAAAACTGAAGAAGCAGAATAACCAAGTGTTCTTAATAAATCTTCTGTGTTTAATTTTTGAATTTGAAAAAGGTACAATATCTGATCTAATAGGTAAACAGAGAGAAACTGTATTTGTAAGTTTAGTATTGTTTTGAAAGTACATCAGTTGTTTCTCCTGTGAAAAGAGCTACATTTTATATTCGAAAAAATAACTTTATTCTGTAGTGAACACATACTCTTCTTGTATGTTAACGTCTGGGGTAGACCAGACATGCAGCTTTGTGTTATCTGTTGGAATTCTTCAACTTTATTGTCATTTCTTATAGAGATATACCAGTTATTTATTTGTGGAAGTTCCTAAATCTCTGTTAATCAAAATGTATACAATGTGAAAATTCAGACAGAATGGTGCTATATATATTTTCAATAGCTGTAACAAAGCTTTGGCTCTTGCTTTTTAGCTCGACTTTTCAAAGAAAAGGGGAGCTATCCTACTCGGAGTCTGTGTTGGTGTCATACCTTGGTTAAGTTTTTCATACCACCCACTTTATTTCAAAACCATGAGAGGTATTACTTTGAAACTTACCATACTTGTTTACCATCATAACCTCCATCTACAGACAAGAGTACATAACTCTGTCAAGGTTTTTGTCAGAATTATGGCCCTTTTTTGACTTAGTATATTGAGCTTGGTTAAGTTTTTAGTACCACCACACTTTATTTCAAAACCATTACAGGTATTGCTTTGAAACTTACCATACTTATTTACCATCATTACTTCTATCCACAGACAAGAGTACATAACTCTTTCAAGGTTTTTGTCAGAATTATGGCCCTTTTTTGACTTCGACAGTATATTGAGCTTGGTTAAGTTTTTCGTACCACCTCACTTTATTTCAAAACCTTTACAGAGATTGCTTTGAAACTTACCATACTTATTTACCATCATTACTTCTATCCACAGACAAGAGTACATAACTCTTTCAAGGTTTTTGTCAAAATTATGCCCCTTTTTGACTTAGAAAATACATTGAATATGGGTAAAATCCTCTTATTGACTTTAGCCTTTGAGATATTGCTTTGAAACTTTGAATGCTTGTCTGCATCTTTATCCCCATCTGTAGGCAAGAGAAGGTAACTCTGTCAAGAATTAAAGAAAATAAGATTAAGGCCCATTATCGACTTAGAATCTTGGTTAAGTTTTTCTAACCAGTCCACTTTTTGACTAAACTGTTTGGGATATTACTTTGAGAGTTAGAACACTTGTTTACCATCATGATCCCCAAACACAGACAGGAGAAGGTAACTATATCAAGGATTTCATTTGAATTATGGCCCTTTTTGACTTAGAAACTCAGTTAAAATTTTAATTCTTGTCCATTTGTTGACTTCCATTTGAGATATTACTTTGAAAGTTGGAATACTTGTGCACCATTATGAGACCTATCTGTAAGCAAGAGAAGATAACTCTGTGAAAATGTTTCATGATTTGTACTTAAAGTTTTGTGTGCAACTGGCGCTGTCATGCACACATACCATTAACCACTTTAAATGATTAACTTAAAACTCTGCTGTAATATTCAGGGATATCAAACAATTAAGTTTGGTAACTCTTGACATAATACCCCTTGCTACTTGTGGCACTTGTTGATACAGATCCTTTGGGTTTTTTTACTGACAATTTTTTTTTATTGGCAAGCACTGAAAAAAGTCGAGTGGCTGTCCTACTGACAGCTCTTGTTTTGGTTACTGTAAATAATTTTCACTTGTTGATTAAAGTTTGTAATTTTGCTAGTTAGTTAAAAATTTAATTTATATGGTGCATGCATAAAATATTGGTGCAGTATTTTGTAATTTATACAATGAATAAAGTTCTTATACAGTATTTATGATCACAATTACTTTTGCTTGTCCTGTCTCAAAGATCGCTCACATATGTTGTACATCTGTTCACAATTTTCTTCATACAATATCTTCTCATCTGAAAGAACTGAGCTAATATTGATGAAACTTGGCAGGGATGTTCATGGCATGAACCTCTATCAACTTTATTCTAACAATTACAGTTCATGGACTATAGTTGCCATGGCAACAGGAAGGAAAAACTTGAAAAAATTCTCAAAAACTAGAAGGCAAAGAGCTTAGATATTTGGCACAAAGCATTGTCTATTGGACCTCTACAAAGATTTTCAAATCATGACCCCAAGGTCAAAATTGACTTCGCCCGCAGGGTCACTTGGACCTGCCCAGGGGGTCACTTGATTTTACATATGCTTGTATGGGAAAAACTTTAAAAAAACCTCTTTCTCTAAAACTACAAAGCACAGAGCTTAGATATTTTGATATAGGGCCATGTTGGCCATCTTGTTCTGTACAACTGACCTAAAACATATGACAAACATACTGGTATGACTGTTCTGGGAACACACAGCTTCATCGAGATGAGTACTAGCACAGGAGTTGCTTATTCAGCTTTAGTTTGTTCTGCTTGGCCTAAAAGGTATGGGGTTGTGTTCTGCTTGGCCTAAAAGGTGTGGGGTTGTGTTCTGCTTGGCCTAAAAGGTGTGGGGTTGTGTTCTGCTTGGCCTAAAAGGTGTGGGGTTGTGATCTGCTTGGCCTAAAAGGTGTGGGGTTGTGTTCTGCTTGGCCTAAAAGGTGTGGGGTTGTGTTCTGCTTGGCCTAAAAGGTGTGGGGTTGTGTTCTGCTTGGTCTAAAAGGTATGGGGTTGTGTTCTGCTTGGTCTAAAAGGTGTGGGGTTGTGATCTGCTTGGCCTAAAAGGTTTGGGGTTGTGTTCTGCTTGGCATAAAAGGTGTGGGGTTGTGTTCTGCTTGGCATAAAAGGTGTGGGGTTGTGTTCTGCTTGGTCTAAAAGGTATGGGGTTGTGTTCTGCTTGGCATAAAAGAAGCGAGGTTGTGTTCCTTGAAATGGTCAAAAATGACATCATACAAAGCTTTAAGGGAGATACAGGTGACCACATCTGGTTGTGTTTAAGGTGTGATAAGGTAAGTGTCTAGTGCAAACTGATGTCAAAATTTTCAAGGTGATGTAATGAAACTTCGTACACAAGAAGTGTAGATGTATGTTACATATTGATCTTGCTGTCCCAGACTTATTGTCCTCGGTGTTTTAAAAATCTTGCGAGACCACATTACACACCTATTTATCAAATAGAATGATCATAATGTCTTATGCTCTCTATGTCAACTTAAAATCTGGATTATTTGGTTTATAAAAAATAGGCCATTAAATCAGGAAATTGTGAGGGACAGAGGCACCAAGACGTAGCTCACCATAATGTACTGGATTCTCAACGATTTGGTGGCTACCAATGCAAATCAAACTCACTGGCCATTATCACACATACATGTAGATCTATATTAGTTTTTTAAAAGCGTAAACGTTTAACTTTTGCTGCAAATTAAAATATGTTCATGTTTTAAATTTTATATTGATATGTTACCAATCGTGAGTACTACATGGTATTAAGTACCTGGCCTTTGATAGTTAACAAGGACTATCTTTGTAAAAAGATGGTCGGCGCGATTCCGAGTACATTTGTACTAGTATATGAATTACATGAGTAGCTAGATTTTATAGCAAAAAATCTTTTATGCAGTAAGAAGGCGTGTCGTGTCATAGGGTGAGCAAAACTGCACCCTGACCGAGATGCAAACCCGGGACCATTCGCTTACTGGGCGAATGCTCTCCCGACTGATCTTACCGGTGGCCTACATGTGATTGAGTCCGCACTAGGAAAAAAACGTAATCCTTGTTTTTATCATCAAATATGTTACTCGAAAAATTGACCGTTATTCACTGGTTACTGCATACACATAATTGGCATCATACTATATTGATAGATTTGAACTACATGTATTTACGTACTAGAATTATGAAACAATTCATGAGAGACTGAAAACGCATGTCTTTTATCGTCCCTTTTCATGCAGTAGTATCAAAGTAAAAGGTGCCTTACAGAGTAAATTTTTCAATCTAAAAAATGTTACATTCTACTTGTCATTTCATTAGAGGTTGAAAGGTTACCAGCTTCCGGTTAAAGGTATCGCCCTGAGACCATTACTCTTCCCTCTCTTCATAAACGACCTGTTATAACTTTAAAATCATGATCTTTTGCCAATGACAGCATAATTCTAAGGCCAGTCAAAAAATTTCGGGACTGCAGAATTAACAAACCGATCGCTCAGGAAAAGACGCGGGACATGTACTTTCCGCTAGAGAAATATAACGTCCTTATATTAAAAAGAACTGGATTTTCTTAGACCTATTGAGCCGATAGGTCGAAAATGAAAATCCAGTTCTTTTAAATGCTAAAGGCATCCATTTTTCGAGACTTCATTATAAAAAAAGCCTTGAGAAGTCTATCTCGGAATGCACACACAGACCACCGTCACCGTAGAGTAAACAAGTCAACATGTGGAATGTTAGGTTTTTTCCGGCATGACCATGTAGTGCAAAGTAAAAGCCTACTTTGCAATGTTTTGGTTAAGGTCTTTGTCATGGAACTTCCTTATGTGCGGAGAAACTCTTGTGATCTGAAGTCAGAACTTTGTATAATAAGTCATTGAGTTGTCTAACATTGCTCTGTTAACCACCATGTACTATGACTGCGCATCATAACCCCAAATTGTTGTTCTTTAGACAGTAAACAACGCTGGAACGGACACTATTAATTGTTGAATAAACAATATTTTGATGCGCAGAGCAGTAGGGTAACACAATGAAGTTAAAATGGCGCCATTTTGCGTGGGTATGGCGTTAAATAAATGTCCGCGTAGAAAATACTAGTAACATGTTTCATTTATCAAATAAATCACCTTTTTGTTACAAATGTATTTCGTCATGTAAGAATCGAAACAATATCTTTCTAAGCGTTGTTTCTCTTCCTATATATAAGCAACGTTTTGTCGTTCTGATGCTCAGTTATGAACTCCAAGTCATTGTCTATTAGTTGATGAATAAACAGATAAATGCACTAGTATTTTTTAAGTGAATGGCGGCAAAGGAAAACATCGGCTTTTTCAGTATGACGTCAAAATGGCATCAAAGACTAACACCTTCAGTTACATGTGTTGGTAAATTGCATAAATGGAACAGAAGGCAAACAATGTCTTCATTCGTAAATGATTTTAAAAGAACATTTTATAGTGTCATGCATGTACTTAATGTTTACAACAATTAACAAGTTTACAGGTAACATGAAACATTCGCATTCGTTGATCGTATCAATATTTCTGGTCTACCTGAAAAAGTAAAAACGAAAAAGTGTCATGATCAACCAACACAATCTATGGCATGTAACACGTTGCCCAAGTTAAATATCAAATTCATAATCATTTTTGTAGACTAGTGTTTGTTATTGTTACTCAATATTTTTTTATTCAAGTTGTAAAAACTGTTATTGTAATTTCGTATTTTGTTATTCAAGCGGTGAATGTCGTCAACTATATTATATAATTATTATATTTTTTGTGTATTTTCTACGTTCTTATTGTAAAAGTCACTGTTATTGTTCTATATTTTGTTATCTTCGATGCATGTTTGATATTGCTGATCCACGTTTCATTTATTTTGTTGTAAATGACGTAATTGTCATTTGTCATTGAACGTTTTTAATGGTTATTTAATTTTTCGTTATTCACTTTGCAAAATTCGTTATTAAAAGTCTATATTTTTCATATTCTTACTATGCGACTGATGTTCTTATTCAAGTTTTGCTTTTCTTATTGGAAATGACTTTATTATTATTCAAAAGTAAATTTCCCATTCTTATTTTAAAATATGTCTTTCACATTCTGTGTGTTGTTGTTGTATATCCCGATTAATGTTATTGGACATTTAGAACAAAATATCGAATAACAATATCAAACGTACATTTTACAATTAACAAGATATAGAACAATATGGTATAGTGACTTACAATGAAATATTGAGCCTGCATACATACAAATGGCATGACACAACATTACATAACAAGGATAGAAATACGATAACAATAACAGTTTTTAAAGTATGAATAACAAAACGGATATACAATGCTAGTGATACAATGCTTCAAATACATACTAAATATCTAAACTGTAATCCTTTCAACTACTGAGAAGTTAAAAAAAGCCTATAGATATCTAAATGAAATCATTACCACCGGGGTGTGTTCAATTTTGACCCCAGGGCCATAATTTGAACAAGAGGACTATGATGGTCCAACATCTCTCGCCTGAATATCACTACACTTTAAAACAAGAAAGGATGTCAAACGGTGATAATTAAGGTCAGTCATAGGAATTTACCAAAACTGCACAAATAGCCCAAATTTCATCTTCGAGTCAAAAGTTAAGGTTAGCCAAGGTCAAGGTTGAAATATGCATTAACAACTGTACACTTGGTTCAAATTTCACTACTGTAGCTTCAGAAACAGGTAAGTAGGTCAAGGTCAATACAGACCAATATTGAAGCTGAATCTACATGCAAAACTGTACATATGGTCCAAATGTCATTGATATAGCTTCAACTCAGAAAGAAGGTCAAAGTCAGGCAATGTCAGAGTTGAAAACTGCATACAATAGTGTCCATATAGTTAGAATTTCATTTCTGTAGCTTAACACTTTAAGGAAGCAGGTCAGTAGGTCAAGTGACCCCGGGGTGGGACAAACCTGGACCTAAAGGGCATGGTTTGAACACTCTTGGTACAGGGCCACTAGGTAATGCTATAAGCCAAGTATCTTAGTTTGAAAAACAAGTGACTTCCCGGGCGGGGTCAAATTTTAGGGACATGAACAAACTTCAGAGAGGACCACTAGGCAATGCTACAGACATACTATCTTGTATCTTAACCTTTTGGTTTTTGACAAGACTTCAGAATTTAACAAACATTTTTTTTTTATTCAAAGTTTTTCATATTTGTTGCCATAGCAACCAGAATTATGTATGAAATAGAATTATTTCAATATTTTGGTAAAGCTTCATGCAAGGAACATCCCTGCCAAGTTTCATCAACATTGGCTAAGTGGTTTCAGAGGCGCTGTCGTTTGAAGGAAATTATGGATGGACGAACGGCGGGCGAATGCCGGTACCTTGTATCAGTTGAACTTATACGTATCCCTTTTGTTACCTAAATCACAGGTTTGTGAATTAATACAGAAACCCGCAGGCTTGTCATCTCGAAAAAACACAAAACAAAAAGCAACAACAGGACATGGCATTTATAACATGTACTCTGAACGAGGCGATGTTATTTGAGAAATGATCTCCAAGACATCCGTTTCTTCAATATGTATGAGGGTGGACAGCAAATTTAAGTAAACGCAAGCAATGGTTCTCACGTGTATGTTAACTAAACTATTGAATGACGCTCGGCTATGTCTGTATATGTTCCGGAACAGAAAGGAGAGATTTTGTTTTAAATAGTCACTGTTTCTATTTTCCCGATATCTATAGGGTTCAAAAATCGTTTCATTTTACTTTGTTAAATTTATTTGAAAGGATAGAGAATGCTCAAGCATTTGAGCGAGACACTGGTTTCCTGACGACCAAAAATCAGAATCTAAAATGATGTGCTGTACATGAATTGAATAAGGTCATTGTCAGTATGATCATGTTAAGTTAAGACCGTCTGTAGCAAAGAGTGTTACCTGTCAAACTAGACCATCCCACGTCGTCGTTTACAGGTTCGATTGGTACACGTGATTTCGCCGCCCAATTTACAAGTGCACAGATTACATCTGTCGTGGTAGCTCTCTTTTACGTGCAAAACAGAACCGTCATGTGGATGTATACAACCTAAAAATATAATTTTTAAACATACATGTATTCTTGGATTACTGGTTAAATGTCAAAGCAGGGCTGGCTTATGTTACTGTCCTCAACAAAGCTGTACTGAAAAAGCAAGTGAGCGTTCGTTTGGGATTGACCCGTTTGAGTGAATGTTTAATATATGATCATTGCTGGCACAATGCATTTACAAATTTTTGTTCAAAAATTAAACAAACACTTGATTGCGACCATCATCTTCTAGAACTTACCCGGAACTGGTAATGAAATAGCTGTGTACGCTACAAGTATCCATGCTACAATGACAATTTGGCACAACCAATGCGGTCTCTTATAAAATAGACTGGAAAATAGAAAAGCAATCAATTTAGTTAGAACGTAAGAATTTTGATGACGGTGTCTCACAAGAAAGCGAGTGGTAAACTTTATTTCGCGACAAAACGGTAAATTTGAATTTATTTGTTTTTGCGTCTTAAATGTTAAAATCGTTCTATAATACCGTGTTTAGTTTATACTAATTTATTTTAGCTCGATTGTGAAGAAAGCTTGTAGCTTATCGAGTCACTCTCGAGTCCGCTTCCTGGAAAAACCAGTACTGGTGTCATATGAGGAAGTACGGTCGTGACCCAAGTGGGGCTCGAACCCGCAACATCCGGGATGAGCGGCCGACACCTTAACCTCTACACCACCGCTCCCCTTAATACCTTGTTTGACATTAAAATTTCATTTTATTTGCCTGCACGTTTTGTACATCTCAAAATAATGTCAACATCGTAAACACGAAATAAAGACAACGCAAAAATTTAAAAATCATTATTCAGAAAGAGCAAACTAACAGTTATTAAGCTGGAAATTTAAAACCGACCTGTAACACCCCGGGTATTCGACTACTTCGAACGCAGATGGGTACTACTGACGACAGAAAGAAGCTGGAAAATACCTAATATCTTCTCTATTTTATTCATTTTCGTTCAATATAAGTTTCAATATATTTGTACTAGGCAATGCTAAATTGTTTAGCTGAAAAATGACCGACGTGTTGTTCGGTTACGGAAATCAGACCAGAAATTGCAATTTTTCGTTTTTTTAACAGAATTTTAAGAAATCTAATAATCGAAAGAGTGCAAAACTGCATAAATCGTAAAACTACACATTTTCTGTAGCAGAAAAACATATTTTCTTTTCGCTATGACTGATACAGCAGCTGCAGTTGACACTTAAACAAGCATGGTGTTCTATTTAATGGTACTTATGACGACAGATGAAAATATTATAGGGTACGTATGAACGCAGACGGTGGATACGTAAAACGCCATACAAACTATAGATACGTAAAAGATGAAACATAAGTCTTATGATGGGAATACTGTTGATAACTTTAGTTTTTATCTTAAACAGAAAAACTATGTAATAAAAGTTAATTTTAAGTCAAGGCTAAATAGAAAAAACTTCAGTATCATTATGATTTCTGTAAAATTATCTTTTATTAATGAGGTACCGGACTTACAAAATCATAATACAAATAGAGGCATTACTCCGCAAAAATATATGTGACTTGCTGCATTTGTATGTATTATCATGAGAAACAAGCATGGCAGGAGTTTTTAAAAGTCGATACGTTTGTCGGTTTTGAAGTTATTAATATTAATAACACGTCTTTGATCAACGCAAAAGCTGGGGCGAGTACAACAACCCTCCTTATTCTTAAAAATGTAATTACAAATGTATATAACATTTTACATGAGCGTTAAATGAACATGTCTGTACCTGTGGATTATTTGTACTAACATTGTCTCTAAAATGTTTCTACTACTTTCATATGAGATGTAAATACTCGAATACGTATACGATAGTTAGTAATGAAATTGGTCATTGACTAGTTACTAGTGTATGGGAAACTTGACATCGATGATTTAAAGACTTCGATGCAGGAAACTTAGAGACCCCATTATCAATTCATTCTCTAAACTAGAGATTACCTTTCACCCTCCCCCCCTGCCCCCCACACACACACACATGTCTCCTATTATTCAGCATTATTCAGTAGAATTGAAAATGCATACCACTAAACTGTAACAATCTGATCATATACATAAGTTCAGGCTTCGCACCAATCACTTCATTAGTTTTCTGGCCAGCGATATAGGATTAGTCGCACAAACATATTAGAATATGAGACATCAAAAGACATAGTTCCGCAAAATTTATTGAACCGTAACATGCTGACGAAAATGTACAACTACGCTTGACAATGACCACTCAAGTGACTTTTGGTAAAATTCAACTCCAACGTTTAGGAGAATTAGTAACTTTAGACATTATGAAATATGACACATCAGGGTTGCAACTTCCCTTGAAATCAATGAATCGGTACATGCCGACGACAACTTGTGTTCTATTAGGTTTAGTGGAAATCTGGCCAATGGTAGAGGAGAAGTAGCAAAAATATCATTAAATTTGAAGAATCAATGGCCATACAATGTAAATCCCCTGAAAATCACTGAACCGGATATGTGACGGCGATATGCATAACTAAGCTTGGCACTGCTCAGTTATCTTAGATTGAGTGGAAATCTGTCGGATGTTATAGGAGAATTAGCCATAACATCATAAAGTCATATGTATCAAGGGCGGTTATTCCACTGAAAAGCATTGAACCGGAACATGCCGATAATATGCACAGTACGCTTATAAGAAGTTTGGTGTAAATCCACCACGTGATATCAGAGGAGCTGCGTGGACATTCTTAATGACAAAAACAGTGACAGACATGTCTCTCACGGAGGTTGAATATATAATTATTATCAGTATATACATGCTACATCCTTCTGCACAGACTAAACATCTGCCATACTGAATGTAATTAGTTTACAAAACCAATATTTATCCTGATTGGAAAACACATATTTACACTTACTACTTGTTACACATCTGCCGTTATACGTATCCTCATTTCATATTAATCTGCGTTCGTACGTATCTCCCTCGGTCGTCAGACGTATCCGTTTAACTTCACCGACCTCTATAAATTTGCTTATATCAAAACGATACCACTAATTCCAAAGTCTAGGGCTGTTTGTATTGATACCTTATACATTTGTCTGTATACGTGTCTAAGGTCATTTATATATATTATTATTATAAGCAATTAAATGTCATATTTGGCAACATTACTGTAGTTTTTTCAACATTTTAGGGAAATTCTTTAATCAAAAGGCGTCAGTTTATCATAAAACTTCATACATGCTTAGTTTAAACATATTACTACCTATATCAAGCAAAAGATCGGAGCAATAAAGAGAAATAATAAAAATATCGGGGTTATTCCAGCGTGCCTGTCATGACGGTCATGTATATACATCTGTCGTCAGTAGTACCCATCTGCGTTCGAAGTCGAATACCCGGGGTGCTGTAAACAACTACTGAATAGTCTTTCCGAAGACAAATGTTGACTTTTTTCGTAAATCACTCTCATACTCATGTCCCAAAATATGGAATGATATTACCCTGAGTGTATGCAATTCTAAAACGCTTGGGCAATTTCAAGCATCATATGTTAGTTGGATCTTTCTTCATTTTCTTGAATGAAAGTTAAGTCAGTTCAATCGATAATGTAAAGTATATATTTTGCAAAATGTTAAAATGTAATAGTTAATACAATAAACGCGCCTATCCTGAAATCCCTATAGCAAAAAAAGAAACAGTGACGGTATTAAATATAAAACATACATACTTGTTAAATTTTTGTGAAAATAAAAGAAAATATATATACCTCATGTCGCTAAGATTTATCACACAACATCTGTTTTACCTTATAACATTACGCAGAATAATGTTAACATTATTGAAGGTGATTTATTAATTTTATGTATCATTTCTCCGTATACAGTGTAATGATGGATTGCCTGTTTATATCCGCATCATATTAAGATTTTATTTGTCGCTTTAGTTTGTATCCTTTTTTGTTATTGCTTTTGTTTACAAAATAACGCGATTAAGAGACTCAAATCACAAAAAAATGTATTTTTTAACATTCTAAAAGTATTTAGCATTTCTATACAAAAAAACAGTATTCTAATCTCAGACTTATTTATTTGATAAAAATCGATTTACAAATCAATCGAATCTTTCAAATCCGAAATAGACGTAAAACAAATCCAAAACACTATAGAACTCTGGTCTGGTCTTGTCGTGATTTAAAAATATCTTGCGCATTGCGTTTGTGTTCTGCTGACATGGCATTTTCTGTAATGAGTGATAACAGATAAATGATGGCAAGCCAATTTGCTGTTTCATGAAAAATAGATATCTGTCTACTTTCATAGAGATATCTCCTAAAATAGTGGCGATATCTTTTAAATTCAGAGATAACTCTGTAAATCAGGAGATATCTTTCTCTGAATAGATATGTTCTCTCTGATACAGAGATATCTCTCATAAACTAAAAGATATCTCCTACAATGAAATATAAAGCAGATACCTATCTCTTAGGTTTAAAGAGATATCTCTCAAATATATGGAGATATCTTGAGAGATATATCTGTTTCTATGGAAGAGCTTTAAACGAAAAAAAAAAAAAAAAAAAACATTTTTGAATGTGACATATCTCATTTTGGAATAAAAAATAAAATGGCTTTACCCCTGTGGTTGAGGGTCAGTGCGTAGGCTCAAGAATTGCAACCACCGTTGGTGAAATGGACTTGGTGAGTTGAGGTCTCTGCAGATATGGTAATTTAAAGCCGCGTGCAAGTGGTGACTCAAACCACCAAGGAGGTGGCCGTTAACATAGTTTCAACACTTAACGACGTTCATGCATTATATTTCATTTTTGATGCAAAGATTTTAATGCGCGTTATTGCGACTTTATAAGTACAAGTACAAGTTTGGTTGTATGAGAGATGGCTGACAGAAATGAGTCCTGGTCACAGTTAGTAACTTGAGACGTCAGTCTTAAGTTACTATTGGTTCAAGTGTCACTAATTGGGTATGTTGCCATTTTATAGATTTATCTGAGAGGTTTTAATCCGACACTATTCTAGTAAGACTGTCTTGTATTGGAATATAGCCTGAATTCACTATAGTGTCACCAGATTTAGGTATGTCATGCACAAAACAGCATGGTTGTCAAATCTCTAAAAAATTAATAACAGTTGCACCTACTCGTCTGGTACAGTGACGAGGTCAAGCCAATTTCATTTCCGGGTTTAAAGTACAGACATTGTTTGAAATTTAGCATAATACATATTAATTAGAAGTAAAATGTTCACTTCAGAGGGAGATAATAAAAGAAAATGGAATATTTGGTATGATTTTTCTCTCAAGTTAATTGGATTTCGTTTCGTCTTTGATCACCAGCAAAATTGTCAACCCGTCTACACAGAAATGATAAAATTACGTTAATATGCTTAATTGTAGGATTGGCTAAAAGGGGCCATTAGCTGTGCCAATATCACGACAACAAATACGTTGTCTATAGAAATAGAACTTGACCTGGTGAAATTATTGAAAAGAAATATATGGGTTACAAATTAACGCGACTGTAAGTTACTAACTAAACTTTTTTAGTACACATATGTCATGTAAGAAAAGTTGACGGACTATTTTTTGACTGGGAAGGATATCAATCTAGGGTCTACACTGTGCTTCGGAAATCTGTTGCCACTTTTGTCAAACATTTGTCTTACGGCAAATTAGGATTTTTGGGCAAATGTGGTACAAAGTTGGTACTGATTTTGACGCATGTTGCGACATTGGCGAATAGATTGAAATCTAGATTACAAAACTGAAACGATACTGATCATGTGTCGAAAATTCGTAAAAAGGCTCCGTTGAGTGTTTTCGTTAGAATGCATGCTGGGCTCTCAAATTTTATTTGTGAACGAACAGCTTCTCAGCATTACTTTGTCGAGTTGCATTCAAATTGAATGCTTTTTTAAGAATTGAACAAATGCTTTATGATTACGGAACGCTCTGATAAAAAATTAAATTAAATAGACTTTGTATTAAATTTGTCACGATATGACAGGCAAATCTGTATCTTACAATAAAAAGAGACATAAAGCTATTAAAATTTCGAATAGTTATATGGGGACTGCTTTTCTTAAGTGAAGATATTTATAAGTATTTTAATTTCAAGTCAATATTTTGGAGATATTGAGGCATTGGACTTTATGAAAAATTTGATCGTAAAGGGATATTGCCGACGAAGGGGTTACTGATTTATACTCCAAATTAATGAATATTTCCATAGTTAAACAAAAGGTATCAATCTGTGTAACTCTTCCATTCCCGCTGAATATAGAGGAAATCTGTAAACAATCTCACAGTTTTGACAATTCTGTTGTTGGAATTGAAAGTCTGATGCATATATTTTTCTTTCTGTCAATATGAAAAATCACTCGATTCCGCTCATTTCTTTGATATTTTGAAAGCGTCTATAATGTTTAACTCACTTTGGGCTTTAAAAAGGGGCACACTTCTGTCAAATAGAAACCGAATATGTTGTGGATTGTCCAAACCGTGAGATTTCTTACAGATTTCCTCAATATTTGGGGGGAATGAAACTGTTACACAGATTAATATCTTTTGGGGATTATTTCCGAGGATGCAGGTCTGGATACTAAATAATTCACTGGCTGTCATTCTTCGAATAGTCGAGCTAAAATGGACAATAAGAGGAAAACGTTTGACGAAGGGGTTAGGCGACTATACACACTTCATTGTAAATTAATGGAACTAGCAAAACGAACATTTCACGATTTTATTGCGAAAAACAGGAAATTTTTAGTATGTACACTTTCGAGTGAGTAATGAAATTCATGTAGAAATAGTTAAAAGGTTTATACAATGTTTATGAAAAACTAATTAATATGATAAAAATCTCCAATATAAAATGTTGATGTCCCTCAAAACACACTTTATTCAAAATCAATGGAATGATTTTTACAGTGTTCTTTAAGAATCCATTCAATCCACTGGCATATCCATAAAATGTAGTATGTCCGGATATTAGGTTCCACATACATGTATATTTACGATTCTATCCAAAATGTGTTCGAGTCCTTTATAAATCTTCAACTGTATCAGAAACTGAAATACATAAAAGAATTACTTGTATATCACATTGTCACATGATGTAAAGACACACAAAACACTACAAACCAATTGTTCTGGGACAGGATTGAAACTCTTTTGAAAGACTTGCAAATTTTTAGCTCAGATATATTACAACATTTTTTTTTGTTACCTGTCACATAGCTTTTATCGAAAACATATTTCATTCAAGTACGGCTTAGGCCGAAGTTTTCAATAGTTCGAGAACGGCCGTAAACTTTATTTGTATGCTATACGGAATGTCCGGAGTATGCGGATAAGTTATTCTTGTGACCAGTTGTTTTTATTCTACAGGTTTAGTTTCTGCTTTTAATTTTTCACTTACAACTGAGTAATGACATTAGTTTTAAGAACAAAATTTTAAAGAATTGGCAGTGTTAAAATTTCCAATTAAAGGAGACTTTGGTTGAAAGTCGTTTTAAAAAAAGGCAACTCACTTTTCACGGCTCCATTCAGGGAGAGAGGTTCAATAAAATTTAATACAGTATACACTTCTTGACTGTAATAGTCATCAGCAGAGTCGGGACGTTTGGCCCCTCTACGTTCTAGAGCATGTCGTCTGTAAAAATAAAGGAAAATAGAAATTGAAATACCATAATGTTGTATTGATGTCTTTCGTTTCTAAACATTACAACTTTTGATAATCCGTTTATTACTGTCAGTGTAACTTCCATGAATACATAAGTGTTAGCATGGTCTTATACGAATAAGTATTCCATATACAATGTAGTTTCTTTCACAGTAAATTTCTCATGTATGCACGGCTTTTGAAAACATAATTCGATGTAAAATATACATGTGTTAAAGCAGTAGTGATATGGATTTGATATTGGATAACTGGGCACTCTATGCATGTTCGAAATCACCCACAAGAGTGCCGAGAGTGCAGAACGCCTCAACTCAGACAGACGAACTTCTGAAATAATTCTGCAAATAATAAGCCCGGACAATGTAACAGACTTTTAGATGCTTACATCACATGACGTCGATGCATTAGGGCAAATCTTAAGGTTACACTGCAAGAAAATATTGTCTTCGTTGTGGAACTTCAAAGCTAGTATAGTTGCCGTGGCAGTTCCATCGAGATTGTCCGTGAAATTGGTGATGAGTTCATCCGTGACGTTACACCTGTGAAATACGGAAAGGTATAAGTTACGAACTTACGATACAATAATAGGTCACCTAAACCTACAATAGTTCAAAATAGATATTGATTGTGAAACAAACTGTAACAAGTTAGATTAATCGCTACCGAGACCTACTCGGAATGAAATCAACCTCGTTAATCACTACCGATACCTACTCGGGATGAAATCAACCTCGTTAATCGCTACCGATACCTACTCGGGATGAAATCAACCTCGTTAATCGCTACCGATACCTACTCGGGATGAAATCAACCTCGTTAATCGCTACCGAGACCTACTCGGGATGAAATCAACCTCGTTAATCGCTACTGAGACTCATTCGAGATGGAATCAACATCATAGAGGAGGTAATGTGTAATCATTGCATCTTGCTTGTAAAGAATACCTATGGAACGCCTCAGCTGCCTTATGACTATGATTTTTAATTTGTTCTGTGGAAACAACAGTTTGTTATGTCCAAACACTAGTTTGTTATGTTCAAAGTACAATTTGTTATGTGGAAACAACAGTTTGTTATGTCCAAACACTAGTTTGTTATGTCCAAATAACAATTTGTTATGTGCATAAACAATTTGTTATGTGCATACAGCAGTTTGTTATGTGCAAACACTAGTTTGTTATGTGGAAATAACAATTTGTTATGTGGATACAACAGTTTGTTATGTCCAAACCCTAGTTTGTTATGTTCAAAGTGCAATTTGTTATGTGGAAACACTAGTTTGTTATGTCCAAATAACAATTTGTTATTTGGAAACAACAGTTTGTTATGTGGAAACACTAGTTTGTTATGTGCATTTAACAATTTGTTATGTGGAAACAGCAGTTTGTTATGTGGAAACAACAGTTTGTTATGTGCAAAAGCATTTTGTTCTGCGGAAACAACAGTTTGTTATGTATAAACACTAGTTTGTTATGTCCAAATAACAATTTGTTATGTGCAGACACCAGTTTGTTCTGTGTACACACCAGTTTGTTATGTGCTAACGCTAGTTCGTTATGTGGTCCTTTTTACCGGGAAGATAGCAGTCATGTGACCAACCAACTACGTCACATTTGTAATGTATGATACGTCAGCACTGATGACGTAATATAGACTGTTCTCGACTTTGTCATAAGTGCGCTCCGGTAGAAAATGGAGGCAATTTTAGACCAAGTTGGGTTAGGACACCTGAGAAAACGTTTTAGCGACAATAAGGTCACAATGGCCGAAGCCAAACAGCTAAATGACGAAGAACTCGCCAGCCTTGGGGTCACAGCCATTGGAGAAAGAATAAGATTTAGAGAGGCCAAAAAAACTTTGTTATTAGTCAATGTTTAATTTCAGTAAGAGGTCAACAAAAAGAGGTCTCTGACCACACAAAACATTGAAATACCTGAATAAGTGAAATAGAATTCTTTAGTATTTTTCTCAGAGCCATAAAAACTTTTGGGTAGGGGGTACAAATGGAGGGTCGGTAGGGTGACCAGATTCAACCCTTATTTTTAGGCCTTGAGTTATGGCCCACTTTTTCTACATATATATGAGGGAGATTCTTCTTGGGGCTTGTTCTCTGCACCTACTGTTCATTTTTTCAACTGAATGAGACATTTTAGCAATTTAAGTTTTAGTCATGATGGTTTATGGTGAACCACTTCCACTTTCAATTTATATTACTAATATTAATGGTACCCGATCTGTAATAGCCATCAAGTCTTACCAAAACTTACATGCATACAACCTGACAATGTTAGCTTTAAAAATGTCAAACGATGGAATCCAAGGACCAAATTGATAAGTTCCACAGTGACAGAAGTTCTTAAGATTACCTCCCCCTAATTATTGTTTGCATGAGTTATCTCCCCTGAAAACTGAAAAAAAGGTATTTTGTTGTTATTTTCCGGTGGAGAAGTTTAGATTTCTCTTTGAAATTTGAAATCTACCATTATTGTAAGAGTTTTTCTTGAAAATCACCCCCCCCCCCCCACATGAAATAAAACTTGAAAAAACTCTCAGTAAAACTTGTTTATGTTTGAATGTTTTGAAAGAGCCTATGTTTCATGACAATATAACCATCCAGTTGAAAACCTTAACTATGGAACGCCTCAGCTGTCTTATGACTATGATTTTTAATTTGTTATGTGGAAACAACAGTTTGTTATGTCCAAACACTAGTTTGTTATGTCCAAATAACAATTTGTTATGTGCAAAAACAATATGTTATGTGCATACAGCAGTTTGTTATGTGCAAACACTAGTTTGTTATGTGGAAATAACAATTTGTTATGTGGATACAACAGTTTGTTATGTTCAAACACTAGTTTGTTATGTGGAAATAACAATTTGTTAAGTGCAAAATCAATCTGTTATGTGGAAACAACAATTTGTTCTGTGGAAACACCAGTTTGTTCTGTGCAAACACTAGTTTGTTATGTGGAAATAACAATTTGTTATGTGGAAATAACAATTTGTTATGTGTAAAATTAATTTGTTATGTGGAAACAACAATTTGTTATGTGGAAACACCAGTTTGTTCTGTGCAAACACTAGTTTGTTATGTGGAAATAACAATTTGTTATGTGGAAACAACAATTTGTTATGTCCAAACAGCAGTTTGTTATGTGCATTTAACAATTTGTTATGTAGAAACAACAGTTTGTTATGTTCAAACACTAGTTTGTTATGTGCAAAATCAATTTGTTATGTGCAGACAGCAGTTTGTTCTGTGCAAACAGCAGTTCGGTTTGTGCAAACAACAGTTTGTTCTCTACAAACACTAGTTTGTTATGTGGTCCCTTTTACCGGGAAGATTTAATACTGAGTACACGCGACTTTACATTATTTTTCACCTTGTTTATTTCGCTTTCTTAATAAGGGCTATTTTTTTATATACAAAATGAAAGATACTTCCGTCTACTGTAATAAACTTATAAAAAATAATAGAATGTCGCTTCAAGTTGCCGCCGTTATGAGGTTGAACAAGTTTCAAGTTTGATTCAATTTCTTCCAGAAGGTCTTAAACCCATGTAGCAATACATGCATCTACATATCACATATATGACAGAATACGATATGACAAACATACAGTAACTGATGACTACAAACAATATACATTCGTAAAGCATTATTTTAAATGACCAAATGCGATAAATACATGAAAATCTTTATGTTTTAGTTGTTTAGACACGTTTTAATAAGGCAGCATACTTTTCTTACGTAACACTGCAAATTCAACGACTACTTAACATTTCTCAACCCATTATTTGGCCAGTCTTGTGCGAAACGAAAATAACAAGAAAGGCGTTCAGGGAGAATAAAAATATTGTAAAACGTACAAGTTTGCATATTACATTCTTATTTTCCTTATTGTATTATGACTTTTAAAGTATATCAATAGGTTTAATATTGTACGTAAAGTAATTAACGACATACATCGTTTTTAATGAAATTCAGTGTTGCTTTACCCTTGATTGAGTAGCAAATTTATTTAAAAGGAAAACAACAACAACAACAAAAAACTGACACGAATATGTCGTGTCCTAAACACGAATTATACATTTTTACAAATTGAGATAATATTTTACCTATTGTAAAGCTAATTTGTTCTGAACTGAAATGGTTCGTTAAACATTTGCTTATTATAGCATCTATGTTTCAGCCTAGTCTCAAAGTTAGCAAAATGTTGCATGTTTTCCGTTGCTGTATATAATTGGCGCATGAGTTTAAAGAATTAATCATACAAGTCATTACTGGTCATGAGTATGAATTTTAAGTGCCTTTAGTACTAGTCAGCCTGTCAATATTTGATAACAGAACAAGATTAAACATGCAGCAAAGTTGATACGTTATGAAAAGTCAGACTTTAATCGAAAGTTTATTTGCCTCCATTTTCTACCGGCGCGCACTTATGACAAAGTCGAGAACAGTCTATATTACGTCATCAGTGCTGACGTATCATACATTACAAATGTGACGTAGTTGGTTGGTCACATGACTGCTATCTTCCCGGTAAAAAGGACCACATAACGAACTAGCGTTAGCACATAACAAACTGGTGTGTACACAGAACAAACTGGTGTCTGCACATAACAAATTGTTATTTGGACATAACAAACTAGTGTTTATACATAACAAACTGTTGTTTCCGCATAACAAAATGCTTTTGCACATAACAAACTGTTGTTTCCACATAACAAACTGCTGTTTCCACATAACAAATTGTTAAATGCACATAACAAACTAGTGTTTCCACATAACAAACTGTTGTTTCCACATAACAAATTGTTATTTGGACATAACAAACTAGTGTTCCACATAACAAATTGTTAAATGCACATAACAAACTAGTGTTTCCACATAACAAACTGTTGTTTCCACATAACAAATTGTTATTTGGACATAACAAACTAGTGTTTCCACATAACAAATTGCACTTTGAACATAACAAACTAGGGTTTGAACATAACAAACTGTTGTATCCACATAACAAATTGTTATTTCCACATAACAAACTAGTGTTTGCACATAACAAACTGCTGTATGCACATAACAAATTGTTTATGCACATAACAAATTGTTATTTTGACATAACAAACTAGTGTTTGGACATAACAAACTGTTGTTTCCACATAACAAATTGTACTTTGAACATAACAAACTAGTGTTTGGACATAACAAACTGTTGTTTCCACAGAACAAATTAAAAATCATAGTCATAAGGCAGCTGAGGCGTTCCATACTTAACCAATAAATTCATAGTAAAGTCTTATGCCACTAACTGTTGTTTGCACAAACCGAACTGCTGTTTGCACAGAACAAACTGCTGTCTGCACATAACAAATTGATTTTGCACATAACAAACTAGTGTTTGAACATAACAGACTGTTGTTTCTACATAACTAATTGTTAAATGCACATAACAAACTGCTGTTTGGACATAACAAATTGTTGTTTCCACATAACAAATTGTTATTTCCACATAACAAACTAGTGTTTGCACAGAACAAACTGGTGTTTCCACATAACAAATTGTTGTTTCCACATAACAAATTAATTTTACACATAACAAATTGTTATTTCCACATAACAAATTGTTATTTCCACATAACAAACTAGTGTTTGCACAGAACAAACTGGTGTTTCCACAGAACAAATTGTTGTTTCCACATAACAAACTGATTTTGCACTTAACAAATTGTTATTTCCACATAACAAACTAGTGTTTGAACATAACAAACTGTTGTATCCACATAACAAATTGTTATTTCCACATAACAAACTAGTGCTTGCACATAACAAACTGCTGTATGCACATAACATATTGTTTTTGCACATAACAAATTGTTATTTGGACATAACAAACTAGTGTTTGGACATAACAAACTGTTGTTTCCACATAACAAATTAAAAATCATCGTCATAAGACAGCTGAGGCGTTCCATAAATACCTTAGCACCCTCCGATTCAAAAGTGCGCCGCCACTGGCTTCACTTTTTATCGTCATGGACACAATCCAGAAAGGGATGACCATGTAAGCATGTAATGAGGGATCCTAATAGGAGTCTGACTTTAAGAGAAAATATATGAATTTGCATGTTACAAGCGTTGTAGATTTTCTCGAGATGACATCAACGTCGTTAATCGCTGTTGAGATCATCCGAGATGGACTCGACATCAAAGAGAGGAAGGAGGTAATGTCTAATTGCATATTGCTTGAGAAGACTACTTTATCTCTCGTGGAGATCGAAACTGGAACCCTCCGATTGCAAGGTGCGCCGCAACTGGCTCGACTTTTTATCGCCATGAACAAAATCAAGAAAGGGTTAACCATGTAATGAGGGATCCTAACAGGAGCCTTACTTTAAGAGAAAATATCTGAATATGCATGTTATCAAGTTATTTGCTGCAAAGGAATTGAAAAGGAAGCAAAGTCACCCTCCAGATGAGATCAGACTGACTTGTTCGGATGAAGAGTCGTCAGTGCCTGCATAAGCGGTGCAGTCCGTGATTTCTAGGATGTACTCCACTGTAAGAAAAGAAATCCACAAGAAATTAGGAAAACACTGTTGTGACATATACATAGTTCCCACATCCACAATATTTACCTCCCTTGTTCTGAATTGGCAGCCATTTTGAATGGCAAAACTGATAAAGCATTAAGAGGAATTTTTCTCAATTATGTGATAATTAAGAAAATACCAAGATAATTTATGTGTGACAACCACATTTTCTTGAACCTGCTGAGTCATCTACCCATATCAGCATCATATATTAATTATGTTTATAAATTTGAGTAGTTTGTAATTGTTAAGTATATTGTTCCCTATTAACTTAAGGGAAGGTGCCATACAAAATGGCTGCCAATTCAGAACAAAGGAGGTAAATATTGTCGATGTGGGAACTATGTATTGAACAGCTTTTAATGGGGCTTTTCCTACAACGGTGTGCCAGATATAGCGACGTTTTAAATCAAGCGTTACCCACCCAAAAAATCTGAAATAAGTGTTCATTGATGTTTAACGGAATTACAACATGTGAGAGTATGCTAATTTTAACGAGGTTTGCTGGCTGAAACTTTCAGGTGCGGTAGCAAACGTTACAATTACTTGAATACAATTGGTTTGAGCTTATTTGAATTGATCCCACATTTATAGTAAGCCTTAAACCATCTTTCAGTCTGCAAGCTCGGAAATGACCTTATAATCGCACCGTTAAAATCAATGTTAAGTTCTGCCACTACCAACAGACAATTTTGATTGGGTCAGTAAATCAGAAGTTTCTGTAATTGGCAAGATGACCGATTGGGCAATATTTGTTTGATTTTCCGTAAGAAGCATTCAGTAGTATCAAAGAATCGTTTCCATGAAACAAAACTTGGAGAATATCGTCAATGTATATATAAAGCTCTAATGGTAATTATTTTCCGTTGGTTCACGATCGTATGTACGTTTACATTAGAAAATATGTAAATATTGTTCGACCATACCTGGGAAATAAATTGTCCACGTGACTTTAGAACTAACAGTGGTGGAATATGTACTCAGAGAAGATGTTATCTCGTAGGTAGGATTCACGACAGTCAAGCTAGAAATAATTTTCAAACCTTTAGAGTCGTTAAGATTTTACAGTTCAATGAAACTCGAGTTGAACAAAAAACAAAATTTGTTCATTCGTGTATTGTTCTTGTATTGAATTGTTAAAAAGGTATAACATGTAAAGAAATAAGCGACAAGAAACTGTTGACGTTTTCCTTAATTTGACTTTGAACATTTACTTGGTGCGAAAAGGATCACACTGGATAAGCTATAGACTGACAAGTTTATTACAAACTTTAATTAAAGTATGCTTTGAAAAACATTACTTAGCTGTAAATGTGTTGTTTATACTCTGAACAGTTCCTGTAGATGGGATTTCACTACACGTTATTTGCACGACGTTCACGATTTTCCCGCCATGCAGTCTGTTGGCAGCTATACTTTCGTTTGTTCTAATCGTGAGTAAGATGTCCAAATCCTGTAAAACGAAGGTACAAACAATTTGGAATAAAACTGTAATGAAATGGTGGTCTTACTATAGTTAACGGTGATTGGTAACAGGCGGACAGACGGACGACGTTGTTGTAGAAGTTTAACGCCCGACTCAACCGTTCGATCATGATTCCGTCTTTTTTACAGGTGGGCAGTTTACCTAACCAACATTACTGAGAAGAACCTGTTCTAGATCTCTAGCCCCGTAAGGAACTGCCAACTTTCCCACATAAAGATACATTGTATATAGCAGGGCTTGAATACGACCCTCAATCTATGAGAGATTAGAGTGATTTCAATCACTAGACCACGGAGGCGGACATACACAGACGACTGAACAGTTACATGCTATATTTCACAGGCAGAAGACATAAAATGGACTGATGCAGTGATATTCAGACAATTACATGTTGTCTTTGCAAAGTCAATAGTGATCAGGAATTCTGCATAAACAATTGCATAAGTAAGAGTAACAAACTACATGGCTAAAATGTGTAAATTTTGGAATCTACGGGCTATGGAATCTATGTATTTTTGTACTTGGAAAAAACTGCCTTAGAAAAACTCACTTTTGTACAATCTGTTATCTGAATAGAAGTGTCATTGTTTCTGGTAACAACGCATTCTACATCGGCACCCGGATCCGCAACGTCCTGCATTGCATAATAGGAATAGTTCGCCGGTAGGCCCGAGACGTCGATACTGTCGTCGGGATTACAAACATATTCTGAAATAAAAAAAATATTCAGAGAAGTCTGGTGTCAAATTAAATGAATTCAAAAGCCTCAATAAATCATTTGGAAGTATAATCACTTTACTAAAAGTTGAAATTCTTCCAGCCATCTACGGTAAAATCAACATTTCAAAATATGTTCCAGTACCTTAAAGTACTCAATAATATGTGTAAAGGTGTTGCTGTACTATTAATGGGTGGATAGCGAGTCTCTCTGTGTTTATTATTTGTGCTAAAATGAGGAATTTTTCTATAAACTGTATTTATTTATCAATTTACGTTCAGTGAAAACGTTATTTATGTTTTGAGAATTTAACCTGCTAGATGCAGATAGTGCCCCATAAATTGAAACTTTTTTAATAAGAATGCACCAATCATGGCGGGAATTTAGAAAAAAATCTAAAACATTGAATCAAGATTTGGGCATAATTTTAACATTCACTCTTACTGTGTTTCCGAGATCCACCACAGATCTCACTCTCGTGCAATTTCATGAAACTTTATACATTATGTTTTTGTAAGACGTTCACTTTTTTTTATTTTTCTACTAGAACAAAGTAGTCAGATGTGAATGAAGTTAACATACCAATGGCTAGAATGGCAGAAATAAGAGCGGTTAGAAAACATAACCGGAAGTACTGCTTCAGCTCCATTGTAATGATGTAGACTTTTCTGAAAAAAATGAATGCACATGTAAAACAAAATGGAACTTTGTCATATTAAGACTTACTGCTTTTGCTTTTAATGTTCAGGTTCACAATTAATACTTTTTATTGCCAAATTCGAGGTCTTATTTCGTGTACAGCATTCGACGCGCTCTTTAAGGTGAGCTACAAACCAGACATTTGGTGCGGACATATCGGAAACTTTTAATACCTGTATTTCATACCTAAACAAGTTTTCAAGAAAATAAGTAAAAAGCAAAACTTAACAAGAACTATAAGATATAACTCATGTAGTCCATATATTTCTACTAGCTGCCCTCGCGGTGCAAACCTGCTTCCGGTATCTCACGTAAATTTGAGGCGCATGAATCTGCTGTCAGTTTGATATTACAGAACTGGCATGGGATTTTATATTCAAAGACAGACTAAAAATCCAAAGTGAAATAATATTGTTATTTTACTATAGATATGATTGTCCACAAGCAAATCAGCTGAACAATTTGGTAATTGGTGTCCTTATTGCGTTTACTGTCCTAATTGTAGCACATAAAGTAAAGTAAAAAAGCGTTATAATCACTAGGACTAGGAAAGTGCTAACTTTATAAATTATTTGCAAATTTTCAGAATTGTTGTAAATGGCTTCTCGTAGACCAGAAGTAAAACATACGATTTGTGTCTAAGTTATTTACAACAGCATTTTCACTGAAGGTTATGACAGGGTTTCCAAAGCATGAGTAATTCAAAGTCATTCACTACTGCTGAAAGTGGCAATAAAGTGTATTAATTATGAATTATTGTGTACATGTACCGTACTAATCTGTGCTTTTCTCATAGAAGCTATGTACAAGACATTTTCGTGCCAAATTTGCAAATTCACAAATAAACAAAAACTATTTTTAAAAAAGGATGATCGGCGCAATTTTAAGTATATGAACGCAATCGGTAGATAGATTTCATAAAAAAATAATTAAACTGTTAAAAAAAGTACACCTATAGAGGATAATTGTTGGTTTCGGTGTAAGATCACGTTATAATTTCACCGAGTGGGCACCAAAAGTGATATTTTCACGAGTGGCGCAGCCACGAGTGAAAATAACTACTTTTGGTGTTCACGAGTGAAATTAACGTGAAATTACACCGATACCAACAATTTTTCTGTTTATTTTATGGTTAAAACTCTATTTTTATTGAGTTTTTTTCTATTAAACATCGAAAATCGCGGGAAAAGTCATCAGAAAACATAGAACAAATGACGTCATTTAAACGACGTCATCGTCGCATGGTCTCCAGCATTAATAACGCTCGGTATACTTTTTGACGTAAATCCGGGCTAAAGATTGCAAAAACAGTGAAAAATAAAAATGATAATCCACTGTTTCAAAACTGTGGATTATCAGTTTTATTTCACTGAGAAAACTCTATAATTCACTGGAAAACATAAAATAAATAGAGGATAATTGTTGGTTTCGGTGTAAGATCACGTTATAATTTCACCGAGTGGGCACCAAAAGTGATATTTTCACGAGTGGCGCAGCCACGAGTGAAAATAACTTCTTTTGGTGTTCACGAGTGAAATTAACGCGATATTACACCGATACCAACAATTTTTCTGTTTATTTTATGGTTAAAACTCTACTTTTATTGAGTTTGTTTTTATAAAATATCGAAAATCGCGGGAAACGTCATTAGGAAACATAGCCCAAATGACGTCATTTTAACGACGTCATCGTCGCATGGTTTCCAGCATTAATTACGCTCGGTATACTTTTTGACGCTAATCCGGGTTTAAGATTGCAAAAACAGTGAAAAATAAAAATGGTAATCCACTGTTTCAAAACTGTGGATTATCACTTTTATTTCACTGAGAAAACTCTATAATTCACTGGAAAACATTAAATAAACACCTATAATCAACATTAGTTTGGCAGCAACAACATATTCTGTTGATAGATGAATTAATTACTTAATATTACTCAAGAAAGACTGAAAACTCAGGAGTATTTTATTGACCTGTCTCAGCGTAAATTTCTCAATTAAAAAAATGTATATCGTATATAGAAAGCAAATGACGAAGAAATACAATAGGGTTATTAGTATAGTAACGTGATCCAGGATGCCGGATTTGCTCGAGTCGTGCGTTGGATCTTACGAGTGCGTAGCACGAGTATGATCCAACCTCGACGAGAGCCAATCCGGCTTATGGATCACATTACTATACTAATAACCCTTTTATTATATACATTATGGCACTTGTCTGCGCGAATTAACTAAATTAAAATGACATTGTAAGCATAATATTGAAGAAAAACTCTTTTTAGCGCCAAATATGCGTTGTGTGCGACTTTATTTTATTGACGTCATCGTATAAACAAGTATTCTAATATGCCTACGGTATATTTCTATAGTCAATTCGAGTGCATTAATATGATTAAAGCACTCGGAAAAGTAGGCGGAGTTTCGGACATGGAAGTAGCTCCTTCCGACTTTTCTAATTTACTCCCGCGCAAAAATAAAATATAGAAATGGAAATAATATCAGTATAAATACATCAGTCGCATGAAAAAGATTTGTTTAAGAACCTAAATATTATTTTTGATTGCGTCAAGTAAGCCTTAGAACACCCTCACCTTGTTTTCCTTAAAAAAGGCCAAGAAATTCAGGATTAACAGTCATACAATGTTTTGATTCCGGGAGACAAAACTATGAATGAAAACGTTTACGTCATCACACTGACGTCATTATTCCACGTTAAAACGTTGTACAGTTCAAATTAACGGTACGCATTTAAATCGATTGGCTGCTTTGTTAGGTTCTGAATCTGACGTCTCCTGCATAATGTCAGTCAGGTATTTCTTTTTCATATCTTATGTATTAGATGATTAAACTAAAATAAGTTTGTATAATATAGTTATGTTTGATATCTTGAATGGTTGCCCGAATAGGGGAGTGAATTCCAACAGCTACTATTTATGCTGTTTTACACATTACCGCCGAACTGAAAAAAGGTCCGTAGTAGTTACGATAGTTTTCAAAAAATCGGCTTCTAAGAATCGAAATAATCTATGTCTTGGAGTGCTTTATCGAAATTGAAGCATTTCCCGTCGGTAATGTGCCTGCGTAATAAATCACTCGGGCTTCGCCCTCGTGAATTATTCCGCCAGTCACATCACCTCCGGGGAATGCTTCAATTTCGATAAAGCACTCCAAGCCATAGATTATTTCTTAATTCTAATATGCCTACGGTATATTTCTACAGTCAATTCGAGTGCATTAATATGATTAAAGCACTCGGAAAAGAAGGCGGAGTTTCGGACAAGGAAGTAGCTCCTTCCGACTTTTCTAATTTACTCCCTCGCAGGAAATAAATTATAGAAATAGAAATAATATCTGTATAAATACATCAGGCGCATGAAATAGTTGTGTTTAAGAACCTAAATATTATTTTTGATTGCGTCAGGTAAGCCTTAGAATACCTTCACCTTGTTTTCCTTTAAAAAGGCTAAGAAAATTCTGGATTGACGTCATACAATGTTTTGATTCCGGGAGACAAAACAATGAATGAAAACGTTGACGTCATCACACTGACGTCATTACTCCACGTTAAAACGTTGTACAGTTCAAATTAACGATACGCATTTATATCGATTGGCTGCTTTGTTAGGTTCTGAATCTGACGTCTTCTGCATAATGTCAGTCAGGTATTTCTTTTTATATTTTATGTATTAGATGATTAAACTAAAATAAGTTTGTATAATATAGTTATGTTTGATATCTTGAATGGTTGCCCGAATAGGGGAGTGAATTCCAACAGCTACTATTTATGCTGTTTTACACATTACCGCCGAACCGAAAAAAGGTCCGTAGTAGTTACGATAGTTTTCAAAAAATCGGCTTCTAAGAATCGAAATAATCTATGTCTTGGAGTGCTTTATCGAAATTGAAGCATTTCCCGTCGGTAATGTGCCTGCGTAATAATTCACTCGGGCTTCGCCCTCGCGAATTATTCCGCCAGACACATCACCTCCGGGGAATGCTTCAATTTCGATAAAGCACTCCAAGCCATAGATTATTTCTTAAGTAACGACCCAGTCAAAAGCGACGTTATTAACGTCATGTGTATTAATGCACTCTTACGAATAATGATGGAACTGTGTGTATTGCACGTACATACAATACGGAATTTTTTTCTGTCAAGCCGTATTTGATGGTTGAATAAAGGCTGTATTTTTGACAGAATATTTATAGGTATATAATAAATTACAGTAGGCCTATATACTGAGTACTGCAAAGATTTTTTAAATTCTTCATAACAAACCCGAACAGTATCGCAGGTAATCCAACATTACATGCATTTTTTATCATTCGACAACAATCTTACCTGTGTTTTGATGATCTTATCCAATCCTATGTATACTAACAATATTTCGCCATTGCGCACGATTTATATAACGTGCACGAAGTTTTACGTGAGCGTGTTCATAAAACTGTTTGCCTTTGAAAAGACCAGGCCTGCTTAAACAATTCGTGGGTTCTTGATGCTAAATAGTTTTTATTTGACTTCATCAATATGATTAAACCATATATGATTAACATCGGTTTAACTTAAAGTCAAGGTCAGTGCTTACATTGCTGCTGCTACAGGTGATATTTTTGCATTTTTGAACCGTTTGTATATGTTATTTGTGTTTATTTTATGCTAACTAATGAAATACTGTGTTATATCAGTGAAATATAGAGTGATGATATAGATTTCATATCAGTCACAGTGTGGGTGATATAGGTCTGGCGGAACTACTTTTTTAAGTAGTGCATATACATAATTATGCTTTTGTTTAATATTTAGCATAAAATAAAAAGAAAATTTGTTTGTTTTAAGTTAATATGGAATATATCTCAACTCAAAGTGATACAATTTTCACATTTTAACTCGCGCTTCGCGCTCGTGAAAATATCACAATTGTATCACTTCTCAGTGAGATATATTCCATATCCACTCAAAACAAACAAATATCCTCTATGTATTTATGGAAGGCCACAATGAAATTGTGATATATGTACGATTTTGTATTAATGTCTATTTGTGTTACCTTCTGTAAAAAAATAAAGTTTTTATTATTATTATTATTATTATTATTATTATTATTATTATTATTATTACTAAATAAGACTATGAGAGTATCCTCCCCAAACTTGTTACTTTTAAATGAAAAATTCAAATTGTCATCCGTAGTGTTTAACTGGTATTAATGAATGAAATACAATTTTGAAAATAATGCAAGTCTTTATTACTTAACAGCGGATCACAGACTGTGCAAATTCGTGAAGGGTCTTATTCATAAAAGATTACTGATACGCTAACTATTCTTATAAAATACTCTAATTTATCCCCCCGCCGAAGGCGAAGGGGATATTAGAAATGCTCTTCGTCCGTCCGTCCGTCCGTCCGTCCGTGTGTCCGTCCCAATTTTGTCCGGAGCATAACTCCAAAAGTACTCGAGGGATTTTCTTCAAACTTCATACACTGACAGAGCACATTGGGAGGAAGTGCAGTGTGTAAGAACAATAACTCTACCTTGCCTACTTTTAGAGTTATTCCCCTTTTATCAGATTTACTTGAAAAACTTTGTCCGGAGCATAACTCCAAAAGTACTTGAGGGATTTTCTTCAAACTTAATACACTGACATAGCACATTGGTAGGAAGTGCAGTGTGCAAGAACAATAACTCTACCTTGCCTACTTTTAGAGTTATTCCCCTTTATCAGATTTACTCTAAAAGTTTTGTCCAGAGCATAACTCCAAAAGTACTTAAGGGATTTACTTCAAACTTAATACACTGACATAGCACATTGGTAGGAAGTGCAGTGTGCAAGAACAATAACTCTACCTTGCCTACTTTTAGAGTTATTCCCCTTTATCTGATTTTATCGATAATCACTTGAAATGCATAGCTGAAACTTTAAGGTTAAGTTATAATACTTCCGAAGATTCTATTATTTATGTTTTGGAGGCTATTTAGTTTGACATCAGTTTTAGGGTATGTCCCTTTAAAGAACAAATAGGTCATAACTCCAAAAGTACTTGAGGGATTTTCTTCAAACTTAATACACTGACATAGCACATTGGTAGGAAGTGCAGTGTGCAAGAACAATAACTCTACCTTGCCTACTTTTAGAGTTATTCCCCTTTATCAGATTTACTTGTCCGAGGCATAACTCCAAAAGTACTTGAGGGATTTTCTTCAAACTTAATACACTGACATAGCACATTGGTAGGAAGTGAAGTTTGCGAGAACAATAACTCTACCTTGCCTACTTTTAGAGTTATTCCCCTTTATCAGATTTACTTTAAAAGTTTTGTCCAGAGCATAACTCCAAAAGTACTTGAGGGATTTTCTTCAAACTTAATACACTGACATAGCACATTGGTAGGAAGTGCAGTGTGTAAGAACAATAACTCTACCTTGCCTACTTTTAGAGTTATTCCCCTTTATCAGATTTACTTGAAAAACTTTGTCCGGAGCATAACTCCAAAAGTACTTGAGGGATTTTCTTCAAACTTAATACACTGACATAGCACATTGGTAGGAAGTGCAGTGTGCAAGAACAATAACTCTACCTTGTCTACTTTTAGTCAAATAGAAAAATATCATACCTATACTGATAATGAACATTAATATAATTTTGCAAACCTTCTCTTCATTGCCTTATTCTTTTTCCACTTACTTGAAAACTGTACTCAGCATGACCATAACTATACGGCTTTTTAAGGATTTCCTCTCACCAAGTAAAATGTATGAAAGTACAACCTTCAGGTAACTTTTAAACTGGCGGGGGGATTAACCATGTGTAACATGGCTCTTGTAAACATTTAATATTGTTGAAACTCCGCGGCTTCAGGGTCACTACTTTGCTCTGTTAGAGAAAGTAACCGCGTGACAGTTTTAAAGGGGCACTCCCTACATCTAACAGATTATACTCTCGAAACATAGATTATGTGTTCAATGAACGTAAAATGATAAATAAATACAATTTTAAGGAATAAACTATGGCGAAAAATGCCTTATTTTACCACAATTAATCAATATAGAGGCTTTCTGTAATAAATCGTGTCCACCCATTAACTGTACAACAACTCTAACTACATAGATTATTGAATGGTTTACGGTACTGCAGTATATTTTAAACCGCTGATTTTATCGATAATCACTTGAAATGCATAGCTGAAACTTTAAGGTTAAGTTATAATACTTCCGAAGATTCTATTATTTATGTTTTGGAGGCTATTTAGTTTGACATCAGTTTTAGGGTATGTCCCTTTAAAGAACAAATAGGTCAAGGTTAAATTTGCATTCGTTTAATCAAACACACCTTATACTTAATAACCAATCTATTGTTTTAAGTCTACGAACAATCAAAAGTGTTCGTTTCGTAGTAAAAATTTAAAGCTGCTAGCCAAACAAATTTTGCTGATGAATTTGTTAAAAAACATCGTTAATATTAGATACACATCTTTCAACTGACAAATCTATAGAAGGTAAAGACATATAGCTCATGCATGAAAATATACACCTGACAACATGACATAAAGCACTGCAAATTCAAAGTATTCGAAGTAGCAATTCGTATTATTTTGTACATTTTCTTTTATCATGTTAATTTAAGGCTTCGGTGTGATGTTTGAGACCTGCATAATATGTTGTCGGAAAGAAGTTTATTTTGGCCTGGGGACTGAAAGTCCCCTAGGCCTAAGTTAGCATACCACATTTCAAACACTGCAGATAATTTAACTGTGCTATGTGCGAATAACAACTGTAAACATGCGCTATGGGAAAGTAGTGCAAGACAGACCAGATCAATCTTCTGTTTGAATGTCGCATACGATAAGAACATACAGTATTACAAATAAAAACAGAAAATACAACTTCAAACGATTGCAGAAAGGTGTATAGCTTACGGGCTGCATTACACATTTTTTTCTGTTTTAGAAATTACTGCACTGTAAGCTGATTACGGAAGATAATCATATGCATATCACGGAAAAGTACGGATATTTTCGGAAATTTACGGAAACGTACGGAGCACGATAGTTTGATTTTCAATTTTCTGATGTTATTTCATTGACAACTTTCTTATTTACGAACGATTAGATATATATTTACCTAAAAATAAATTTCTTTAAAAAAAAGATATAATTTCATACATTCCGAGAAGGAACTCATGTGATCAAAATCACCCGCCATTTATCGAGGACGCTGCATGTCAAGGCCCAGTGAACGGTTTCACCGATTACAACTACAAGGTAACCAAGAATCATTTTTAGTTTTCCCTGTTATAAACATTGTAAAGTACTGTATTTATATTTCATTGCTGGTATTGCTTTGTTTATTTCTGTTTCAAGGTCTTGTCCTTGGTACACAATAATTTTCGATCCACATCATCAGATATCACTTGAAGTTGAACAAAGCGCAGATCGAATTATTTTGATTGTTCTCTCAAACATTTGATATTGTTGACTATGTGATTATTTTTCATTTAACGTACGTTTTATAATAAAACAAACTTCCCTGCCACCCATATATTTGTGAATCATTCTGTGTCATATACTAAATTTCGTCCTCTGCACATTTCGACCCGCGCTTTAGGTAAGGTTCAGCGCAAATCACGAGGGTCAAATGTTGTTTTTAGGGGAGTTAATTGAGAGCCCCCAGGCCTTCAGCGCTCACAGCGCTTTGATTATTATGTGTTTTTACCTCAACTGTGAATAGGCAGCTTTAACAATAATTATAGTAATTTCTACATTATCAAAATCGCTCCGTTTTTTTTCTAAATATACACATACATAAAAAATGAACTTTCATTTTATTGGCCTTAACTTATGGATAAATATTGTTTTGCGGGTGCATATTAACGGAGATGACGCGTGACATAGAGGATAATTGTTGGTTTCAATGTAAGTTCACGATATAATTTCACCGAGTGGGCACCAAATGTGATATTTTCACGAGTGGCGCAACCACGAGTGAAAATAACTACTTTTGGTATTCACGAGTGAAATTATCGTGATATGACATCGATACCAATAACTTTTATGTTTATTTTATGTCTCAAACTCTACTTTTGTTGAGTTTAATTCAATAAAATGTCGAAAATCGCGGGAAACGTCACCAGAAAGCATCGCAAGAATGACGTCATTTTAACGACGTCATCGTCATATGGTTTCCGGCATTCATTACGCTCGGTATACTTTTTGACGTTAATCCGGGTAACATATTTTGATAATTTTCACTGCGTGGACAGTGAGTTTATCGGAATATAATTCACCGTTATATTTCGATAAACCACCGAAAAACATAAAATAAAGACATATATTCTAGATATTGGAGTA
This sequence comes from Saxidomus purpurata, assembly GCA_022818135.1. NCBI lineage: Eukaryota > Metazoa > Mollusca > Bivalvia > Venerida > Veneridae > Saxidomus > Saxidomus purpurata. Next base: position 28,884,336 of record JAFMSR010000015.1, read on the forward strand.
AATACACATTTACACCTAAAATAAATGCAGTTCCAAGTATCATTTTTGTGTCGCCTTTTCGTAGAAAAGGCAATAAATAGGGATCGCTTTGTACGTCGGTCCGTCCGTCCGTCACATAAACTTAACGCTGGCTATAACTTCGTCATTTCTAAAGATTTCTTCATCAAACTTTACAATTGTATTGCTTATGATAAAAGGGTCGTGACGCCGCCAAATTTTGTAGGTCAAGGTCATATTTAACAGAGTTATGCTCCGTTTTGAACTTAGATTTTGTTATGAAAACTTAACGTTGGCTATAACTTTGCCATTTCTTAGGATTTTTTTATATCAAACTTTATAATTGTATTGCTTATGACAAAAGGGTCGTGATTACGCCAAATTTTGTAGAGTAAGGTCATATTTGACAGAGTTATGCCCCTTTTTGTACTTAGATTTTGGCTATAACCTTGCCATTTCTTAGGAACTCTTTATCAAACTTTCAAATTGCATTGCTTATGTTGTGATGCCGCCAAACATTTGTAGGTCAATGTCATATCTGACAGAGTTATGCCCCTTTTTGTAACAAAATTATTGGTTATTCTGACAAAATCTATGTACATTTGTACAAGCGACACAAGTTTTCTAAGTTGTTTTTTTTCAGTCACATGAAGTTTGGATCCCCAAAAGTCATTTTTATAAAACACCCCGGACCGACTATCAAGCATATATAATATTATATATTTAATATTATATAGTATATATTCAAGCGTATTATATATGCTCGATAGTCGGTCCGGGGTGTTTTATAAAAATGACTTTTGGGGGTCCAAACTTCATGTGACTGTGGACGAATTAGGCATCAATGCTCTCATCGATTATAAATCCAAATGAATCGTGTAGGAAGCAAACGGATACATTTTGTCATAAAATCTTTACCTAGACAATATTTACTTGACACACAAGTAAAGATATTATTATATTTGGTTAGAATTCAAGCCGTATCGAAAACGTGTAGCCTGTGTAAAAAACAACATGACCCACTTTTATGAATGAAAAAGTAGCCAGTCATGTATATTAATGAGAAGCTATGAATACGTACCTGCTTCATCGTGTAATGAAATGCGGACGACCAATCAGAAAAGAGATTTTGTGTGAACTGATTGCAAGTTGTAATTATACAAAGTTTAATACATTTCAACAGGGTAATCTTAAATGGAGTGAATCATTGACCCGTGGAGAGTCATTTCAAATACTACTCTGCTAGATATTCTCTGTATAATTTATGTCGTTAAGAGTTCGCTCTTTTTCAGACAATATTTCATGACAAATGTTTGAAAGTGACAGGATGATTTTTTTTTATCAAAATATACTGATCATAATATTATAAACTAACAAAACTGGTATAATAACATGACGAGAATTGTATACTGAATTTGTGTTGTTAATCATCAGTAACTACGACATAAAATGCATTTCACAAATTTGCAAAGATTCAAGTATTCAGGTTTGTTATTTGTACTCATTAGTGAAGTTTTACTGTATTAAGTGTCGTAAATGACATGGTTCAAGGAATTATTTTCTTTTACTTTCAAATAAAGTACATTAAAAAATAAAATGGAATTCGTCTCCTAATGTTCCACAATTATTGCATAGTCTTTCGTTTAGTGGAATTCTTGCCTAGTTACCGGTTTCAATTTGGTGGCGCTGGTTTCTTGTCCGAAAACGTATCATATAAAATCGAAGAGCTAATAGAGAAGATGATAAATATTTCTCAATGCCAAATTCTGTTTAAAATTTTATACAAAATAAGCTTTTACTCGAATTTTCAATTGTAGAGTACCAATCGCCTAAAAAGAAGTCCTTTAGTTTTTGCCGAACTGTTAGGTTCAGCCATTTTGTATTAGGAAATGTATGTGTGTCCCAAATATGTCCACATTTTATAAAAAATATTTTTAACATAAAACCACGGAAATCTATTCTTCAGCACGGCATTATCATAATTTCTAATTATTGTCAACGTACTTTTCTAGACTGTTGAAGCTAATTTTCGTGATAGTTCATATTGATTCGAGTACAAATGTGACCAAATTGTTATTTTTCTTGCTTCGGTGTCTAGAGTAATTGAGTACATACTGTTTCACCATATATCATGTAATAAGGAGTAGACCTCTTTGCTTTTAGTATAAATTTCAAGAATTTTAATTGCGCACGTTCCATTTTATCTAAGTTTCCATATTCCCATATTTCACATCCGTATAATTGAATTGGTTTAATTGTTTTATCAAAAATCTCTATTTGTAAATCAATAGGAAGACTCATGTCGATTTGCATTTCTTAACATACTAAACATTGACCTAGTAACTTGCGAAACAATATGTTGTTTTGCTATATAAAATGAACCAGTCCTTCTGAAATAAATTCCTAAATATTTATATTCAGTTACAATTTCTAAGTGTTCCTTGTTAAGATTGAAATTATATAAAGGTTGTCTACCTTTTGACTTTTGCGAGTTAACGGTAACATGACTTGATATTGTTATATTTTTAATCAAGTTTAAACATTTACCATTTATATTCAGTCTAGAAATTTTTTCCCACAGTCCATTTCGCCTTAAAGTGTCAAAGGCGTATTTCAGATCAATAAACGCACAAAAAAGCTTCTTATAAGTATTAAGAGATTGAATTAAATGTTGCAAAATAATTTGCAGAATATTTTACCTGGTTAAAGCAGGTTCTCTATAGTGCTTCAAAAATGTGTTTCGGCTAATGAGGTGCAAAGTTGTTTGTTTTGTCAGTCTACTGACATTGGCGAATAGATTGAAATTTAGATTACAAAACTGAAACGATACTGATTGTGTCGAAAACTCCTTTTAGTGTCTTCGTTGGAATGCATGCTAGGTATCAAATTATATTTGAGAACGAACATTCTCAGCATTACTTTGTCGAGTTGCATTCAAATTTTTTTAGAATTGATTAAAAGCATTATGATAACGGAACGCTTTGTATAACTAAAATGTGTATAAACGCAAATCCGTATGTTACAATAAATATATGTTATTTTAAGCATCAATTGTGATTAACACTATACTTGACAGAAACTCACTTTGGTCGTTTTCAAGGCTAATATAACTTAAAATTCCAAGTTCAAAAAGGGCGAGTCTGACAGATCGAAACAGATGGACTTTTTAGAACGTGAGATTGCTTACAGGTTTCTTCTATATTAGGGGGAATCAAACTGTTAGGCAGATTAGTATCTTTTAGAGATTATTTCCCCGGATGCAGTCTAGATACAAAATAATTCGTTAGTTGTCCTTATTCTTCAAATATTCGAGCAAAAATGGACAATATATGATGAAAACGTTCCACGAAGAGGTTAGTCAACTATACCCAATTCAGTGTAAATTAATTGAAACAGCAAAATAAAGTTTGTTCACGATTTTATTGCGAAAAACAGGAAATTGTTAGTATTTATACTTATAAGTAAGTACATTCATGTAGAAATAGTCAACATGTTTATATATGAAAAATTCTCTAATATAGTTATCACACAATTTTGATGTCAGTCAAAGCCAGATATACACTTTATTCCAATTCAATGGAATGATTTTACAGTGTTCTAAAGGAATGCATTTTTGGTGTTCCTATTCCTTTTTAAAATTCATTCACGTTCACTGGCATATCCATGAAATGTAGTTTGCCGGGATATTAGGTTCCACATACACGTATATTTACAGTTCTATCCAAAATATGTCCGAGTCCTTTATAAATCTTCACCTGTATGTTACAATGACTAACAGCAAGAGGGTCAATGCCATGTTTATGTCGAATGGAGAAACTGAAATACATAAAAGAATTACTTGTATATCACATTGTCACGGGATGTAAAGGCACAAAAACACTACAAACCAATTGTTTTGGGACAGGAGTGAAATTATTTTGAAAAATTTGCATATCTTTAGCTCAGATATTATACAACATTTTTTGTTACCTGTCACATAAAGTCTGGCATAGGCCGATGGCTTAAATAGTTCGACAATAGCCGTAAACTATTTGCATTCTATACGGTGCTAGTGTTCGGGAATGTCCGTACTATTCGGATTCGTATTTCTTATGACCAGTTGTTTTCATTTTGCAAGTTCTTTACTTCACTTACAACTCAGTAATAACGTCACTTTTAAAACTAACATTTTAAAGAATTAGAAGTGTTAAACTTCCTTATTAAAGGAGACTTCGGTTGAAAGTAGTTTTAAAAAAAGGCAACTCACTTCTCACGGCTCCATTCAGGGATAGGGGTTGTATAACATTCAATACAGCATGTACTTTTTTACTGTAATATTCATCAGCAGCGTTCCTGCCATGTCGGGGACGTATGTCCCTCTTCGTTCTAGAGCACGCGGTCTGTAAAAATGATATTTCAGATAAAGTATTAAAAGTTCCTCACTGTTGCTTAGGATTTACTGTCTTATAAAGGAAAGTAGAAATTGAAATACACATGTCGTATTGGCGTCTTTATTACTTTCAGTATAACTTCCATGAATACATAAGTGCTGGTATGGTCTTACACTCATAAATATTCCATACTGTTTCTTAAATTTATTATGTAGGCACGTCTTTTGAATACATAATTGATATAAAATAGACACGTGTTGAAGCAGTAGTGATGTAGATTTGATAATAGATCAGTAGATACTGTATGCAGGTTCGAAATCACCACAAGAGTACCATAAACGCAGAACGCCTAAACTAAGACGTACGAACTTCCGAAATAGTTCTGCAAGTAATAAAACCAGAAATTGCAAAACGCTTTAATGCTTACATCACATGACGTCGATGCATTAGGGCAAATCTTAAGGTTACACTGCAAGAAAATATCGTCTTCGTTGTAGAACTTGAAAGCTAGTATAGTTGCCGAGGCAGTTCCATTCAGATTGTCAGTAAAGTGGCTGATGAGTTCATCCGTGACGTTACACCTGTGAAATACGGAAAGGTGTAAGTTACGCTACAATAATAGGTCACATAATCTTACAATGGTATAGTTTCAGGGGAGGTATTAATTATTATACACTTGATGTGAAACAAACTCTTACACTCGTTTTGGATTTACTGGAGATGAAATCAGCGTCGTTAATCGCTGTCGAGAATAATTCGAGATGGAATCAACATCAAAGAGGGGGAGGAGGTAATGTCTAATTATTGCATATTGGTTGAGAAGACTACTTTTTCTCACCTATGGGATACATATTTCCGCGCATTTACCCATGTGAGATAAACTTATCTCACATCGCTTATCTCACATCGCTGCCGGACTATTTTTACGTTAATTGTAAGCAGACATAAAAATCGAAAAATGGCTGTAAAATTGTTATTTTTGAAATAAACATAGGGTTGTTGGTATTCATTTTCTTAGTTAGATCATTTTCTATCCATCTATAGCAGTTTTGAAGTAAAATTCGAGAAAAAGTTGATTTTCATTTTTTCATCCCCATCCTGTATTTGCACTAATTTCTTCTTACTTCTCTGAAAATGCGATTTAAACGGTGAGAAAATTAATCTACCATGTCCATTGAGTTGTGGATAAGGAAATCCCACCCTCGGGTTGAGATGCGTCCAAAAAACTCGGCACAGCCTCGTTTTTGGACGTATCTCAACCCTCGGGTGGGATTTCCTTATCCACAACTCATGAACATGTTAGATTCACTTTATCTCTCGTGGAGATCGACCCTGGATTGCAATGTGCGCCGCCACTGGCTTCACTTTTTATCGCCATAAATACAACCCAGAAAGGGGTGACCATGTAAGCATATAATGAGGGATCCTAATAGGACCCTGACTTTAAGAGAAAATATATCAAGTTATTTGCTGCAAAGGAATTTGAAAAGGAAGCAAAGTCACCCTCCAGATGAGATCAGGCTGACTTGTTCGGATGAAGAGTCGTCAGTGCCTGCATAAGCGGTGCAGTCCGTGATTTCTAGGATGTACTCCACTGTAAGAAAAAAAATCCACATTAGTTCCATTTCAATAGAAGTGGTTTAGTTCGCGTCATCAACTTGCTAATGTGGATGCGAGAAGAAATTGAGAATTATTTGAATAAAAATTGTTTTGAGCTTATTTGAATTGATCTCAGATTTATGGTAAGCTTGAAACCACCTTTGCAAGCTGAAATGACCTTATAATCGCACCGTTAAAACCAATGTTAAGTCTGCCACTACCAATAGACAATTTTGATTGAGTTGATAAATCAGAAGTATACGACATATTTGGCAATATTGGTTCAATCATACCTGGGAAATAAATTGTCCATGTGACTTCATTACCAACTATGGTGGAATATGTACTCAAATCAGATGTTATCTCGTAGGTAGGATTCACTTCAGTGTCCTCAGTAATAGTCAAGCTAGAAATAATATTTAAACGTTTAAATTCGTATAGATTTTACAGTTCAATGAAACTCTAACTGAACAAAAATGAGAAGTTGTTCAATTGTTAAATAGGTATAACAAGCAAAGAAATAGGCGACAATAAACTGTTGACGTTATCCATTAATTAGACTTTGTACATTTACTTGGTGCGAAAAGGATCACACTTGATAAGCTACAGACTGATCAGTTAATTACAAACTTCAAGATCAAAGTTTGCTTTCAAAAAGCTTACTTGGCTGTGAATGTGTTGTTTATAACATGAACATTTCCTGTAGATGGGATTTCACTACACGTTATTTGCACGGCGTTCACGTTTTTTCCGCCATGCAATGCGTTGGCAGCCATATCTTCGTAGGTACTAATCGTCAGTAAGATGTCAAAGTCCTGTAAAACGAAGGTAAAAACAATTTGCAATAAAACTGAAATTAAATGGTGGTCTTACTATATAGTTAATGGCGATTGTTAAGAGACGGACGACGTTGTTGTAGGAGTTTAACGCCGGCAGTTTACCTGGGAAGAACTAGTGCGAGATCACTATCCTCCGTAAGAAAATGCCATCTTTCCCACGTAAGGACTTTAAATACAACCCTCTATCTATGATTTAATGCACGACTGAACAGTCACACGATATATTTCACAGGCAGAAGACATAAAATGGACTAGATACAGTTATATTCAGACAATTACAGGTTGGCTTTTCAAAGTCAATAGTGATCAGGAATTCTGCATAAACAATTGCATTTAGTATTAGTGATAAACTACACCGATAAATATGTAAAATTTGGAATCTACGTTAGGGCTTTTTGTATTGTCCGATGTGTACTTAGAAAAAACTGCCTTAGAAAAACTCACTTTTGTACAATCTGTTATATGCACAGAAGTGTCATTGTTCCTCGTAACAGTGCATTCTACATCGGCACCCGGGTTCGCAACGTCCTGCATTGCATAATAGGAATAGTTCGCCGGTAGGCCCGAGACGTCGATACTGTCGTCGGGATTACAAACATAATCTGAAATAAAAAAAAGATTCAGAGAAGTCAGTGTACTTAACAGAGTGGATGCTCACGACAATTTGCTGAAAGAAATGTGCGAATAAACTGCAACTCTACTAGCCTTTTATACGGAAACAAAACTATATAGAAGGTTGTTATAACGATAGTTTATGGCTCCTTGAAGAGGTCAAACTAGCATAGCAACAGAAAAAAGTGGATATATCTGATGCTATCCATTTTAAATGTACTTTTATGTTTTTGTTGGTCTATTGTGTCAGACGACAGGAGCAATTATGTCTATTCATAACTACAGGGGTTCCACACAATATAAAAAATGGCGAGAATATTTATAGTATTAACAGTCTCTTACCCAATAAGCTTACGCACTGCTGAACCTATGTGTTCGTGACTGCGGCATATTTGATAAAAGGCAGGACTTTATAAATTTAAGTAACTTGAAAAAAGAGGCACTTCCTAAATCTGGTGTCCAATTAAATAAATTCCAAAAGCATATATAATTTGGAAGTGTTATAACTTTACTAAAAGTTGAAAGCTATATACTTCGGTCATCTACGGTAAAATCAACGTTTTAAAATAGGTTGTAGTACCTACAGTTACATTACCCTTCAAAATGGCCACATTGTATTTTAGTGAAATTTACGCTGAAAACAGTGGATGCTTTAAAAACATAAGAAATAAGTTTTACAAAATTATTTCTGTTACAGATACCTAATCAAAAGGGTGGATTTTTTTTAATTTTTGAATAGGATAGTCAAAAAAGGCATTTACAGATTTCCTCTATATCTAATGTGAATGAAATTGTTAAAGGTCCAATACTAACGAAAGCGAAAATTCAAATATACTTTAAAAAACACAGAAATAAGTTATTTTTAATAAAAAATGAAAGTTGGTATGTAGAAATTCTAAATAAACTCCAGTGCATGTACAATTATTTTTCTATGCATTATGAACAAAGTTAAAAAAACCTGGGTAGTCATTTTGTCGAATCACTGATATTTCAACATAATACACACTTTTCTTCGTGTTCCAAACACTTTCTGTAAATGTTAGCCTGCAAATCTTCATTATTTAGTGTCTTGCATAAGGTAATGTTATTGCCATTGAAATAACTGTCACTTAATTTTCGCTTAGTAGTGGACCTTTAAACAGATCGTTATTATTTTGTTATAAAGTTTGGTGATAAAATGGCATTTTTCGATACATGCTGTTCTTTAAAATTGTATTTTTATCATTTTACCTTCAGTGAAAACGTATATAACCTGCCAGGTGCAGGTGGTTTGCCATAAACTGAAATTTCTGTTTTTTAAACTTTTTTTAATAAGAATGCATCAATCATGGCGGGAATTTAGAAAAAAATCTAGAACATTGAAACAAGATTTGGTCAGAATTTTAACATTCACTCTTATCTTGTTTCCGAGATTGCATTGTGCAATTTTATGAAACTAACAGTCTTTATACATTAATTTCTCTTTTTGTAAGATGTTCTTTGTTTAGTTTCTCAACTAGAACAAAGCAGTAGAATATGAATAAAGTTAACATACCAATGGCCAGAATGGCAGAAATAAGAGCGGTCAGAAAACATAACCGGAAGTACTGCTTCAGCTCCATTGACATGCTGTAACTTTTTCTGAAAAGAAAAATGAATGCATGAGTAAAACAAAATGGCACTTAGTCATATTAAGATTTACAGCGTTTGCTTTTAATGTTCAGGGGTCATATTCCAGTAGCATCTTAAGTAAAATCTTAAGATTTTCCTTGAACTTAACAATTTCTTAAAAAGGAGAATGTTGAAAATATATTAAATCTTCCATGACCATTTTCTATAATGATGAAATTACACAGTCATTCACTTTTAAGCGAATTATAATAATTTTAAATGTTTGACTCGAGTTAAAATACTTAAGAAATGGCTTAAGATGCTACTGGAATACGACCCCTGATTACTTTTTTTTACTAAATTCGAGGTATTATTTCGTGTACAGCATACGACGCGCTCTTTGAAGTGATTCGCAAACCAGACATTTGTGCGGGCATATTGGAAACTTTTGATACCTGTATTTCATACCTTAATTGGACAATGTTCTTTACAAGAAAATAAGTAAAAAGCAAAACTTAACAAGAAATATATTAGATATAATTCATGTAGTCCATATAGTTGTATTAGCTACTCTCTCGGTGCAAAACTGCATCCGGTATTTGATCCCGGCTGCCATCACTAACCGTTTTAGCAAAATTTTGCTAAAATTTCATTAAGTTCAAATTTGAATTTTAGCGTTAGTTTTTAGTACTGCTTTTATTGTAAAATATTTAATAGTCACGAGGTCAGAAACAAACAAAAATAAATAAAGTGATTTTAATGGAATTGTTTACATGCCGTCACGTGACATATTAACAAGTTATTTACAAAAGCTGAAGGTTATGACAGAGTTTGTTGCAAATATTTTCCAAAATATGGGTAAATCGAAGTTATCCATCAATGCTGAAAGTGGCAATTATGTTGATTGACTATGAATTAGTCAACTATTGTGTACTTATGAAAGACAAAGGATCTTTTTGAAAGTACTTATACGGTAAAATAAATTTACCGACAGGATAATGATAGAACCATGTTCTATTCAAAGTTGAAATATCCCTTTCAAATTCAAGTCGTTTTGTCATAGGAATTAGTTGTCTGAAAGCCTTTTTTATTTTTTGCAATATCATTGAAAACAATCCTGCGCTGTATTTCTAACATGTACTTTTTATTAAAAAAGCAGTTCTGAATTATTTTGGTACAAATAAAGGTCATTACTACCGGCAATACATTCTTCTAGGTAAAATCAGAGCTACTTGTAAATGTGGTCCTGGAACTTGTGTACAAGACAGTTTCTTGCCAAATTTGCAAATTGACAAATACAAAAATCATATAATTTCGCAAGTAACTTGTACACAAAGCGCTCTCCTTGAGTCACTACTATTTTCAAACTATACATACAATGTATACAGTATCGTGTATAGAAAGCAAATGACGAAGAAATACTTTAGAAATATATACCAAGTTTTTAAATTCTTCAAAAGAAACCCGAACAGTATCGCAGGTGATCCAACTTTACGTGCATTTTATCATTCGACAACAAAGTATTAATAAAAAATCTTACCTGTGTTTTGGTGATTTTGTCCAATCCTATACACTAACAAGATTTCGTCATTTATATATGCCTAGAATTTCCCGCCAATCAAAACGTGCACGAGGTTTTTCGTGAGCTTGTTCATAAAACTGTTTGCCTTTGAAAAGACAAGGCCTACTCAAACAATCCCTCGGTTCTTGATGCTAATAGTTTTTATTTGACTTTCTCAATATCATTAAAACATGTGTGATAAACATCGCTTTAACTGTAGGTCAAGGTTAGTGCTCACATTGCTGCTGCTACTGGTGATATTACTAAATAAAACTCTGGGAGTATCCTCCCCAAACTTGTTACTTTGAAATGAACAATTCAAATTGTCATCCGTTGTGTATAACTGAAAATACCATTTTGAAAACAAATCTAGCAAATGCAAGTCTTTATTACTTAACAGCGGATCACAGACCATGCAAAACATGAAAAAGTTTTAGCTTTTAAGAACAAGCTGTTGTTCACAAAATTGAAGTATGGGCCTATTCATAAACAAGAACTACCTTTAAAAAAGAAAGTCGGCGGAAGTTTTAATTAATATATAGGTACATGGATAAATAAAGAAATTTGTAAATGTTGTATTACAAATAAAATAAAATGACCAAAAATGACCGAAAAACGAATAATGCCGACCGAAAACGACTTGTTTTTCTAAAGGTAATATTATTTCGCTAGTACTGATTGATAATTCACTATCTACAAATTCCTTCATTTATTTAAAACTTAATTGATAAATTATACATTATCTTTTGAAAAAAAGTTGTTTTCGGTCCCTCTCAGTCTTTTCCGGTTGTTTTCGGTCATGCTATGCACCCGGCGTTATCCAATCAGAAGGTGCCTTACAACGTAAATTTCTCATTTCACAAAAAATATTATACATTGTAGTCGTCATTTCATTGGCGGTTGAAGAGTTCCAAACTTCCGGTCAAAAGCGAGCTTAATACGGCTGTGCCGAAAAGTTACTGATACCCTAACTGTTCGTATAAAATACTCTAATAAACATTTAATATTGTTGACACTCCGTGTCTCCCGGCTGACTACTTTGCTCTGTTAGAGAAAGTAACCGTGCGTGAAATATGTATCTCATAAGTGAGAAATTGGACTAAATACACATTAACAATTGTAAAGCCCTAACTAAAGTACATGCAGTTTCAAGTTGTTTTCTTTAGCCAATCTAATTCAAACATGTCCTAATTAAAGTAAATATGTGCTAAATGCCCCAGAACCCTTGGACAAATATCAATGTTTCATGTTTACAGACACCATAACCATGAAGTTGCCTAAAGTAAACACCTGTGAGTATATTGTCATTTTCTTGCGACGATTTAGCTTGTAAAGATAGGCCATATCATATCCTGCTTCAGAGAGTTCTTCTTGTCAGATGCCTGGCATAAGTAGCAAGTTCACGTAGCTACGTCTTTTATACATTCCGGTTGCTTTCCGAAATTTGAGAACCTAAAAAGGGACCACTAGAATTCACTCTGTGCTTTGAAATGTAGTGTTCAGTATTTCACATTGTGGCGGTCAGTGTCATTCTACAAGGGTTCGAATACCTTTGCTACCACGACTGCTGCCAGTGCAAAGCCTCGTTTAGGTCTCTGTGGCGGTAGATAGTATAGAAAATCATATAAAGCCTTCGAGGGCTTATCAGGGGGATATTTTGCTGCATTTAACCGAGCTTACAAATGTACTCGTAAATTACCGTATGTGTCGATCTTTAGCATACACAGATCTATAGTACATGTATTTAAAAAAATAATCGAGGTTTTCAATTCCTGTTTCTTTCTGTGATTTAAATTCAAATACCATTAAGTTTCAACTCTTTAAACTTCGAAATTATGAAACTTAGGACTTTTTGTTGACAGTTTACCGTTGAAGATTTTTATTTGTGGACCCCTGTTCAGCAGCAGGAGCAAGACGATGACTTACTTAGTTTATGCATGCTAATAAATAGCATGCTAAATGTTGTCAATAACTATATTAATAAACTAATAATAAGATATATGAAAACGCGGGAACTCAAATAAACATTTCGTATACCAAATGGTTGTTTTAACAGTGTGGCAAAGTGCATCATGCAGTGTACGAACTATAACATCATGTTGAAACTTAGTAAATATGTTTGTTAATACATCATACTGCTACACCTGTTGTGATCTTTGATATGTAAATTTGTATGAATTGTATCATGTAACAAGAAACATGTATATATGTTTACGTTACTAATAAAGAAATCCTGAACAATCCTACATATTTTGTGTGTTAAGAAATCATGAAAACCTCGTGCAAGATATATATCCCTTAGTAGTTTTAACAGGCGTAGATGCTTTGTATGTTAAGAAATCACGAAAACCTCGTGCAAGATATATAATAGGTGGCGGGCAATTCTTAGTATTTCTATAAAAAGGTCAAACACACACAAGGACAAGAACACCGTAAAACAGGTAAGATTTCAAATATGTTTGTTCTCGAATTATAAAATTGCACGTAAATCTGAAGTAGCGGAAAACTTATCTGAGACACTTTAAAGTCATAAAAGAAATAATATATACAGAATATATGTCATCTTTTCAGTCCAAATAGAGTACAGTAGAGGTTTTATTTCAGGTTAATGCAGCTCACCATTTTCCTTAGTGGGTGGGGTGCATGTTTTTTTTCTCTTTTTTCCTTTATTCTCAAATGTGTTTCGCTTTGTTTGGATGTCATGATAGTATATTTGTACTTCCACAAATAATTCATGACAACAAAAATGGAAATGAGTGAATACAAGACACCACTCGTGTTTTACAGATATTTTTCAAAGTACGTATTTGATATGGTAAAACGAAACAAGAATTTATTGTTATCGATGTAAAAAGGTAATCTACATGTATGTTTGACTTTTGACACACAGTCTTTATTACTTTGAAAGTTGTTGTACTTATGTACTATTATGTCACCTATATGTAAGCAAAGTAGATAACTCTGTCAAAACTTCTTTTTATAGTACTTAGAAAGTCCTAGTTTAAGTCTTGTGTGCAACTGTCACTGACATGTACATATATTATTAACCACTTAAAGTCTTAATTCAAAACTCTGTCATAGTGTTCAGGGGCATCAAACAATTAAGTTAGATAACTCTTGACCTAATATCTTACTACTTACGTCCCTTGTCTACACTTTGAAAATACACAGATTCTTCAGTGATTTGCCTTTTACTGCGAGAAGATATTTTATTGTATTGGCAAGCACTGAGAAAAAGCGAGTGGTCTTGCTGACAAATCTTGTTCTTAATCAGTTGACACAGTTGTAACAATCCAGCCTCCCCAAAATACATGTATAATGCAATTGTCATAAAACTGAAATGACACTTTTTTCAAAATCTATGTCATGATTCCGTTAACCAGTGTCAACAATACTATCTGAACATATGATTAAGTATACATTGTATATATTTTAAGGTCAGTCACTTTTTTCAGTGAAATAGTTTCTTGCTTAAACAATTTCTTTGATGTATAATTTTAGAAGACTACAACTTGACGATGGAGCTTAAACGATATGTCCGCTTGTGTGTTTTGGTCGGAGTTACCACTGCCACTCTTGCGCTAAGTATGTTATCTTCGTATTCAGTTTACCAAATCTGTACAAAAGGGGAGGATGAAAAAGGCTAAACGTGACGAACAATCGTATGTCCACAACCGTCAAACTACAGTAGTTGACGTTGAAACTTTCCATTACACCTTTCGTCGATTAAACAAACCCAGATGTTTTTAACTCTACCAAATTTCTGGAAAGCCTCATTGATAGTTGCCTGTTTTGTTGTAATTCACGAACCAGACCACTTTGGTTTAAATCAATAACCTAGTGACCGTGTAACAAAATACACTGTTTTGTAAGTGTCTCCAGCTCTTTCACAAAGTAAAACCGACATAGAAATATCGCAATTGTACTTTTCAGACTATGTTTGCAATCCTGACGACAGTATTAACGTGTCGGGTCTACCGTCGAGCTTATACTATTATGCGATGCAGGAAGTAGAGGACAACGGGACTGACGTACAATGTAATGTAACAAATATCAATGCTACTTCCATTCACATAACCGGTTGTACAAAAGTGAGTATTCTGAACCTATAGTCGAAAATACAAACCGTGCGTTAAGAAAAACCCATTTGCAGCTGGTTGCGCAAATATTTCAAATCGATTGATAAAAATGTCCAGTCTTTTACTAAAAATTCATCTAATAATTATAAATATAAAGACAAGGGTGTACGTTGCCATCAAGAGAACATGTCTAGTTAACGGCATATCTACGGCCCTCCATGTTAAGGTGGTGCTTGTGGCCTTAGTTCAGTTAATTTTGAGATAAAAAGTGTGAAAAAAATGGTGTGTGACAAAGTAAATTTGAATAAGTGAGTACGCTTTTTTTCTTGTGTAAGAATCGAAATAATAAATGTATCCCTGTATTTTGACGTTGAATAAAATGCAGTCTATGGTGTGGATGCGAAAAAATACAACACATCCGAACTCCTGAATCAACGATAAAATACATTGACATGTTCAAAATTACTGTTTCTTAATTTGCATATATACAATGTACTTAAGAAAATGTTACAGCTCTGGAAAAAATCTCTTTTTTACTCTCCGTCAAGTTCATATTGTAAAGACCCCCCCAAAAAAAAAAGAAAAACAATAAAATAAATAAAAATAAAACAAACAACAAAAACAAGTGGTTAACGTAAGCATGCGGTTAAAAATGATGCCAGATTTCTTGTTCACTTGTTTGATACTCGCACTTCTTTATTTTTCTTCTAGGACTTGAACATTTTATTGACCTACAGTACATATGATGGCATGGGAACCCATAGTCTGCACGGTGGTCTGACGGTGTCAGCTGTAAAAATGAAATGTAATGAAATCTCAGCCACAGGAGTTGTTCATACTATTGACAACGATTTCTTAGCCAAGTATGGATATTTGATCTTAAATCTGATTGTGTGTCCAAACCGTTCCATGGGTTTGCCCTGGTCATAACTCAAAAAGTCATGGACCTTCTGTAAATGTTAACCGGCACACTAAGTTGCACACCTTATCATATAATAATAATAATAATAATAATAATAATAATAATAATAATTACAATAATAATCTTTTTGCCAAGTAAATGGATTGGATAATAAACCTGTAACAAAAAGTGTTATTTTCGCCTAGGCATAGCTTGAATGAAAATGTTTCGTTTCTTAAAAACATATAAATATATCTAGTTTCATTCACTGAGAGTAGAAATATAATTCAAGTTATAAAAATTGCTTGTAGCCTAACACTTGAGGAGGAGGCAGACGTGAATCCTACATACAGCGTAACATCTGCTCTCAGTACATATTCCACTACTGTTGGTGATGAACTCACGTGGACAATTACTTTCCCAGGTATGCTTAAAGAGAGTGTAGATAAATGTACTGTACTGTGGTTAGCTAAAAAAGACGATCAATGAATAAATCATTGAAAAATACGATAGACCGGCTTTACTGTACTGTGGTTAGCTAAAAAAGACGATCAATGAATAAATCATTGGAAAATACGGTAGACTGGCTTATATTTAGGCCTACAGAACCAATTCTTTCGTACGAATCATGAGGAAACTTCGTCAGTACAGTGACCGTTGTAGCCAAAATGTTTTTCAGTTATTGTAACACTTTCATTGATAATCTTATTTCTGTATTTCTGCTGTATGCCTTAAAGGTAACTTCAGCCCTAGTCAATCAATTAATTTTACAGAGACTAGTCCGGATTTAAAAACTGCTTCTGAAACTATTCAAAAAACCTAAGAGAGGTTACCGTGTTCATTAGAAAACGATTTATGTGTGTGTGTGTACAGAAAAGGCCGAGCGGTGTTCCGATTGTTGCAGCTGTTTATAAATTGCAGTTAAAGTTGAAAAAGTAAAAATTTTACATCCATTTAATACAAATTCCACTGTTATCAAAATGTTTAATTTTACAGTGGAGTATATTCTAGAAGTCACCAGTTGCGCCGCTTACCCAGGTACAGACGATTCCTCCGCCGATTCTGTCAGCCTCATTTCCACTGGAGGGTAACATCCTGTTTAATATCACAATCACTAAAAATTGTATTTACTCCAAATATTGTCAAATTTTGATAATTTTAGACAGTGCCATTGGTTTTTCATACGGTTTCTCACTAAAAACTTTACTGAACATGCTGAAATATAAAACAGTGCAGAAAGTAATCTGGTTGCACTCATTTTTTGTAAGCCGGACGACACACAAGCTAAAATTTGTTTTCTGAAGCCGAGGTCACACCCTGGATCAGACTAGTAATACAGAATTCAGTAAATACAGTTATCCAGTCTAGTTATTGGTCCGTGATCACTGTGGATTACACAATTACACGTAGCAAAGTTTAAAGACCTGCTGTACCTGTGAAACGGGGCGTTATTTACACAAACAAATCAAACGATTCTTTTTAAATCGGAAGTAAATATGAATAGTTTAGCTACTGTTTTTCAATATTTCAAAAGATGGAAAAGGTTTACTGACAAGAGAAAGGAAGGTCAAAGTGATCACGGAACTTTAATATATATCAATTACAAGTGTAGATATTTTAAATTGTTAACTTCTGCACTAAATTGAACATTCTCCAAACTTTTAGGTGTAACGTCACGGATGAACTCATAAGCCATTTCACTGACAATCTCAATGGGACAGCCACAGCAACCATACTAGCTTTCAAGTTTTACGAAGAAGCCAATGTTTTCTTGCAGTGTAACCTAAAAATTTGCCCTTCTAACTCGACGGCATGCAATGTAAGCATTATAATTTGTATCGACGTAATTCTTGTAAGTATCTTTGTGACCACAAAACCAAACAGAGGGTAGCTCGAGGCACTAACACAAAAACTATCGATACAATTATGTAAATTGTCTCAATAGAAAATTCAGAAAACTTTAGACAACTCATATACATGTACACGTAATATTTTCAGAAAACTTGGAATTATCTAGGTACTGTAATGTTTGAAATTACCGTGATGGCATATTTCTGCCACGAGAGTTTTATGAAGAAAAAACATGTTCCTAATTGTATGCGCATGCCGCTGAGCTCCATCTGGTTAAAAGCCGGTATGCATATCAGATGTAATATCATCAGCAGAACGATCTGCTGTTCTGTTAAAAACTTTGTTTAGGGAATGACCTGGAATGCAAAAATGTACTATCGTACTTTGTAAATCTGGAGCGCGTTGTTACAAACAATACCAAGTATCTTGCGTACATGAAAATATGAAAACTGATTTAATTTCACACAGACTAGCTGCTCGAAGACCAAGAGGGACATACATAAGCGGTCACTCAGGGATATTACATATGATAGCTATCCAGCCGGAAGTGACGAGTTTTATTCTAAAGAAGTTAATGCCGTGTTAAAAGTAAAATTACCAGACTACCTGAGTGGTGCCAGGATTTGTAAGTTGTTATTTTCTTTGTGTCTTTTGATAGAAAACTTACCTGTTATCGGAACCAGCTTAGAAGTGGAATTTTAAAACTTGAAATATTATGAAAATTACCTTTTATATATTATTCAAAGTCGGGTTAGTACTTAGAAATTAATTTGCAAGCGTAACATTAAAAAAAAACTTAAATCACAAACCATCCAAAACCAATTCTAAAGTACTAGAGTTGCATAGCAGAACGATATGCATGCATCAGTAGGTCTAGTCTAAATTGCACGTTCTCTTCGCTTTAAGGCAATTTTTCTACGACCTAATAAATTACTTTGAACTTTATTATTTCCGTCTGTTTCTGGAGTTATTGTGAACTGAAAAGACTTTGCATTTCAGTGTCTACATATGGTGTGGGCTTCCTACTGGTAGTTCTTGTAACACAGATGTAGATGCTCCAGAGACCCAGTTTGCAGTGAATTGAGATGTTTCGTAATGGGGTGGTATAAATAAAATGACAAATTACTCGCGGATATATGCAACAAGCTTTTCATAATACCAGTCTTGTACTCCTATTAAAAACTTCAATGTTGAATTAAATTACGTTTTAGGAAAATCGGACAAAAATGTATTTTAAAACTAATATACAATGTACATTAACCAACTTGCGATCTGCCTTACTCATTGCAACGATACGGATGTATTTCGTTAGGGTCTTTGTGGAATGAAACCATGTCTTTGTTGTTACATTTGTTTATAGATTTGTTCTAATATAAATAAAACATTGTTTTTTGAGAGCATAAAAGAAAAATAAAATCAATCATAACAAAATATCTTGTTTTCCTTCGAAAATATTGGGTTCAAAGCCAATGCATATTGAGCGGTCATATACATGTACTGTATTTTCCAGATATAACCGTAAATTAATTGGCGGGGTTTCATTAACTTGACTGATGCTGTATTACATTTATAACTAGGACACACACGCACGCACGCACGCACGCATGCGCGAGAACATTGTTGAATCACCTGCATGAAAACAGTGTTTGATAAATCCTGATGATAAAGAATTGGTAAAGACAATTGTCAGCCTGTAAAATAAATGAAATCCGGTAACAACAGCGGGTTAAACAACGAACAAACAACGGAAACATTACATGAATTGAATTGAGTAAATAAAATATGTCAAGTTTCAAGTAATTCCCTTCAGTACTTTTGGAGTTATGCTCCGGACAAAAGTGTGACGGACGGACGGAGGCCGTTACTATATACCCTCCGTCAAGGCGGGGGATGATAAGCCAATTCTGTCAAAGTGGCATTATGCTATTGTATACTTATTTCAAGTTTCATGAAATTCTATCTGTGGGTTCCTTAGTAGTTATGGCTCCGGACAGACAGACAACGCAAAATTATATCCCTCCGCATCAAGAGTGCCAAACAAGCTGTCACAACAGAAACTCTAAATTGTTTTGGCAATTAAAAGGCAATGCCCCAGTGATTCGGCTGGTTATCGAACTAGGCAAATATATTTTTCAATAAATATTTAAATAAGTTTCGTGCAGTTTCGAGGACAGTTTTTGAAATTAGAGATACTCCCAGAATAACGGCAAGATGGCTTTGGCTGTTTAGCTGGCAAATGGTTTAAATGGAAATTAAATTTTCAAGGTCCCAGCGTTTCAGTTACAATGGTCAGTACTGTCCCTTAGTTTTTTTCATGGTGCTAATACACAGAGGACATCGAGAGGTAGTGCAGTGCCCAAGAACCATAACTCTACGTTGCCTATTTTTTTACTATTCCCCTTTGTTACATTTTCTTGATTTTCTTGTCCGGAGCATAACTTCAAAAGTGAACGGAATTACTTGAAAGTGAATACAGTGATAGAGTACAATGAGGGGAAGTGCAGTGCCCAAGAACCACAACTCTACCTTGCATATTTTTTTTAATTATTCCCCTTTGTTACATTTTCTTGATTTTTCTTGTCCGGTGCATAACTTCAAAAGTACTAAAAGGAATTAATTGAAACTTAAAGTGACATTATGCACATTTTTTTCAAGTTACAATCCAGCTGAAAATGGTGAGTGTACAAAAGCGTAGAGGAAATAATAGCTTTTAACCCAATACACCAAACACTTCCCGCTACCTGTATGAAAACATAACTTTCCAAATATTGATTTTCTTATTTGACTTGGAGAGTCAATTTAAGAAAAGAACTGCATGTAGGAGTTGCTTCCCTTCCACTGCCGAAATCTCTACCAACATCAACAACGACACAATCAACTATCATTTTATCAGTCCGATTTTTTTTATATCTAAAGCACCAATTTTAAATACTCATGCGGCATATTCATTAATTTAACACATTTAAATGCACAGCAACCAAAAATTGCATTTATAAAATTGTCACCAAAAATACACTATGTGCAGTAAGATGCGCATAATGTCACTTTAATACAGTGATAACGTACAATGAGGGAAAGTGCAGTGCTCAAGAACCATATCTCTATCTTGCCTAATTGTTTAATTACTCCCCTTTGTTACAGTTCCAAAAGTACTGAAGGGAATTACTTGAAACTTAATACATAGAAAAAGCACAATGATGGGAAGTGCAGTGCCCAAGAACCATAACTCTACCCCTTGTTCTAATTATACCCCCACCAAATACTATTATTTTATCAAATTAGAAACTATACCATATCCATTCCTCTCACCTCAAATTTGCGTGGGGGGGGGGGGGGGCGAAGGCGGGGTTGGCCATGTCTAATATGGCTCTTGTTATTTCCAGAGTTATTGTCTTTTAATTGTCATTTTCTTCTATTCAATATAAAAACACTATTTCTCTGAAACAAGTCATCAGAATTTAATTGTAACTGGCTCAAAAAGTCAATTAGTTTATTGATCATTCTTTCTAACTTCCGCCTCCTACCCCGTGGGGAATGTGGCCAGCTATTCAAAAATGCTTCTTTGTTTCTGAAAAGGCTTGTCAGAATTCGGTAATATCTGGCAAAAGTAATCAACTTCGTAGTTTTTAAGAATTAAAAATTTAGAAAATTGATTTTTTAGAAATGAGGCCCATAAAGGGATGCAGCTTTTTCCTTTAACATTCTATATAGAAACTTAAAAAAAAAATTCTGCAACTAACGGGGATGATTTCATTTAACTTACAACTGAGTTTTATATGACAGTTAGACCCTTTAAAAAGAATTACCCCTCTGAGATTAGACCCAATGGGGTGGTTACATTTTAAAGTGCTTCTTTTTTCCGAAAATACATAAAAGTAACTTAAGAATTCAACTAGTAGTACTGATTTAATTAAATAAAGTTTTTAGGACTAAAATTTGAAGGCAAAAAGTATCCTCTGGGAGATGATACCACAGTGGGGTAGTACGATTTTTAAAATATTTTTTTTTCTGAAACACATAAACCAATACACATTCCAGCTCTTCTTTTACAGTAATTTGCCTCTTTTGTGTGTGCGTGTTTGTTGAGAGGGTATTTAGAGGCACTCCCTACATATAGCAGATTATATTCTCAAAACATAGTGTTCCATGAACGTAAAATGATAAATAAATACAATTTCGAGGAAGAGCCTACGGCCTACCACAATTACTAAATGTAGAGGCCTTTTGTAATAAATCGCATCCACCCATTAATTGCACACCAAGAACATTTATCACATAGATTATTGAATTATTAACGGTACTGCAGCATATTCTAAACCGCTGATTATATTGATAATGACTGGGATGCAGAGCTGAAACTTTTAGTTAAGTTAGAATACTTACAAAGATTCTATTATTTATATTTTGGAGATTATTTGTTCGGCATCAGTTATAAGGTGTGTCCCTTTAAAAATGATCTGTGAATTTGCTTGTTCTATTAGCACACTGTATCGGCAAAACGCACTGGCTCCAATTTAACGATAATGCTCCAACTAACGTAACCCTATTGTATCGGCAAAACGCACTGGCTCCAATTTAACGATAATGCTCCAACTAACGTAGCGAACCGGCTCCAATAAAAAATGGCTGATTTAGTAAACAAAACCCAAGTCAGTATAACAGATTCGTGTATTTTATATGGTAAATCGCAACTTCTGAAGAAACGAATACTCTTACGGAATGCTCACTCCTTTCCTGCATGGCCGTAGCTAGTCGGCTGTTTCAGACATCGATGCGTGTGAAAGTAATGCAAGTTGAATGCAGAGGATTCAACGGTAAAAAGTGCAAAACACACCCAAAATTGCTCAAAATTATCGAAGTTAAGGTGTTTAGCATAAAAGATTTGCACTGGCATGTAACTTTGGGTCAAATGTCTGAAACATGTACCAACACTTTACGATCTGCTATTTTTATAGGCAAAACTTACCCATCTAAAAATACACGATTCAGGCTCCAATTGACGATACAACGAAAATGTTCAATCGTGTTTCACGGATCATTTTAAAGACGTTTATGAACATTCAAATATAAAAGTAACTCTTTCGGACAATTTATGTGTTTTCTGAGTGAAAATTGGAAATTAACTCAGAACTTTTTAATATTCAAAATATTTCCAAAATGGCAGGATTCATGGCACGTGTTTAAAGCTGCTCCTCTCGCAAACCATTGACTTCTTATTCATCAGTATAAAACAAAGGCTAAATAAAAAGCAAAAATCTGGTAGGAATTCGAAATGATTGAAAGGGTCGGTTCAGGCACCGCACACTATATGTTATTTGAAATTTCAAAAGTGTTTGCACCTTTTAATTTGTAGCGTTTTTCAAACTTTAGAGATGTACGTAACATGAGTTTATACTGGGCCTTTTTATCCCATATGTTCTAAATACGTTATTTACATACGTTTGAAGAAATTATTCTTTTACGAAAATCTAGAGCGAACAGCTTTAAGGTTTTTTTGACCTAGCGTTTTGACCGCTATCATAATCACATGCAGCTTGACAAAATCAATTGTATCAATAAATTTGGAAAGCGCGGTTGAGAGTTTTTTTGCTTCGCTATTTATGCTTTATCATCTTTCTGTGGTTTGTCACGCCTCAATATAATCTATCTGAGCTTGTTTGCCTAAGTGTGCTTTCTGGATTCCACCCAGCCAGTTCGTGTTGAGTTTATTCTGGTCAATACAAATAGAAGGTACTGGCACTTGATATCTACTGAAATGTACTGTAGACTTTAAGCCATTACTAAATCACGCATAAACCTTCAAAAGTAGAATATTTGCCCAATTAGTCGAGGTAAAGTGGAAGAAACATTCGCTGTTTTTTTTGCCTAAATTTGTGCTCTACAGCGCTGTCAGGTAGGCAATACGTAAATGTTTTCGTTTATCACACACCGAGCAGAGCGGAACGGTATCCATGAATCCTGTTTTTTGGAAGTTTTTGAATACTTAAATGTTAGTTTATACTTATTTTTTTGGCTCGTTGTTAGAAAGCGTGAAGCTTGGATCACTTCATGGAAAAAGTGGTGTCAATGAGGGGACGTCGACAGTGGGGCTCGAACTCGCACCCTGGATGAGATGTTCTCCTTAAATTTTTTAAAGAGAGGGGAAAGGTGACAACTCACTTTTGTTCGAAGGTTCTCTGTTTGTATTTTAAAAAGTTGTAAATGTCGTGAAACAAATTGGAAATGTCTTGTACGTATTGCTGAATGTTGTTTTTAATGGGTAAGTTTGCCTAAGAGATGGTAAAGTGTTGGTCTGCTTATGCCCATCGCTCTTTCCTACTTCTTTCTGGTGTGTTTCCTTCCTTGATCCTTCACATGTCTGAAACAGCCGACTAGCTACGGCCATGCAGGAAAGAAGTGAGCATTCCGTAAGAGTATTCGTTTCTTCAGAAGTTGCGATTTACCATATAAAATACACGAATCTGTTATACTGACTTGGGTTTTGTTTACTAAATCAGCCATTTTTTATTGGAGCCGGTTCGTTACGTTAGTTGGAGCATTATCGTTAAATTGGAGCCAGTGCGTTTTTCCGATGCAGTGTGATTAGTTGTGGTGACGTATATTAATTCCGCTATGTGTTAAGAGCTGAGACTAGTACTAGAAGAGTCCGGTACAAACTGCGGATACCCTATCTGTCCTGGGTCTACAACAATCACACAAATATAATATCTTTAAAATCATACTTTGTACGTTCACAGCGATTTGTAGCAGTATTTCTATTTATTCATAATCAAAACAGCTCTTCGGAGCATCTGTCACTTTAAAATTGAAAGCTCTCATTTTATCTGCATCTTCATGTCTGATGTACCATCATGATCGACCGAGTGGTTTCGCTTTAGTAAACCATTTTTAACTTTTAAAACCATGTACAGTATTTGATAATTTGAACACTAACATGCAAAAATTACTGATTAATTCATCAATGTTGTTTGCGTTAGGAGTATCATTTTGAAATACCCTCTCAACACACTCGCGCTTGTGTATCACTGCCGTTCTACTTTTCATCCTCTTGCAAAAGATATAACTCAGAATAGACAACTTTTATGCTGTAAAAAGCAAGTCGTGTAACGTAATCGAAAGAATCGAAAAGCAAAACAATCAAAGTCATATTATACAAATAGTTTATTTTTGCAATTTGGTACATAACATAGTTTACAATCAAAGTCAAGTTGGCAAATAACAATAATAAATTAAATATGTGTCTGAAAAAATATACATAACACGACTAACAAATAAGTGTAGTTTTCTTAATACAATTACATGTTATATCATAGAATAACGTTGAAAATCACAACCCTGCTAAAAATCAACAGTATCATTATTTTAGGACAATTTCATTTTTTTTTTTATTGGAGATGGGTGGGGCAGAGGAGGGGAGGTGGACAGACTGATAGATAGCTATGGGATATAAAAGAGATGCTGACTTAATTCAAACGTCATTATTAAACAAACAGATGTGATAGAAATTGTGACTATCTCCCCATTTCTTGTAAAATGTTTTTTTTTCTACACTAGAAAATCAGTGGAACTAATGTTTGAAGTGTTTTGCAGACATAGCGTCTTTTTTTTTATGGATTTTCCTGAAAGAAAAGTAAATCAATGACTATATGTATATTTAGAGATTCAAACATATTGAACACATAGTTCAAAGCTATATCAAACCAACAAGTGTGTAGGTAGGTAGGTCGGTCAAGAACGGCAATAAATGAAACACAAATCTTCATCTACCTCAGCAAGTAACGGAGACTGAAGAAATAGCCTTGTATAAATGGTAGAGAATGTACACCATAGTGTGAGACAGTGTTAACTGTATCTTTGCTGCCCCCCCCCCCCACCCCCCGCCCCACCATAAAAATAAATGGGGACAGCAGATAGGCCTGCAAAATGCATTTGTTAAAGATTTAAGTATTTTCCTTCATTTCCTGAAATGAACTTTTTTGTTCTTACATGCTCTTTTAGGTTGTTTTTGCTCATGCTACAAAAAACTTCCTTTTCAAGCACATGTTAGGTAAAATGCATTAAAACATAATTTAGTTTAAACAAACATAACACTGATATCATTGGCTTTCAGAACTGCATTAAATACAGCACAATTTGAAAACAGTTTTCAAGTTAACAATTTAGTTCATGGTCATTTTATGTAGATCTAGCCTTATATGCCATGTTACCATCTGCAAGATTACATGAAAAAGCTGATACAGCTTTTTCTAGGAATAAAAATAAACTGACAAGAGGGCCAAGATGGCCCTATATCGCTCACCTTGGTACAAGTCCACTTGCCTGGTGGAAGATCACTAGATAATGTTATATACCAAATACGTTTTCCTATATACGCCTTTGTAAAACAAATGATCCCCCCGGGCAAGGTCAATTTTGACCCCAGGGGCATAATTTGAACAAACTTTAAAGAGGTCTACTAGGCAATGCTACATGCCAAATATCTAAGCTCTAGGCCTTGTGGTTTCAGAGAAGAAGATTTTTAAAGTTTTTATTATATATTCCTATGCAAAACTAAGTGACCCCCGGTGCGGGGTCAATTTTGATCCGGGGCTCATAATTTGAACAATCTTGGTAGAGGTCCACTAGTCAATGCTACATGCCAAATATCTAAGCTCTAGGCCTTGTGGTTTCAGAGAAGATTTTTTAAGTTTTTCCTATATATTCCTATGCAAAACTAAGTGACCCAAGGTGCGGGGTCAATTTTGATCCGGGGCTCATAATTTGAACAATCTTGGTAGAGGTCCACTAGTCAATGCTACATGCCAAATATCTAAGCTCTAGGCCTTGTGGTTTCAGAGAAGAAGATTTTTTAAGTTTTTCCTATATATTCCTATGCAAAACTAAGTAACCCAAGGTGCGGGGTCAATTTTGATCCGGGGCTCATAATTTGAACAATCTTGGTAGAGGTCCACTAGCCAATGCTACATGCCAAATATCTAAGCTCTAGGCCTTGTGGTTTCAGAGAAGAAGATTTTTTAAGTTTTTCCTATATATTCCTATGCAAAACTAAGTGACCCCCGGGGCGGGGTCAATTTTGACCCGGGGCTCATAATTTGAACAATATTGGTAGAGGTTCACTAGTCAATGCTACATGCCAAATATCTAAGCTCTAGGCCTTGTGGTTTCAGAGAAGATTTTTTAAGTTTTTCCTATATATTCCTATGCAAAACTAAGTGACCCAAGGTGTGGGGTCAATTTTGACCCGTGGTCATAATTTGAACAATCTTGGTAGAGGTCTACTAGACAATGCTACATGCCAAATATCTTAGCTCCAGGCCTTGTGGTTTCAGAGAAGAAGATTTTTTAAGTTTTCCCTATATATTCCTATGCAAAAGCTAAGGGCCCACCCGCGCGGGGTCAATTTTGACCCGGGGGTCATAATTTGAACAATCTTGGTAGAGGTCCACTTGACAATGCTACATGCCAAATATCTAAGCTCTAGGCCTTGTGGTTTCAGAGAAGAAGATTTTTAAAGTTTTTCCTATTTGTTGCCATAGCAACCAGAGTTCTGCATGGAATGGAATTCTTTGAACAATTTTGGTAGAGCTTCATGCAAGGAACATTCCTGCATAGTTTTATCAACATTGGCCTAGAGGTTTCAGAGGAGATGTCATTTGAATCAAAATGTTGACGGACGACGGACAACGGACGACAGACAATCATCGATCAGAAAAGCTCACCCTGGCGTAGCCAGGTGAGCTAAAAAGGTTGTGCTTCATTTGCCCTTTGTGTAACATGTATATACATGTAGAACATAATGCATTTACACACTATAAATTACACACGTGTGACTTGTTAGAACAAATACAAAAGTACTAATATGGCAGCATCTATTAATGGGACAAGAAACCATCAAGTTTCACAACAATATATTTTTTTCCACTGTAGATATTTGATATTTTATACTCTAAATACTTATTGGCCAAGTTTAGTAACAATTGGATAACTTCCACTGCCACTGGCATTCACAAAAATAAATAAAAGCAAAAATTTATAGTCAAGAATATAATTGCTTTTCCCATGACCAAAGATACAGATTTATAATAAATTTGATATGAATCTATGCTTATGGGTTTACAAAATTTGCGTCTCGCTGTGAATTTCATTCTGTTACTATATCAATCACATACAACTTTGGTAACAAAACAAAACCTGTAAATAAACTTGCGTTCTATTAAAACAGCACTTCTCTTTGCTTGTGTAAGAATGACTTATAAATTCAAAATGAGCTCATTTTATAGACGTTTGAATGAAGCTTGCAATATTTCAATATTGACAATGATATTTATCTTTTGATATCAGCACAGAAAATGAATCATGAAATCGTGTGACCATAAAAATTTCACATCAAAAAATAAAATAAAGCTGCTGGTATCAAAATAAGTTAAATATAAGATCAGTCAATGTCACAGAATAACACTTCAGTGAAAATATAACAAAATACAAGCTGTTTAAAGTCAAGCTGTTTCAAGTTCACAAAAATCCTGATTTATATAAAATGAAAGACTCTAACAAAGCTGCATGTTTGTTCAATGTGACATGCTAATTCCTGCGTATGAAAAGCCTTCCTGCCAGAACAGATCCAAATCATCCATCTGAGTGTACAAGTGTTTCCTATTTCCTGACCCATCTCAAACTTAACTGACAACAAAACCATTCTATGACAAATATATATCTAAATAATGCCTTTAAACATAAATGTGGACCCCTGCCCCCCTCCCCCATACTACACTGCTAATTTACTCAAATGATCCCTGTAACACTGTCCAAACCTGAAAAAGTTTAAAGTTTTTTTCTAATTTAAGTTATATCTTTTACCAATTTAATTATTCAGCTTAAAGCATGTGTTTAAGTCCTACACAACCAGGTGTATTTGATATAAGACTTGGTCTAGTGTTACGGTACATCAAAACTAGCTACCCAAAATAGTGTAACATATCTATGAACAAATGAGCATACTTAAACAATTATGGTGTCAAAACTGAATAAAACATTCTTACACTAAAATTTATCAAAAATATATAACTTACTTATCAGTGTACCAACTAAAATTACAACTCATCTCCCCAAACCTTGTGTAAAATAGTAAAAAACAAATACTGCAGAATTTTGAGATTTCGTCATGAAAAAAAATGTCTGGGGTAACTATTATTCTACATGATAAACATTATTAAATGGTAATTAGGTAAAATATAAAAACAGTTGAACCTGTGTACTTTAACTATACTTATCAACTTTAAAAAACACATCCTTTATTGTAATAAGGCATAGATTTTGAGCAGTGGATTTATCTCATCATTTGCAAAATTTTTTTGATGTTTACAGATGAAATTACGCTTGATTGTTGAATAAAACAAATGAATGGCAAAAAATCAATTGTTCTTGTATTTTCCAAATAACATTTGCAATTACAACAAAAAACCAGTCAGATCCCGGATTGCATTTTGTAGTTGTTTAGTATACTTGCCTAAAACAGTTATTAAAATTATGTTCAAAACAGCCAATATGAAAGTAATAACACCTGTTCCGATTTTGCTACCTGCAAAAAATGACAAATTTTATTGTAACACTACCTCCGTTTCAGCTGGCCATGGAAAATATGTACATGATACAAAGTACACTGTATGAATTTATAACAGCAGAGTCCTTATAAACTACACCCTCTAAACAAGACTAAAGAATTTGACAAAAAATGTTTAATTATTTAAAATAGGATTGAGGTAGGCACTTAGAAAAAAGCAGAAAAAAACAGTTCTTACTCTTAATACATGTACATAAACTTATAAATTGTATATTCTTTATGTTTCTGTTATGCATACACTTGTCTTCATCTACAGAAAACTTTTGTTACAAAATCAAGATCGAAAAGACATCAACAAAGGCTAAAAGAAAGTTAAGATAATTTAATCCTAATTCCTATAAATATCCAAAAGTGGACTACATAATTTGGGAAGAACCATTATTTGTTTATAGGGGAGTGCAAGTTGATCAAGATTTGCATTGGTCACTATGGCAGAATCACTTGCCACAGGTAGGGTAAGAACTAAAAAACACTTGTTAAAAAATATACTAAACCCAGAGGAAAAACAACAGCTACAGAAATCTGACAAAACCTATCTGTAACCTCTCACCACACTGACCCTAATAAATATATATAAAGTGGATGTATCCATCTTTCACTTTTGGCAGTGCTATTAATAGTTCATAGAGGATTTTACTGAAGATTTCCTGATTCAAAAGCAAACAGTAGAGATCATCCATATAGTCAGATCATGATCATGATCTACACTGAATGCCAGAATTGTTTGCCATCAGCAGGGGGAAGAGATCAAATATTAGCACTATACAAAGGGTAAACTGGATTTTTTTCTTTTACAAATTAGGCAACTGTTTTCTCTTTTTGTTATCACACAGTGACACAATATTTCTTTTAATGAAAATTGCTAGTATTTAAACAACTGAATTTAAAATTTTTTTTTCAAGATGTACATAGTTTGGTTGTTGTTTTCCCTCATTTTCCAAGACATTTACTGATAATACCTTTGTTCTAGTGAACACTTTAAAATTCATTGTAACAAATTTTAGGGCAACATCAAATACAAATACGAGAACAATTCTAAATAAAGTATAAACATTGATACACAGATGAAATAAAGCGATCTTCAATAAATAAAAATTTGCAAGTATTTGGTAATTTTAAGCTTTTGAAGGAATGTCAAATTACCCAACATTATTCTGTGTAATAATACAGCGTTCAAGTACAGGTCACCATGTTGATGAAAATATTCCTGCACAATACATGGAATGTCTGTACAGCATATTAGCTGAATGAAGGACACAGCTGTTAACATACTATCATAAACAAACTACTAGATTGTAAAGTGAATCAGTTACATGTATAAAAGATAAGAAGTGAAGTACAGAACATTTGTTGTGACTACTAATCTAAACAATAACAATCAAGGCCTTCAAACTGATGAACAAATACATATATATATTTCATGGCATAACAAAGTTTATACATAAAACTTTAATTACCTAACTTATCTAACTCTAAAATCAATTATCATACTCCAAAACACAAAGTATATAACAACACTCTAACATCTAACAGGAATTCTTAATAGAACATTGTGTTTGTTTAATAAAAGGAACAGTATGCTAGCCTACAATAACAAAGACAAAAATCACTACAATACGAATATATATCTTGAAAAACATAATACTTGTATAGGACAGAATGTATTTATTTTGCCCCTTTGAAACAGTTTAATGCTGGAGCTGACTTACAAATGCTACATTAACAAATTACTAATGGTAACAGCTCTTAGGACAATAATTCTTTACTGCTTTGTGGTCAGTTTTTTACCTACTCACTTGCTTCAACATAAAAGAATCAATGCATCTTAAGGTTAAAATAGAACCTGACTAAAAACAACTGTGCTAAAAATAGGGACAATGTGTCTGTAACATTGCATCTTCTGGCTGGATTTCTTTAACTAGACAGTGCCACAAGATTTCATTAAATTTACATTTTTCTTCAAAGTTTGAGTAAAACCTGTTTAAAAAGGCCCTTGATTGCTAACTAAGATTGGGGATTTGGTTTTCATACTTATTGACCCATGGCTAGAAAGAGCTCTCTTATTCAAAAGGATTTCCGATTTTCATCAAATACAAAATCTGTGCAACTGCGACTTAGCTACAACTATAAGAACTGTTTTATATAATCTGACCTACAAACTTCTTACCTATAACCTACTATGGCAGTTTTACATCAATGGCAGTGGTGTCTCATTATCATGTATCAAACTTAAACAATAAATCATCAATGTATGAATATATAACATCTAGGACCGGAATTTGGCAATCTAACAATTGGTATTAAATTATCATATCCAATAACACAGGGAACATACTGTATGCCAATAAAATCAAACAAACATTTTCACTGAGAGAATATCTAGCTAACCACTGTAATGTGAAAACAGTTTTAATCTCTAAGGAGATGCCTCGGGCATGGAAACTAAGTTTTGTCTGTATTGGGTATTGGTAGCAGTGTTGACATGATATAAGAAAATTGTATGACTGTAAAATATCACTTCTTCTTCATATCGTAATATATTTTTCCCGAAATCCAAGTCATTAAACATAAATCTGGATAAAACCCTGAAAACATTAACTCTGAAGTGTGTGTTTATGGATAATCATTATTGTCTTTTTACTTGAAATAACAATTCCAGCTTCCTTCTTAATAATCTAAATGACAAAGAAAATAAACCCAAATGGTCCAAACATACCTAATTCTAAACTGCTCATAATGCACTGTCTTCTTTTCATAGCTGGAGGGTCAAAGGTGAAATACAACCATGTATTTGTTTTAAACTGAAATTTTGTACCAATTCATCAATATCGTTTCTTAACTGCTAACTTAAACCGATTGTCTGATTTTCTTGAAATGAGCTTAACACATAGAATGTTTGAAAGCTGCAAACACTGATGGTAAAATTATATAACTGTAACAAAATATATATGAATAAACCTTTAAAAAATATTTAACAAGTTATCGCTTAATTTTCAGAAACTATCATAATGCTGATTATACAAGTAGAAATAATCAAAATTTATTGATTTACCATTTTGCATCTTTCACTTGTATTTGGTTATGTAATGCTACTTTCACTTTCTGTTTGGTCATGTGGATACATTCTGTGTTTTTTGTCAAAACAATGAATTGTAAACACTTGGCTAACTTTTGTTTTGTACCTTAACCTTTCAACTTCCTGTCTGCCCAGCATTGCTTTGCTTGACTATTTTGTTTTGGTTCTATATCCATTGCATCCACATGCACCACATGAGTATGTTATCTAAGGTACTAGATTCATCTGTCCTCTCCTGTAATGACCACAGCCAGGGATGATAATGGAGAACAGAGGAAGATGCTAAATGATGCCATTATACAGTATACAATGTACATGTATGTCCAAATGTCTTCTCAATAAATGACTCCATTTTCTTTTTTCCTGCTCACTGAACCATTTGTCATGTGTTTATGTCCGTTTGTATCTACTGATAAATATGGCCACACCTTCAACCAATACTGCAAAAGAAGAGCTGCAAATGCTGAATGAGATACAAAACTCTGTTACACCTTACACAATCATAAACAAGTCAGGAGATGATACAACAATAAATGACCTTGTCAACTGTTTTTCACACTTGTTATTAACAACAGTTACATGTGTTTCTATTGTTGCAATTTTTTTAAGGCAAAGAGATCATAACTTTTAGAATTAGCTTTTAGCTTTAAAACTCCACTTTGATAATACATATCATCTAACTTTATCCCACTTAATTTCTAAAATACGCTTCTATTTGAACAACAATATCTGTACAATAAGTTATTCAACAAAGTGCTAGTTGATAAGTTACTTAGCATATGTTGTAGACGATGATCATTCTATACAGGTGCACAGACTAATCCTGAATTGAATTGGTTGCCATGGCAGAGTCAGTTACCACCTGCAGGGTAGGAGTCACTAAAACATGTATTTCTGCCTCCAGTAATACACTCACCTTGATCCTTGCACTCTGACCCAAAATATGGCACCTGGTCTCAGCACTGTAACAAAAGTAAAATGTTTCTAAACATGTGTCTCAGTTTTTTGTTTAACGATCATGAGTTTTAGGGTAACAACTAAGAAATTTAGGGTAACAACTGAGCAATTTAGTGTGCCAACTTTGCAATTTAGTGTGCCAACTGAGCGATTTAGAGTGCCAACTGAGCAATTTAGTGTGCCAACTGTTCAATTTAGTGTGCCAACTGAGCAATTTAGAGTACCAACTGTGCAATTTAGTGTGCCAACTGAGCAATTTAGAGTACCAACTGAAACTAGAGCTATCACTAAATGTGATTAATACCCCCAAAAGACTGCTTAAAACTGACAAAGTCGTAGTAAGAATACCTTGCAAACAAACTAAAGGATTGTTCTTGCAATAAACTCTGTAATTTGTCAAGATAGAGTTATGGTTCTTGTACACTGCACTTCCTGTCATTGTGCTTAACCATTGCATGAGTGTATTGTATTCCAACCAATACTTTTAATAATGCTCTGGACAAGTAAAAGTAACAAAGGGCATGACCTTTGAAATGAGTCAAGATAGAGTTATTGTTCTTCACACTGCACTTCCTGTCATTGTGCTTGCCATTTTATGAAACTATTTGAATTCCAACTAGTTGTTTTGAATAATGTCCGAACAAAAAAAAAATAACAAAGGGCAATAACTCTGTAATGTCATTGAGTTATGGTTCCAGTGCACTGCACTTCCTCTCAATGTGCTTATTGTATGAAGTTTTATCCAACTAGTACTTTTCCATTATCCGGACAAGTAAACTAACTAAGGGCAATAACTCTAAAATGAGTCAAGGTGGAGGGTTATGGTTCTTGTGCACTGCACTTCCTCTCAATGTACTTGACCATGTGTATGAGGTTATATTGAATTCCAACCAGTAGTTTTCAAGTAATGCTCTGGGGAAG
The DNA here is from genome assembly GCA_022818135.1 of Saxidomus purpurata. Classification (NCBI taxonomy): domain Eukaryota; kingdom Metazoa; phylum Mollusca; class Bivalvia; order Venerida; family Veneridae; genus Saxidomus; species Saxidomus purpurata. The sequence goes on from JAFMSR010000015.1 coordinate 28,918,309, forward strand.
AAAAAATAACAAAGGGCAATAACTTGAAAATACTCTAGATAGACTTATGGTTCTTGTACATTGCACTTCCTCTCATTGTGCTTCATCATTGTATGAAATTGTATTGAATTCCAACCAGTAGTTTGCAAGTTATATCCGGACAAGGAAAAGCAACAAAGGGCAATAACTCTTTAATTAGTCAAGATGGAGTTATGGTTCTTCTGCACTGCACTTCCTCTAATGTGCTTGACCATTGTATGAGTTGTATTGAATTCCAACCAGTAGTTTTCGAATAATGCTCCGAACAAGAAAAGTAACAAAGGGCATCCTGTAATTAGTCGATGGGTTATAGTTCTTGTGCACTGAACTTCCTCTCAATGTGCTTGACCATTGTATGAAGTTGTATTGAATTCCAAGTAGTTTTCAAGTTATGCCCCGGACAAGGAAGCAACAGGGCATTCTGAAATGAGTCATAGATGGAGTATGGTTCTTCGCATACTTCCTCTCAATGTGCTTGCCTTTGTATGAAGTTGTTTGACCTCCAACCAGTAGTTTTGAAAAAGCCCCGAAAAGAAAAGCAACTAGGGCAATAACTCTGTATTAGTAGATGGAGTTATAGTTCTTCTGCACTGCACTTCCTCTCAATGTGCTTGACCATTGTATGAAGTTGTATTGAATTCCAACCAGTAGTTTTCAAGTTATGCTCCGGACAAGGAAAACTAACAAAGGGCAATAACTCTGTAATTAGTCAAGATGGAGTTATAGTTCTTGTGCACTGACTTCCTCTCAATGTGCTTGATCATTGTATGAAGTTGTATTGAATTCCAACCAGTAGTTTTCAAGTTATGCTCCGGACAAGGAAAATGCAACAGACCGACCGACCGACCGCCCGACCGACCGACCAACCGACCGACCAACCACCGGGTGACTCCTATATACCCCCCTAAACTTCGTTTTGGGGGTATAAAAATATACCCACTATATAGCCCTATGTAAAGAACTGGAAATACGAGTACTGTAAAATGCACTGGTACAAATAACACACCTGTACCATAAACTTACAATTATCAGGAGAATGATTGTTTTCCATTGGCAATACATGTACAAACACACTTGTCTGTTACATATTTTTCCACAAAAATTACCAAAAGTCAAGTACTGTTGCAGTTCTTTTATAATAATGTGATGGTGATGGAGGCAAAGAGTTTGTTATAGTTTTGTAAATTCAACTGAAACTTGTAAGGGTTAAATATTTTCTTGCATACATGATGTATTTTTTCATGCAATGACTGAAACTGTTGTGTACTAGTGAGTGCATATATTTATGACATCAATGTCACAATATCCTAAATAAACTGTACGTCCGTGTGTACTAACATGATCATTTAAGCATGTAAAATATGTTATATACTCACATAAACACTAGACCAAGATATGTTCCAAGCCCAGCTAGTAAATGCCACCATGCATGCAGTTCAAAAAATGGTTTGAAGGGACCTATCAAGTCCCTTAATGACCTGCAATTATGCAAACCAAACCACTTAATTTTTTCTATCTATATGTTTCAGCATACGCTACAGCATAGAATATTTTTGACACTGAAAACAAATTCATGATGAAGTATGTCTTAGAACTGTAATGAAGAAAAGAATTAGGATCATGTTCACTGAAAGAAAACACTGATCTTGCAAGAAACATGTGCACTAGAATGCTACAAAGGATTAGCATGTTTGCTTCATATTCAACTGGATATAGGTTCAATCCCTCATGTTCTTGGTTGAGACGCGAGTGCCAGAAACCATAAGGCTGTGAATATACAAGTATCTGGCTTCTGTAGGATTCATTTTATCATCAATGGTGACTCATGAATGATATGTTTAAGTCGTAAAAAAATGACTTAAATTGATGTGCACTTAAACATGTGAGTATAAACATGCGAGTATAAACTATCAACTAAATGTTTTGTGATTCTGAACCTATAACGGTAGTCACTTGAATTAAGCAATTACATGCCCAAAGCAATCAACACTATTACATTCAATCTATTCAATATTCTTCCATGCATGAGGAAGTTATAGTATAAAATGTTTGTCTGGATAGAAGGACAGATGCACATACACAAAACTGCCATTGTGAAAACTATGTCAAGCCATTGCTAGCGAACTCAACAAAAATCAATCTAAGCAATGAATACTATGGTAAAGATTTGTTCCTATCTCACGGTAATATTTTGTAATCATTTTGTATTTTGCCAGGTACCTACTTTAATGATCCACAAAATCCATTGTCAATATTCCACAAGAAGAAGCCAAAGGCATATGCAGCTACAGCTACTGAAAATAACTTCTTATTGCATTGTTTTAAACTCCTGAAATTGAAAGAAAAACACAAATCTAAACATCCTAAGACTAATCTTTGACACATAATCTGACAGTGTATGACCATGTAAAACTGTTTGACATGTGACTTTTGATTTCACTTGTAAAATGAATTCTTATTATGTTGTTGTTGTTCTACAAGCTGAACACCATTTCAACTGTTTTTCAGTCATATTTACAGGGGAACAGTTTACCTCACCATCACTCCTGGGAAGAACCAGTATTAGACCCCCATCTTCTGTAAGAAACTGCCAACTTTCTACAAAAAGAGAAAAGGTCAGTAACAGGCTCACAATCAGTGAGACGTTAAATAGAGTCTAACCACACAACCACGGAAGAGGTTTTGTAAATATCACTGGCTTTCAGTCACTTTGAAGTGCAACTTCAATTAGCACATACTTTGAACAAAAATTGTTCCCCAATAAATTTATGAAGGTTTATTTTATGTTTTTTGGTGGTTTATTGGTATAAAACGGTGGATTATATCCCAATAAACTCACTGTTCACTCAGTGAAAATTATCAAAATATGTTACCCGGATTAACGTCAAAAAGTTTACAGAGCGTAAAGAATGCTGGAAACCATACAACATTAATGTCACGTTTCCTCCACTTTCTGATGACGTTTCCGCTATTTATCAGCATTTATTGAAATAAACTCAATAAAATGAAAGTTTCAGACATAAAATAATCAGAAACATTGTCGGTATCAATGTAATATCAAGATAATTTCACTTGTGAAATCCAAAAGTAGTTATTTTCACTTGTGGCTGTGCCACTCTTGAAAATATCACTTTGTGTGCCCACTCGGTGAAATTATAATGTGATATTACACCAAAACCAACAATTATCCTCATTTCATCGATGGTTTATCGAAATAATTATGGCATTATGGAATCAAACTCAACAAAAGTAGAGTTTTAAACATAAAATTTCACTCCTGAACACCAAAAGTACATATTGTAGTTATTTTTGTTCGTGGCTGCGCCACTCGTGAAAATATCACAATTATCCTCTGTAAACACCTTTATACATGTAGAACAACCACTGGTATTTAGCAGCCACAGTTCCTGCAGCTCTAGGCAGGCCGTCTATAACCCAGATTCCCTTGAGTATCAGCTGGGATATTCCACTTTGAACTGTGGTGTAACATTGTATAGGCTCACGGTCACTTTGGAAAGTCTTACATGAACCATTAAGCGTATACACAAACTACTGTACTATATACTCTACTGGCATGACACATGTAATAAGTTCTAAAGCCAAGATGTTTTTGAATCTCCTTAAGGATTTCTAGGATGAAACAGTAAACCACAACCCAGTCTATCAGCCAGGGTATTTAATGCTTGGTTAAAATTGTAGTAACTGGCAGTCCAGCTTTATTATTATCTGTACTACTGTTTGATTAAAATCCTCAGCCGATGTGCTATACAGACCCTCAGATCTCCTTCATGTTCAGATATAAATTTACAGTAAGCAACTGTAAATCATGATACATACATACCTGATAAGTCTTACACATGAAAGGACCATACTTAAAACCATTATGGCATAGGCGGTCTGAAAAACAAGTAACCATTTGTACCATGGCTTTGGGATGGATCTACATAAGAGAAAACTGGTACTTTGCTGCAAGGAGCCTTAAAACCTTATATCTGAAATATATCACAGTTTAGGAAATTGGCCATGATACAATAGATACAGAGTATAACAACTGAGTTATTACTCGGAGGTTTACCCTGATAATATAATTATTCTTAAACAGTACTCTATCTATAACTTTTCACACTTCTAAAAATATTCTTATTTCTTATGATTTTATCAAAAGACCTATAAACAAGAGGGCCAAGATGGCCCTATATCTCTCACCTGGCTACTAATGGCTATAATAAGGTCAACAATCACATCGCAGAAAGGGTTTTTTGACCTGGGGGTCCTGATTTGAACAATCTTCATAGAGGTCACTACGTAATGCTACATTCCAAATATCTGGAGGCGGAGCCAATTTTTACCCCAGGTCCATGCTTTATATAACTTTTGTAGAGGACCGTCCAAGGATAATTCATACCAAATATCGTAAACATCTAGCTAGCGCTTTTGGAGAATATGTCACTTGAAGTAAAATGTTAACAAACACTGGACGACAGATGGTGAGTGATCACAATAGCTTACCCTGAGCATATGCTAAGGTGAGCTAAAAAGGATATAACATGTTCCTATCCCATCACTTGGACATCATGTAAAAATACACTCTTTTTGCATGCATGTGAGCAGCTCATGATACTCTATCATCTCAAGACATCACCTTATCTAACAATCAAGTGAAACTGCATAAGATACTTTAGTAACACTGCAGACAATGTACAAGTGTTTGAGCTTTAAGCAATTTTAGCAGCCAATATATATAACATACGGTACTTTAATGCAATGCAACAAAGCCAGGTTTTCATTTGTCTGGTCATGGTGTATAAAATGGTTACAAACTTAGAAATATATAGTTTCACAACCAAGAGTACACTCACTCCCCTCAATGGATAGGAAATCATCTGAGTTCAAAAGAGGTGGGGTACAAAGTGTCCTCAACAGTTTTCATTCTTGAAAAAATGGTATAGAATCTAATTGAATTTTCTTAAACCATCATTCCTCCTGGCAACAACCAGTACTGCACTCTCATCCATCCTCCGTAAGAAACTGCTACATTTCTCTCAAAGAGCCACTAAATCAAAATGTGAAAGAGCATGTCATACTGTTAAATGGAGACAACAGAAATAGGATCCTTACTCTGTTAAAACTATCTGAAGGCCCAGTTAATATATTTGTACTTACTTGAAAAAACACAGGGTAGTTACACAACATGTATACCTGTAATGAAACAAAAAGGTAACAGTCACCAGTGTGCCATACAGTCATAATGTCTTCAACCCTGCTTCTAAATGAAACAGGTACACACTTTATTTGATATCACACAATAATAAACAAATGTTGTGGTTATATATAGTTTTTCGGACCAGTGAAAAGGACAAGGTCCAAAGACAGTACAATTTTTCCCAGGTATTTACTGTACACTTGCGCTATCCATAAGAAAGTTTGTCTGACTTTCTTTAGCAGTTCAACAGTGAAATCTCAGCAGGGCATACTTGTTTAAAAAACAGTGATATAAAAATATGGAATTTGAATGAAACATCATTCAAGTACAATGTATATGCATTTGTTTCCTATCATTTTCATGCAAACAGGATTTTGTAATGGAACATATTCGTATATAATACCGCTACCAAAATGCTCGCTTTCCGATTGGTTAATCGATCCGTGTACTTTTGATCGATCCGGCTCCATTTTAAGATTTTGAAAATACTTTCTTGTGAAATAGCGCAATAATTTTAAAAAAGCGTACACAAATCGTTATACAGGTTTTGCCCTGTACACTGGCTTGTACCCTGTTTTTATTTTTTGTCCCCCCCCCCCCCCCCCCCCGCCCACATACAATCAAAAGGGTCATGTCCAGATGTACTGAACCTACTAATAATGAATACAAGTAAAAGTTTGGGACTTGTTTCTATAAACATATCTTATCATGTCAAAGTCAAAGATGTCTCAATCCAGTATCTACAGCAGTTTAGGAGATAGTAACTTGCATGTAAAACATCAACTAGACTTTTTATAGTCCAACATGGGGCCTCCATCTTACAAAAAAAAATTCAAGCGTCACGAGTGTTGATGAAATTATCCTTTTCACTGACCCTGAACACCTGTGTAAATTTTCAACCTAATATCTGCTTTAGCTTTTTAGACCCCCACCCCCTCCCCCTCTCCCAAGTAGCACTGTCAACACTGCAAAAAAAGCACATTCTGTTGTTAAAATGTTGTAGAAAATTGGAACTAGTTTCAAACTTGACCTAGTTTTCATAAAGACAAACATTTTTATCAAGCTTAATATAGATCATGTAAAAATTTGGCTGCTAGCATTCTTATAAAGTTTATTTATAATTTGACATAGTTTTTGACCCTAGATGATTCAATATCAAACTCAACTAAGATTTCATCAATGTGAAAATTGTCACACAGTTACATTGAGATTGGACTAAAATTGTGGTCTCAAGAGTGCTTACAAGAAATTGTAACACCAGACAATCATTGACCACAATAGCTCACCCTTGAGCACTGAGCTAGATATTTTTACAAAAATAATTGTACGGAAAGGAATAAAAATGATACTTTAGTTATTCTTGATTATTTTATACTTTTAGAAACTGTTATAAGTCTTGCCTAAGTGCATCAGTTTTCCAAAATATTAAATAATTTTGTTACTTGTGCCATCTCCTATAAATGCTATGGATGTTATTTGCTCTGGATATATGTACCACTGAGTATAGACATTACTATAAACACTGTAAAAACCTACATTTTAAAGCTTATTGAAAGAAGCGTTTATCAACTTGGGAGACAACTATAATGTCATGTGCAAGACTGGTATTTAGGATGTCCATTATAATGGGTAAAGGAACACTATAGGCTCAGATCAGATTGACTACCTGTGATTGTTGACTTTTTTCATGCCAATGACTCAATTGGAGTATCCTTTTTTTTCACCTATAGCACTGCGTTTTGGAATACAAGTGAGATATAGCTTAGCAGGTTATTTAAAACTCTGAAAGAAAAAACCTTCAGGCACATTTTTAAAAAGAATTTTAAATACTTTTTGGATCCAAACTGTGAAAGCGAAATTGAGCTGAGCACAAGAAAAGAATTATAATCACAGGGCCACAAAACATACTGGTCGCAGAGGTCTAACGTTGTTTTTCGCACTTGTGGTCTCGTTACTAAATATAAGTGTGCATGTAAGGGGAACTTCTCATTCTCACCAGACTATCAAAGTCTCTGTCAGTAATGATTTGTTCTTTTAATCTATAAGACAAAGAAATATATCATTCAGTAAGTCTCGTCTCCTTGATGCTTTCAAGTTTATAATTTCATCTACAG